>MU826833.1:2410205-2452432 GCA_029204205.1 Desmophyllum pertusum | reverse complement strand
GAAAACCCATAGGGCCGATTATTTAAACGACGTTTAGACATCGCTTAAGAAGGTCTTGGTCTAAACCGGGTTTAAACCGACATAGACCTGGTCATGAGTAGGTTTAGACGTAGTTTTAACGCTTTTATTAGTGAAGGTTTGTGTCATGGATGGAAGTTCGAAGTATAGAACGTTACAGGAATAGGCTAACAAGCTGAGTCCGAAGATTCAGACAGTTGAGGGATAGTTTAAATCCGCTAGAAGAATACGACGATGACAATTTCCCTTACCGTACAAAACAGTCTAATTTCTGTCGACGGTTTAGGCTCAGGAAAGAAGCAAGTTTTAATAGTGGATATTTATATCATACTAAGTGTCCAAGAAAAAAGTTTAGTTCAATAGCATGTCCTTATTGTTCCATAAAATGAAACCAATAAGTATCTTCAAATTATTTCGCAAGTCATTAATAAAAATAATCCAATAGTTCCCTGTAGAAAGCAGGTAATTTTTGGCTAACATTATTTACGTTATAATTGCACTTCCGGATGAAAGATAGCCCATCAAGTTTTGCGAAGAAAAAGTTTTGAATTGTTTGCCATGTGTTATCATTACAGCGATTATAGCGTAGAAAATTGCGCAAATCCGACTAAGCAAAAAACTCGAATTTTTAAAGCGCGGTTCAAGAAAAAACAATAGCTAGACTTGTTGAACCACGTTTAGACGTGGCCTCCGTGAAATGCGGCTAATCCGCTTTCTAATAGCGCAATTTAGACTCAGCTTAGCCGTGGTCTATGGAAGCCTTGTCTAAACCTCGATTTAGCCTTAAACAAAGTCTAACTTAGACTTCGTTAATTAATAATCGGCCCATACTGTTTGCTTTATAAGAACCAACTCAACTCAATGTTCTTATTTTTGGCCAATTTCGCATGGAAATGTTCCTTAACTTAAATGTATGAGCCATGCATTCATCCCTTCCTTCCTTCCTTTCTTCCTTCCAGTTCATTCATTCATTCATTCATTCATTCATTCATTCATTCATTCATTCATTCATTCATTCATTCATTCATTCATTCATTCATTCATTCATTCCAGTTCATTCATTCATTCATTCATTCATTCATTCATTCATTCATTCATTCATTCATTCATTCATTCATTCATTCATTCCAGTATATCATCATAAATAAAACCTCGTTGTACACGTTATTCAAATATAGAATATATTACGCTAAAAATGTAATGCAGATTCTATAAATATACTTGGTGTGTTCTTAGATTTTTGGCCAATCTCAGTCCTAAACGTTCTTATAAAGCAAACGGCGTGTAAACGAAAGTGACTATAACCTACCTTTTTATATCCTCTCTCCCCATGCCAACATTAGAATAACCTCCAATGATATTATCTTGGCTATTCTCTGTTTGCTTGAGAAACCATTCACAAGCTTGATAACACGAGAAATAAAACTCATATTCCCCAGTTAATGGACACAGAAAGAACGTCCGTATGCGGCGACCACACTTCGCCAAATTAAATGTACTGTACAACTGAATCTGGTGTCAGTTTTACGGGACACTGAAGGTTTGATCTCTTTACGTATAATTATTTTCAAGTCTTCTAATGACTGTAAGGTGTGTTCTTTCATTTTGGAGCCATGCCAGTTATCTTCTAAAATCCCTTTGACGGCTGTTTAACCATGGAAACAAATTTATGAAATTAGATAAGAGTTAACTTATGGGAGGAATAACTGATAGTAAAAAAAAAAGGGTTTATGATATCAGTACTCAACCAAATGGACGACCCCACGCGAGAGCTCTTCGAGTCGATAGCAGTCTAATTTCTTATCACTAATTCTTTTTCCTTAAAAATTACAAAAAAACCTTAAACCTTGCACTACAATTACAGATTATAAATAAAGATGGAAAATAAAGCATTTTGAAATTTGTGATGTCCCGGATGAACGTGTTTCTGAACTGCCACAAAAACGAATATTTGTATGTCATTTTTAAATTTTCAGATGTAATCATAATTGAGAAGTGATGTCTAAAGAGCTTTGAAGTGAAAGCTGATGATAATTGCTGGTATATATACAGTCCAGACTATACCCAGAAAAGGCTATACGCGTGACGTCACGAAACCATTGTTCTCAGAGAAAATACGAAAAAATCACAAAAAATATTCGCTGAAAAATACATCGTTGTTTCCCAGTCCATTTGCGACGTTTGTCCTATACATCCGGGAACTTCTTTGTATGTTTTCGAGAGGAATGCAAGTCAACGAGCAACATGGCGAAGTCTTGGGTGAAAAGGTTGTATTTGAAGAGTTCTACAAGCGTTTTGAGTTTCGTCCTTCGCGACGGCGTGGCCGCCATTTTGATTATGTACATTACGGTAAGTCTAATCTTTCATTTCATTTTGTGCTCTTCACAGAATTTTGACAGGGAAATGAATAATTTTGCTGAATTCTTCTGTTCGTGTTCCATCTTTGTTGGAGATCTGGGCACGGTAGACCATTTCAGTTTATGGTAGACCATTTTTGAAAATCGAGTATCTGTTGCGAATTTTCTGCTTTCACTCACGGATGAAGTATTTGCGTACGAGAATTTAGGCATTTGTCATTTTGCGGTACTCAAAACCTGAATTTTTTGTCTCCGGCAGAAATGTAAGCTTACCTTCACTGCAGGGAAAAGTTGAACTCTATATTTTGTAGCATTTGTGGAATAAACTTTGGTACAGACTCTCGCTCGTTCAGGTTTTAATTTGCCGAAGGTATTAGAACAATGATTGGAATACAACAGTACTTTTTGATTCTCCAAACTTGCATTGGTGGCCCACAACTATTAATTTAGGAAACCAGTGCATTGTTTTGAAGCCCCAGTGTGGTTAGGGGCACAACAATCATGCCCCTAAACCACCACTTTTTGGTCACATATTCCCCACAAGCTGTAACAAAAAAAAAAGTAATTTTTCAAATTGATTTAAACTGATGGAAATAGACAGTTACCATTCAGCATAATGATGATGGCCGGCGGCATCATCAACAAAGCAACTAAAGACGTGATTCGGGTACAAGCTTTTAGCCAGAAGGGCATCCAGGTGTCCTGTGGATGCCCAATCCTGGGAGAAAATGATGAAAAATGCACCAAACCTTTAACAAATTTTTTGGGGGACAAATTCTGGCTAAAAGCCTGTTTGGGTATTTGGTCGAGTTAGCAAACACAATTTAAGGGTCTGTTTACTTTGCATTTGAGAGGTGGGAGACGTGGTTGCCTAATGGTTAGTGAAATGGAATCCGGATCAAGCAGTCCGGGTTCGCCCTGGCCAGGGTCATTGTGTTCTTGGGCACACCATGCCTCCCTCCACCATAACAGTTTGGCTAGTACCCATTTATACTCCTGGGCAACCTAACAAAAATGGTGCGAGTAACCTGGCATTGGACATCCTACCCAGGTGGAGTAGTAATACTCCTAGTCGGCTTCATACTACCAAAACCAGGATAAGCAACAGCAGTGCGGGGCCAGTTTGGCCCCGAATGGCTTCACCTTACACGGAGATAGGGTGCCCTGGCTATAAGGGCTACCGGGGTCTATTGTGTTTTTCTATTTATTTCTTTACATGCCAGAAGGGGTATCCCTCCTAGAAGCGTCCTGTAAACCCGCCTAGCTGGGGAACCCTTCTAGGCGACTATGTTTTTGCATGTAAAAGTCGCACCAGGATCAACCCAGCTTAAGCAGGGATAATTTGTGTATATTTTAAACTTATATATGAACTAAATGCCATCAAAATGTATCATTCCTAACACTAACAGTCCAACTTAATTGAAGTTAGGGATAGTCGAGTGGGATTTTCGCACACGCTCACATGCTCTCCCACTCGACTATCCCTGAGAAAAATGAGGGATTGCTCATAGTCAGATGTAAACAGGCCCTTAAATTCATCCACTTGTGTGCTGGATTTTAAACTGCTCAGTGCACACAATATAGATCAATTAATATACTATAACAAATTCAATTTATTAGTATCAGCATAAAAAAAATACATGTACTAACCAATATTATTACTACCAAATTAAGCTAAAATGTATCTTTTTTCATTTTTCAGATACACTCTTCAGGCAAGAAAGCAAAATACTGACAATACTTTTAAACTGAATAAAATTCACTTCAAATGTTCAAAGCTTGTATTTGTTGTTTCCCCGACATAACGCAAACAGCGTAATTTATTTCAGCAGCGCAGTTTATAGTTCCTTTCTTTCCCCAAACAGCTCTCCTTTGGTATCAGTTTAGCAGACAGAAGCACTTTCATATAGCATGTATATATTATATTGTCCAAGACCTCAAGTTTCGATTTTCCTCTCTGCCCAAAAGTGCAGTATCCAGTGAAGAAAAAAACGCTAACCTGCGTTTTCATAATTCCTGTTCGTTTGTACAAATCGCTAAATACTTCATCACTGCACTGCTCAGAGATCGATAATTTGCACACAACAACATTCGTCTTCGGCAGCGGGTTTGAGGTGCGTGGATTCTGCAAATTGATCTTTGAAATCCTCAAACGAGGTTTAATTCACATTTTTGAAGTTTTAAACACGGATAAAGTCTCAATTTGTGTAAAAGATCGCGACAACGACAGAACAACTTACGAACTTTTCGCATCGCCTTCGTCCGCCATTTTGTTTTTTTTTGGCTTGGACACGTGACTCAATGTTTTGATCTGACCCTGAGAACAATGGTTTCGTGACGTCACGCGTATAGCCTTTTCTGGGTATAGTCTGGACTGATATAATCTACTCTACTTCTTATTCAATTTTATGGCCGCCATATTTCTGTCCCTCTGAAGGTGACCAACATGGCGGCTGAATACTAAGTACTGTAATTTTCTTTTCGTAATAACTCGATTATAAAAAAGGCTACAAAGCTATAATTTGGACACAACGTTTCTTTCTTCCTGCTCTATAAGCTGTTAATTTTCTGATGTTGTTCATGCAAGCAAATAGTTTTTGTAACATTGATGAAAACCACCAATTAAAAATCAGTACTCTGCCTTAATTTGTTATTTCGTGCATATTGGTATTTGATTTGTGTTTTTCATTCAGTTCAGTGAACCATTATTATTTGATACCTGCAATTCTCGTTAAAAACTCCTTAAGACACTTAACAAAATACTACTCAGTTCCAACGTTTATATGAAGTGAGAAGTCGTTATTCAATTTTCCGAGCCCCCCTCCCCCATAACAATGTTGATATTGTCGCAAAACTCAACATTGTATTGGGGGTGGGGAGGGGGAGGTGAAGACAACGACCATTTGTAGGCAAAATGGTGAAGTGTCCCAAGACTTTTGAAAAGTACCTTTAAATAGTTGATATTTACGGAAGATTAATATCACAAAAAGCACGAACAAATGTGATACCTACATTCTGGAACGCAATTGACATTGTAGGAAGCGTAACATGTTATAAGGTTTGACAACAGTGTCAACGCCACCTGAAAAAATATCAAATCTGATAGTTAAGGAGGTAATAGCTGCGGTTACACAACCCTAGGTAAACGTGATACAAGTATAATTTTATTTCGGCATAATTCCCAGGGATGCATAATGTCCAGGGATGCATAATGCACAGGGATGCATAATGCCCAGGGATGCATAATGCCCAGGGATGCATAATGCACAGGGATGCATAATGCACAGGGATGCATAATGCACAGGGATGCATAATGCCCAGGGATGCATAGTGCCCAGGGATGCATAATGCCCAGGGATGCATAATTCCCAGGGATGCATAATGTCCATGGATGCATAATTCCCAGGGATGCATAATGTCCAGGGATGCATAATGCACAGGGATGCATAATGCACAGGGATGCATAATGCCCAGGGATGCATAATGCCCAGGGATGCATAATGTCCAGGGATGCATAATGCACAGGGATGCATAATGCACAGGGATGCATAATGCCCAGGGATGCATAATGCCCAGGGATGCATAATGCACAGGGATGCATAATGCACAGGGATGCATAATGCCCAGGGATGCATAGTGCCCAGGGATGCATAATGCCCAGGGATGCATAATTCCAAGGGATGCATAATGCCCATGGATGCATAATGTCCATGGATGCATAATGCACAGGGATGCATAATTCACAGGGATGCATAATGCCCAGGGATGCATAATGCCCATGGATGCATAATGTCCATGGATGCATAATGCACTGGGATGCATAATTCACAGGGATGCATAATGCCCAGGGATGCATAATGCCCATGGATGCATAATGTCCATGGATGCATAATGCACAGGGATGCATAATTCACAGGGATGCATAATGCACAGGGATGCATAATGCCCAGGGATGCATAATGCACAGGGATGCATAATGCCCAGGGATGCATAATGCCCAGGGATGCATAATGCCCAGGGATGCATAATGCCCAGGGATGCATAATGTCCATGGATGCATAATTCCCAGGGATGCATAATGCCCAGGGATGCATAATGCCCAGGGATGCATAATGCCCAGGGATGCATAATGTCCATGGATGCATAATTCCCAGGGATGCATAATGCCCAGGGATGCATAATGGCAGAGGCAGTGGCCTTATGCTTAGCGCGTTGGACTCCGGATATCGAACGGTCCGGGGAGAGGGCTGGCCGGAGTCACTGTGTTGTGTTCTTGGGCAAGACACTTTACTTTCAGTTCCTCCTCTCTCCACCCACTGAAGAGTATAAAATGCTGGGAGGTAACCTGCGACGAACTAGCATCCCATCGAGGGGAGTAGCGATACTCGAAGTTGTGTCATGCTAAGAAAACCGGAGTTAAACCTTTCACTCCCAAGAGTGCTCAGTTCAAAATTGAGGGGAAAAAATGAATTTCATTTTGCAAAATTGTCAAAAAACAAATAGTCGTGAAAGTACTCAATAGCATTCATTTGAATGGTCACACGCTAGGGTTTCATCTACAGTCTCAAAAGGTACAACCACATTTATTGACTCAAAGTTTTACTCTGAGAGTGAAAGGGTTAAAAGCACGTCTAAAAAGGAATGTCTTAAGAGCTCCTGCCCGAGAGCATTCAAAATCTTACGACAGCGACCATTTTGGCACATTGCTCATATTTTGCCTGAAGATACCCTTGGGTGAACCATTTTCAAAATCATGATTTTAAGTTCCAGCGTTTTTTTATTTTTGAAAAATTCTCGAAAGTTTGAAAAAGCGGTCAAAGTGCGATTTTTTCTTAATCGAATTCCCCAAATAACACGCGAGGACGAAGCGTTGCTGAACTCTTGAAATTTAATCAACTAGTATCAAAATTTATACAGACTTAGAATAGCTATTCCTCTTTATGTATAATGTAAAACATATGTCAAATGCACTAATATTATGAATTTGCAAGCCATTTTAAAAACACGTCCCGACGACCTCTAAACGAGCGGCAAAATATTGGCTATTTTTGACTGGGTAGAACCCTTCCTGGTACCTAATTTTTTCAAAATTTAACTTGATAGCCTTAAAAGATTAGTTATTTAACTGTTATCCTACCCAAATCTCAAGGTCGAACTCGAATCGGTTCCCTTTGAAACAATCTGAAATCTACGACACGTGTTCAGCCCATTTTGCATAAGATTTAGACGCAATGAAAGACTGAAACTCAATGTTTGCCGCCATTTTTTTATTTGAATTAATCATCGCTTTTTCTGGCAACTAACAAAATGCTCACCTAGAATATATATATATATATTTATAGATAATTATACAGAAGAAAACAGTCTTGAGATTCGAAGATTTATATGACATACCAATTTTAGCAATGTAAACATCGCTCGCTGAATGGTCGTCCTTTTGCGTATCTATTTTCAACTTTAAAAATGCATTTCGAATCTCTTCAAACACGATTTTAGAGTTTACATATGGAAGATTAGAACATTTTGCCGGTGCCTGACGGCGCTAATTTTACTTGCGATCGCGTAAACATTTATTATTTCTGTAACTTGTCTTTTCCGTCTGGTTATTATTTCTGTAACTTTCCTTTTCCGACTGGGCTGTAACTTGATCCAATTTCACCTTCACTGTACAAAGTAGCTGTCAGCTTCTTCGTATTTGATATTAATTTGGCAGGTCTTAATTTATAAACTTTGACATGGCCAGAAGGAAGTCAAGAGTTTTGGTAAAGCAACAGTGGAAAAAATATAAAGAGAGTAGCCAAAATGCTAGCTTTAAATCTAGCAACAATTTGTAAACAACATTTACCTAGAGTGATTCGTGTCCGAACTCATGCTCAGCACTCGTGTAAAGTCTAAACATGTCCAAAGTAAACACAAAATACGCACCAAAACCTGTATATCCATCTCCTCGCTACTGCTCCAGTTTTCAGTTCAATAAAGCATATCTGATGTAAGTATCAGAGGTGTTTTGAATTCTGTTCGTAACCACGCATCGCACGCCGGTCAGTTTTCTTTTACGGATCAAACGGAGTAACGCAACAGCCAAGTCACGCGCGCACCATGTGTACAACATCAGGTAGCTCAAGTTGCAGTCTTCAGAACTATTGTAGAACATGTGAGGCCAGTCTTGCTGTATGCTTAGCTGTGCCATTTTGATTTTCGTAGGTATTTCTAGTTTTTTCAAATGGCATTTTTTTGTAGCTACATTACACTACAAGGTAGGTCGACCTCTTGCGGACAATCGAGCGATTATCCGGGTCACGAAGAATGCGTAAGTCTGAAGGACTGCACGAGAGATGTTAGCAAGCATTTGGCAGCTTCAAACTTAGCGGAGATGAGGGTATAAATACAGAAATGAAGTTGCTGTTAGCGAGAGCTGGTAAGTAGGGTCATTCATTAAATTTCTGAACCGGGCAGTTCCACATGTACATACATAGATCATCTGCTAAAAAAGCTGCCAATGTTTCAGGGTTTTTACAGTGGAAGAAGAGCACGAGTTGCTCAATATTTGTCCACACCACAGGGCAGTTTTTGGTATCCGCTGGAGGACGAGGAAATCTGTCTGCACAGTCCCTGCAGACATGGCCGCCCACAAATCAGCGAATGCCAAAGGGAGCCACCGAATGAATAGCCGCCAATCTGCCTATATTTGCAGAACACCAAGAGTCTCATTCCAGTTGGAGCGGGTAAGTTGTTTTATTTTCCTTTAATTTTGTTCTCTTGATGCAGGCTGCATCATTTGTCTGCGACCTGGAATTTCTCGCACTCATTTGAGGCGGGAAATAACAACCAAACAGTAGTGCCTCTTCCCCTTATCCCAATCCCATCCCCACTTCCCCTTCCACCACTCCCCCAACCCCTCCCTTGCGCTTGCTACGTATGGAGAACAACTATTTGAACGAAGCGCTACTGGGCAATATATATTGGAAATAGCGCTATATAAATAAATAATAAAAATAATAAATATTATGAATATTATTATTATTTTCTGCGCTGATGAAATCACTCTCGCAATTGTTTTTTCGGGTTATTTTTAGTGGTTTGATGATATACACAGCGTCCTCGTGCAGTATATTTTCTAAGATATTTATTGCTTCGCCATTTTCAGCAATCTGCAAACAGTGTAAAGAGTTTGTGAGCCTAGATATACCACAGCCTCCCGTGCGCAAGAGAGCCCCCTACATGGACCTTCTAAAGGACATCACGCGGAAGTGCCCTTGTCAACAATGAACTAACGCTACGATCCGCAAGCACCGTATTAGGACCTGTTTACAGTGAGGGATGGTAACCCTAGTGCCTAGCAAGAGGGTCAAAGATACAAGCAAAATTTCATAGGTAGGGTTACCCTACTGCCCGGGACAACTCAGGCGTTACGCTTTAGTAAACCTGGTAAATAAAACACGCACCAGATAATAAATTTAGCGCCAAAATATTTCGCTTATCAGTTCCAATAAAATCATATTTCGATAGCCTGCGTAGCAGGCGCTGAGTGAAGAAGAGCGCGATTTTTTAGGGGCGCGCGCGCGGGAGAGAAGAGACGTGCTAGCTCACTAAAATCGCAGACAAACATTTTTTTCTTAAGTTTGGAACGCGTTTGAAGGCAAAACTATAAACAATCCTGCTATCGAGTATTTTAGCGACAGTAGCGACAAACATCGAAAATTCCGTCGCAAAAAGCCGTTATTCGAAAATTATTTACTTACAAAGCAAAACTAAAACGAATTCTGAATGAATACGATGTATCTTTTTTGGTCACAAATCGTTGATTTTGTCGGTTTTTGAACATATTTTGCTTCTTGGAGTCAAAATAAAAGTTAGGCGAGTTGTCCCTAGCAGAGCATTTACAAGGACAGCTCGGGTTACCCTAGTGCAAGGGTACCCATAGCTGCCTTGTAAACACGTCGATAACAAAAAGAAGAAACGTGCGAGTGCTATGGTATAAACCCTCTTGCTAGGGTTACCCTCCCTCCCTGTAAACAGGCCTTTATAACGCAACGGTGATAAAATACTAAGATTACCGTAACACCCGAAAATAAGCCCTGGAATCATCAAATTCAACGGAAATTTATTTACGCTTGTCTTCGGGTTGGACTTTAACATCGGTGGGGGTATTTTTGGGGGGAAATCTGGGGAATTGCGTTTCAAAATGCCACTCCACCCAAAGCTTCATTACAACTTGTCAATAACGTATGTTTGAGCTCCTGATTAAGACAAGCCTATAGGCTGTTATATGGAGGGAATTATTGGAAGGATGTTTTGGCGATTTGTAGGGCTTGTGTGGGGTTACATTCTGAATTTTATGGTACATGAGAACACTGCGCTTCTTAGGTTCACTTGTCTACTAACTCCACAATTTACATTTTCAAAGCGAATAGTTGTTTATGATCCCAGGTTCAGGAATACTGAGATGAATCCGCCAAAATGTCGCATTTAAATCACATTTCCATATTAATTTTGTTTATATTTATTTGTTTAGGGATTGACAGGTTTTGTGTGTGTGTGTGTGTGTGTGTGTGGGGGGGGGGGGGGGGGGGGGGGAGGGGGAGGGGTGGGGTTGAGCCATTGTTCCTCGCAATAATGTTTTCCCACTCCAGGTTGTGCACGGATTTTTTTTTTTGGCCGTGATCGGTTTTTTTTTTTCATGGCTCGTTGTGCATGATTTTTTTTCTCAGTTTTTTTGCTGTGCAGGAATTTTTTTTTCGGTAATTGCCCAACCCCCTCCCCTCAAAAATATATATGGTCAAGCGAGTGTTGCGTTACTCTGTTCAACAGTGTTATTGAACTCGCTGTCAGAATTATAAAAATGTCCATTTTCCTTGATTCCTAAAACATATAGCTTCAAAGGCTACAACCGGTGATATTGGAGTGGGTTCGGATCTCTTGGTATGTATCGTGCGCTTTCTTTGGATTTAAATATAAGCGACCACTCGATGAATCGCGTTGTTTTATAAATAAGAGTTTCTAATATAGCGAAATGAAAATAGGGCATATACTGTAGCTACCACAGGTCACAAGCAAAGTTAACCAGATGAGCCCCTGGAAAATTGTCATAACTTCTAAATTATGCATTAATAAATTCGAATTGTTTTTTTTTAACGTTGCAAAGTTTGTGACTTGTGTTTGTGTACTCTTCAGTCCCGGGTCTTCAGTGTGACATCGGCAAATTTAATATATGTCTACAAGTGATATACTGTACAAGTGATCAAATTTCATCAATGTTATTTAGTTTCCATTAGACTAGTTGAACCTACGACCTTCTCGCTGGACTTTCAATGGATTCTAAATGCTTTATCTAACTTTCAGGATATATTCATGGTAAGGTCAAGGTAGAAACTACCAGGGCTTAAATTTAATCCCTCTACATTGAAGTTTTAACGTCCATTTCGTGTTCAATTATCGTTTCATTTGAGCGTTAACCTGATATATATTTTCGGTTTCCAGCAACGGAACCGATTCGAGTTCGACCTTGAGATTTGGCAGGATAATAGTTTAAAGAACTAAACTTTAAGGCTATCAAGTTAAATGTTGAAAAAATTAGGTACCAGGAAGGGTTTTACACAGTTAAAAATAGCCAATATTTTGCCGCTCGTTTAGCGGTCGTCGGACGTGTTTTTAAAATGGCTTGCAAATTCATAATATTAGTGCATTTGACATATTTTTTACATTAGACATAAAGAGGAATAGCTATTCTAAGTCTGTATAAAATTTGATACTAGTTGATTAAATTTCAAGAGTTCAGCAACGCTTCGTCCTCGCGTGTTATTTGGGAATTCGATTAAGAAAAAAACCGCACTTTGACCGCATTTTTCGAATTTTCGAGGAATTTTTCAAAAATAAAAAAACGCTGGGAACTTAAAATCATGATTTTTGAAAATGGTTTCACCCAAGGGTATCTTCAGGCAAAATATGAGCAATGTGCCAAAATGGTCGCTGTCGTAAGATTTTGAATGCTCTCGGGCAGGAGCTCTTAACATTACATTTAAAAATTGATAAAGATTCGCTTGGCAGACTGTTCCAAAGCCGGTTTTGGCGCGGTTGACACGAGGGTAGAATTCTCCAAGGGTAGAAAGCATTTTACCGTGTAGAACATCCAACATAATCCTATGATCAAGATCTTATAGTGTATATGTTGTGGTTCAAATTTTTTTTTTGGTTACAATTTTTCAAACCAGTTTGATTTTGATTTTCCTTGTTTCAGATTATGGTAATGAATATTAGACAAAAAATTTGAACCACAACAATTTGAACCACAACATATATCTAGTGGATCTAGTGGAAGCGTCTTTCTTAATACAAAACAAAACACACACAATGGTGCTTAAACACGAAAAAAGTCACTGCTATATCAAATATAGATCATTTCAATCTCATGCGAAAACCTAACCCAATAATTGTCAATAACATTGTTATGTTATGACTGATTGCTTGTTTCTTCTGTGGTAGAGTATTTTTTAATTGCGATAATCATGGCGGGACATCAATCATTAAACATTAACAGAACAATTTAAAAGTTGTTTTGTGTTCAATGTTTTGACTCTCGCAATTAATATTGTAGCTAGGATGGTTTACCACCTGAAATGATTTAGAACTTTTCACTGAACATTTAGAAAGTTGCATGAAGCAGAATAACTGAAAATTATTCCTCAGTTTAGAATCGAATCGTAGCTCAGTTGTAAAAACATTTTTAACGAGCATAACTGCAATGTTTCACAAAACAACAAAATAACAAGCAAAAAATTATCTCAACTATAAAATTTACTTGAAAGCAATTTTGCTGATACACTTCATTGATACTTCATGATGAAACAAAAGAAAATAAAAATACCTGAGTTCATTGAGAAACAGGTCAACAACTCGCCAAGACAGCGGAAAAATTTCTTTCCAAAAAATCAAAATTGACTATTCGCAAAGAAAGTCATATGGTAATAATTAATGGGAGTGAAGCGTTTATCAGATACTCTACTTCATATAGCAGAAGCAAACTTAAAAAAATGTTCAAAATTATTTTATATCGTCTCGTAAGAGTCGTGAATTCCACCGTTATTCAATGTGTTGTGGTAAATTCACGATTATAGCATTCATGACAGTTTCAGGGTTTGCCTGGAAAACGCTGATTTAATTGCTTAGTTGAAAACTTTTCAAACAAGGATATTTTCAATTTTTATACCAGAGTTTGACATAATCGTTGAAAATAGAGAGTTGACGTTAGTATTTGACAATTTAAAGGGCACTCTATCACGGAGATTTAGGGGTGGCGAATGGTAAAATCCGGCGAGACTTGCCGAGACGCCGAGACCCTGGTTTAAAAATCCGAGCCCGAGACTTAGCGCTCCAAAAATCCGAGCCCAAGACGCAGTGATCCAAAACTCCGAGAAAATAGAGCATAAAAGAAGCTGCATTTGCGAGATTCAAAATTCGAGACTCCGAGACCGTCCTATTTCTGGCAAGCCCGAGATTCCGAGACGCCTTTTTTAAGCGCCGAGATTCCGAGACTCGGCTTAAATTTGCCGAGATTCATTATTTTTCATAGACCATTCGCCACCCCTAGATTTGCTGCTTTTTAGTCAAAACGGTGATAAAATTATGAATAAGTACCTTCTCTCATACACGATAAATGCGCCTAAAACAACACGAGAATGAGATATCAAGTGAATTGGAGAGCAACCCGCAGTTAGTTCCATTGATGTAGATATGTATTTTGGTTTTTCGAAGTGATGCTCATGATAGTGCCACTTTAATGCTATGCATACGACATTTCATTGACACTCAGCACATAGTTATCTATAACCATTTACAAACTCATTAAACACAAATATTTCTAAATAAAGTTCCAGAATAGCCCCAATAACAAAAACTTACCAAGATCGGAAGAGCCTTCATTGATAAACTTCCTTTTCCTCGCCTCTGTTCTTTACAATAACTATATATATTAATTTTCCAAGAATTTTCCAAGTACTTTGGCTTAGGTACGAGGTAAAAGACAGATGTCTTCTTCTTGTTTATATTAGCCTGTCTGAATTCAATCGAGCATGATGTAAATGAAACTGATAATGATTGCAACCAATGGTTAGCTGCGAATCCGTGATTTGTCATTGGTTTAGCCGGGTCTGTTAATTACTGACAGTGAACCCCTAGTCTAAATGTTATTTCTTAAAAGCCCCAGGCTACGCTATTAAAATGTTTACAAATTGAAATAACAGCTCTGCGGAATCAGTATTCAACTTCATTTATTGTCATGTCATTTCAAGCTTATTAAATATATATGTAATATACCTACATGTAAAGGTTTCCTGCGACCAGTTGACATTAATTTCTTTTTGCCAGATTTTCGTTTCTATTGTAATAAATTATTTTGGCTAGTTTACAATTATTTAGGCTATGGACTGAGAGTTTTCTACGAGGCAATGATAATTTTAGGTACTATTTAGGTAATATTGCATTTGTGACTAATTCAGTGAAAGCACTATTGCAAACTTAAGAAGGTCTAAGAAGCCTCATTTGCAGTTCCGAGCATAAAATATTAATTATCTTGATTGAAATACTATTTATTTTCCTTTTTAATAGTCCTGAGATAATCTCGTACCCAGATCTTCTCACTCTATGGGAGCATAGAAGATCTGGGTACGAGATTAATTCTAAGAATTTGATGGTACATCCCGTAGCTGATTATCTTCTTTAGTTCTCAAACTCATTAATAATTCATCAAGTTGGTGGTTTGGATATCTGATGTTTTTACGATTTTATTCCGGCTCCATTTACTCCTTTGTTTTAGTTTCGATTGAGAAGATATATCAAACACCCGAGACAGTGTTTCATCCGATTTCCAAACACCTCGAATTTCGTCAAAAACACCCCGCCGCTACGCGTCGTATTTTAAACTCTCTTCTCAGTGTTTGGAAATCGGATGAAACACTGTCTCTCGTGTGTGATATATTACTTCTTATCACCCGCCTTCTTGATAATGGCAAGGTACAGTAAACACCTGCTTATAAGAACCTACATTTTTACAAGTCAGCCTGAATTCTTATATATCGGGTGTTTGGTGGGAAATCAGGCTATTTAGGTTCTTGATTAGTTAGGTTCTTATTTTATTCAGGGGTTTAAACTGTTTGCTACTGTTCAGAATAATGCTTTAATCCCATTATTTCAGTCGTGTCACAGAAACTACTAAATCATACAAAATCCAGGGAAATATTGTACATTTTACTCATATACAATGCCTGCTTTTTGAATTAACTTAATTGGACTGATCTTACAAATAAGAACCTATTTCAAATTTCAGGCTGAATGGGTTCTTATATAATGGGGGTCTAATTTCCAAATTTCAGCCTGTAGGTTCTTAATCCACAAGGTTCTTTTAGTGTTTACTGTATTGTAAAGAGAACTGAGATGTTAATCACTAGAAACTCTACTCAAATTGTGCGACAACAATGCTTTCGAAAATTGAAATCATGATTTGCCATAGAAGCTCTTCTTTATTTAACAACTAGTTTGTAATAATTTAAGGTAGTAGTACACAGTTTGTAAGCAGATGTTTTCTTCAGTCAACTCAACAGCTGGAAACTTCAGTTTTGGACCAACGGATATTCTTCTTTCATTTCTGACGTGGGAGACGCGGTGGACTAATGGTTAGCGCGTTGGACTCCGCGGGATCGAGCCTTCATGTTAGTCACGTATACGGAAATCGATAAGCTTCAGTAATAAAAAAGAGTTTACTCACTCAAGTGTTTTGTCGAGTAAAAGAACCCCGCCTACGAGTCAAGACTGAGCCCGCAGTTTGAAATCGTCCCTGAAGTTGTAAGCAACATGACCTAACCATATTACGCTATGCTGGCGCAACTGCTTTCGGAGTACTCGTGAGTGTTCGCGCTAGTTTGTGATTGGATAATAAGAATCGGAAACTCTTTGATTGCTTCAACGAAGACTTGCCAAAAACGACACTTTTCCCCGACTTAAAAGGCTGTTTCGACATAACCACTGGTCATAGGTAGTCAAAGTTCCTATATATAGATGTTGGTCATTTAAACTAGCCTTAAAACGAACGCAAATACGCCACCGGGTTCTGTTTTCGAATTTACTCGCGTAGCGATCTTCAGTGATCATAACAAACCAGGTTTGGAGTCTAGCAATGCACTAAAATCAACAAATCCTTACTAAATTACTAAGTAACATGTTTCTATACGTTCGTCAGGCCGCTTGAAATCAATTTGCAATTTCAATTTAATCAAGCTGCTATTCATACAGATCGCGTTAATCCTAACTACAAACACACTTTTGTAATACTCCGACGTAAAGGCATTAGTACGTTAAAACATGAATTTGTAATTCACTGGTGTCTGAGCTGAAAGTTAAGTGCAAAACGCCTACCAGCCTGTCAGCATGTCATTAACAGCTTACTGGAGCTAAAAGATGAAAACCCTTTTAGTTAGACTATTTAGTTTTTCCATCGCATTAGTCCGCCTCGCTGACGAGCTCATTAGAATAAATTACAGGCTATAAAATAAATTATTAAATATAACTGAAAGTACTACAACCAGTTTTGCCATCGATAGTAGACATGTTTTAAAAATATTTTTTAACCCTTTCACTCCCAGAGTCAAACCTTGAGTCAATAAATGTGGTTCTACCGTTTGATTCTGTGGATGAAACCATACTGTGTGACCATTCAAACGAAAGCTATTTAGCAGTACTTTCATGTGGTATTGTTTGTTTTTGACAATTTTGCAAAATGAAATTCAAGATTTTTTCCCGCTCAGTTTTGAACTTAGCACTCTTGGGAATGAAAGGGTTAAGCCGATCTGTTTTGTTTTACTACTAAATTTTCTGCCGGGTGGCTTTTGTCCACCTTTATCAGAGTGAAACGGAGTGGAGCGCATGATCCAGGCCGCGCGAGCAACAGCGAGTCAGCTATCAAGTAGACTGCGAGCAGTCCCTCTTTCGGATAGTAGAGCGAGCGCGAAGCGCGAGTGAGCGGAACAAAAGAGGGACTGCTTGCAATCTAGCTATCAAGCAACATGCTGAGACAACTGATCATAATACCCATCGAGAGACGCCCAGATCCTCGAGCGCAGAATGACCAATTACCATAAAAGGCTTTTCATGGAGTCGTGGCACTCCACGTTGGACAGTGACGCAGTAAACGAGACGCACGGGCGTGAAGCGCTCGAGCACCAACGATATTTTTTTCACTCTGATAAAGGCAGACAAAGCCACCGAAAATTTAGTAGTAAAACCAAACAGATCGGCTTAAAAAATATTTAAAAAAATTAAACGTAATCGGCTTTTAAATTTGTTGTAGTGTTAAATGCGATCTTTTGACAGAAGCAACGCTTCTAAGCAACTCAAATTATTTCACGTCGAATTGCAAAGAGCGATTCGATTGAGATGCAAATGCAGGTTTTCAATTAACACCCGTTTTCGCTATTTTGTTAAATTAGACAGTTTTAAAATGAAAAATTTATTATCAACCGCCTCAGTCTTACACATGATCATCCAATCTGTTTTTGTGTAGAACGGCAAAATTCATAAAATAATCAATGTGTTCTGTGAATTTTCAGTTTGAGAACATATGTAAAATGGAAAATGAATTCGTAAAAAGACAGTAAACTGACAATTATCAGTAATAGGAAAAGCTCGACAAAATCTTTGACGGATTTGATGCATGGATCTGAAACGGTTAAAAACCTTGCGTATTTCCATACACATCCGATCCACGTATTGTGATTGCGAAAGATTTTAACACAAAATATATATGCGTCACTAATAAATAAAACAACCATTATATTTCACAGGTTTATCTTTGCTTAGCACTGCATCAAAAGTAAATTTATTTAGTGAATCCGACCGATGACGGCAAAAGACGTTCACGCAATTAACACGAAATGAAGTTGGGCCAATCAGAAATCTTCAGCTGAACAAACAGTTTGAACGATTCTATGATAGCTTATAAAAGCACATAGTACTGTAGGTAATGTATTTTGACAAACACTTTTCTGTTGGACATTAGTGTGCTTACAAAAGGCGACTAAAACAGCTGCGCCGGATTTGAGTCGTGTTTTGAACATTTAAAATTCACTCAACGTTGGCGTTTGGCCCAGTTTGGCGTCTTCAACTCTTCGATAACGAGAGCGGTCTTAGCATAGCAGCGATGGATGATTACGCTTCTAGGAAAGTGAGCGTTTCGGTGCGAAACGCCATCAGCGTGAACTCGCACAAGAGCCATCAGCTCGAAAGGCAAGTGAAAAACTTAGAAGCTGAGAGAAACATGCGTCTTTTAAATTTGCAAATTAAAAGAGACGAAGTGTTTTTTGCATCTCCGTCTGCGCGGAGGAAGATTCTCGTGAAGTCGCCAAGCGTTTCTGACGGCCTCAGGGCTGGAACACCCTCGTCGCAGCAAGAAACTGTTGATTTAAACACAGGTTTACGCATGGACGAGGAGGCTACCAGGCTTCAGAAAGCTCACAATCTTCCACCGCTTCATCTTGATCGAGCCGGCATCATCGCTACGCCACCGAGAATTCGAAAAGCCAGGAATCTTCATTCAGCAACTTCGCCGAAATCTTTGCCGCCATCACCTCTCGCCGAGTCGCCCAAGGCAAGCCATAAGCTGTTAACAAGGCAATCTAGCTCGCCCCAGATGCTCTCAAACTCTGGTTCAATGGCGCCTAATGCAAACGACGGACGGCGTGAAGAAAATGCCGAAAGTAAACAACCATTCTCACCTCGGTTACTAAGGTCAAATGCGACGGATACACCTGCATCGCCACACTCTCCTACGAGCCCGGGGATCTTCAAGTTTGACCTGGCAACTAATCACGCTCAAATACCACGGCGACCTGCTACAGCCGTTTCGAACAGAGATAGCGGTGGTAGCGAAGTTCATCGAGGGCTTTTACTGCTCCCTGTTTCGTCGTCGAAAGAACAAACAAAGCCGAAGGAAGCGAAAAAGACAAACGTGTTCAACCGGCTTTATTCCAGCGCCAAGAAACGCGAAGGAAAACGAACACACCTCGATGATTTAGCAACTCGAGATTTTCCGAACGGAAATCCGAAGTTGGATTCAAGGCGACGGTCGATTTCACTTTCCGATTTATCGGAAATCTGTGACAAACTGAAAATGTGCCGCTACTTAAGGGACAATAGCCATTGAAGAACTTGAAAACAAACTTTAATTTGGACTTGCCAATCAGAATTCATTTTGTTAGCGAATTCACTCTTCCAGTACTAACATATTGTCGCGTTTTTATTTCAAATCCGCACAACGGTTCACTGTATTTTCAAAACAAATTAATTTAGCAATCTTTATTTAACTTTATTTGTTCGGCTCTAACTCGGTTGTTGCAAGTGCATATATTACTCGTTCCTTCTTAGCTATATTAACAACGGTATCAACAACGGTATTAGAGCGAAAACTAACCAGTCATGCGCCTCCTATTGTTACCAGCCAAATCGTTTATTAAGCTTTGTGTTCTTAATTAAATGTCCAAGTTCGCATTCTAAACTATATATATATTGTCCTTCGATTAACAAAATCTTATTGCGTAGCTTAAAAATATGATTGATAGGTCAGACTAATAAAGAGGTAGACAATTAAAGCATCAACTGTTTACATTGTTGACCATTGTTGATGAATTCGGTCGGTAATGTAGATATGATTATTTCCATTGAGGAGGTCCTTACAAATTTTATATATTGATTTGCTACAGTCGAATCTCTCTGAGCGGACACTCGTAAGCGAACACTACTTACGGCCGCCTTGACAAAACCCCGTTTGAACTCTAGCTCATACAAACTCTGTACTTACACATTCCCGTAAGCGGCCAGCTCCAGTTGCGGACACTCTTTCTGCTTCCCGAGGGTGTCCGCTTACGGGAGCTTCCACTGTATTTACTATAAGAAATAAGTATAGGTAACAGCACTGATAAGTTGTGGTGATTTCGTAATAATATTGAAGGAGTCAAAATTGTCCAAAACAGCACGAGCCGAGTGACTGAATACGACGATCTTGTTGAAGCTTCGTTCTGAAACGTTTTATCAAGTTTTATAAGTAATCGACGAGTACTAGCACACGAGTACACCACACAAAAGTATTTTGCTTTCAATATACTTGTACTTCTTTGCAAACTTTGACAGATAAATCTCATTGAAATACCCACTTTTGTCCACAGGCTGTACGATAGAACTCAGGTCCGCCATTGTATTTTGTTTTTGAAAGTGGCAATTGTTATGGTTACTTTAATGAATGAGAATACATATCCGTTGGTCTAAAACTGAAGTTTCCTGCTGTTGAAACATCTGCCGCACTGTCAACTATATTCGCTAAATAAAGAATTGCTTCTATAAATAAAGTCATGCATGATGGTAGCTTAAATTTTCGAAAAAAAACTAAAACTTTCGGTGCGCGACTTGCGTCGAGTTTCAAGTGACCAAAATCTAATTTCTCCTTACAATATCAGTAAATTTACAAGCAAACAGGTAATAAGAATAAAGAACACCATCAACTAGGAGATATGGTCTTATTGTCTTGATATACCACCAAATTTGCAGAATTAAAACTGAAATACATATAGGAGAAGAAGTTGGGATCATTAGTATTCTATCATCTTGGAGATGCAGGTTAGACTTTTTAAGCCGTTTACTGTGGTACTTTCACTGAACTATTTATACTAGCCAAATAAAATAAATAAGAAAAATTCCGGTAGAAACATTTTCAAGAATTACAGAAAACGTTTCCGTAGTTTACTATAGTAGATGTATATATAATATTTCATCACCTTCAACCGGGCAACTCTTATTATTTCTCTTATTTCATATGCTCTCTGTCAAGTTTCCAAATATTAGTATAATTAGCCTTACTATTGTAACATACGGTAGCCTAAACAGTATGAGGTAAATAAAAATTGTTAACAGTAAAACTAGGGAGCTAGATATACGTAGTAAAATTAAATGACAATAGATAAAGTTAAATACGATGCTGTGCTATTATTCCAATTTGAATTCTTTTTAATAGCTAAGCTTAGGCCCAGTTCAGACGCCGTACTTCACATGAGCCGAATCGAATTCGGTGAATTAAGTTCATGTGAGGTACGGCGTCTGAATCAATTCAGAACGGCTGAATGAATTCGGATCGGCTCAGCCGTTCTTCCCGCCTGGCTCAGCCGAGAATAACGGCTGTGGACCGGCTTTGATTCAGACGCCGAACTTCACATGAGCCGAAACAAATGCATGAATTATTATAATGTATTTTTCAGTATAGCAGCAATTTTCCCCTATTAATTTAAGTTCGGCTGAATTAAGCTCGGCGTCTGAATCAATTCAGCCGGTCTAAATTAATTGGTCGGCCTAAATTCGAATTCGATTCGGCTCATGTGAAGTACGGCGTCTGAACTGGGCCTTAGGGTTAAAATTAAATGACAATAGATAAAGTTATATACGATGCTGTGCTATTATTCCAATTTGAATTCTTTTTAATAGCTAAGCCTGGTAGGGCGTTAATAAATAACATTTACACTACCAGATCACGGTCAGTTATTGACACACCTAGACCAATGACAAATAATGGATGGATTCGTAGCCAACCACTGCATGGTTTTAAATATTTCAGTTAAATAATGCATATTCGATTGAATTCAGGCTACAGGATAATATATACAGCAAACAAAACATCGATATGAAGGGGAAACATCTGGGATTTTTGCTTCGTATCTAAATCAAGGATACCCCGGAAAATACTTGGAAAAATACCAGGACTAGTATTGAAACGCGTAGAGTTGAGAAAACGAAGTTTATAAATGAAGGCTCTCTCGATCCTGGTAAGACTTTTCAACAACTTTATTTAGAAATATCTCTATTTCATGATATTTTAATAGATAACTTGGTACCCTCCTGCATATCGATGTCTTGGAATATATATATTTAACTTTCTAAAGTCATATTAATTCTTCGTTTTCAACTCATATGTCAAACTGTTACAAACGCTTTAAAAAGTGAAGATATCCTTGTTTGAGAAGTTGACATACTGAATTATTATATCAAATGTACGCTGCAATCGTTAATTTAAGACAACACATTGAACAAAGGAGTAATTCACCACTCTGGTCATGATCTAGTGACGATATAACATAATTTAACAGGTTTTTGAAGTTTGCTTCGAGTATATGAAGTACAGTATTTGATAAACGCTTTACTTCCCATTATAAATTATTGATTGCTTACGTAGTATGACTTTCTTTCAAAGGAGACAAATTTTCTTTTGTTAAAAATTTATTTTCCTTTCTTGGCGAGTTTTTGATCTTCTTTTCGATCAACTCAGGTAGTTTTATTTTATTTTACTTTTATTTCAGTGAATTAGCAATGAAGCGACAACCCAATTTCTTCTTTGTTTATGTGTTTGTCAATTGTTTGCGCGTTTGTTTGTGAAACGTTGCAGCTGCTGTGTACTTTAATAAAGTAACGTTAATTTTTTTAAATGTTCAGTACGTAAAACATTTCTAAATTATTTTAGGCACAGGTCACCAAAGCCCTGTGTTTTACAGAGCTGAAATTCTATCGAAAATAATTTTCACTTTTCTTTCGAAAAGCTTGTAAATAATGTGAATTCAAGTGTTAAAACCTCACCTGTTGTCTTTTCCTGTGTTTTTATCGCTTCTGGGAGGCTCCTGGAAGCTGTTTTGGGCGAATTTCTACGTACACTGGAGCATCCCAGAAGCGATAAAAGACAACAGGTGAGGTTTTAACACTAGTTAATTCACATTATTTACAACTTTTCGAAAGAAAAGTGAAAATTATTTTCGATCGAATTTCAGCTCCATACAAAATCTTATATACAGCGCTTTGGTGACCTGTGTTTTAGGCGGTAAACAATTGTTAGAGTCAAAACACTGAACTCAAAACAACTTTTAAATTGTTCTGTCAATGTTTAATAATTGATTAACAAATGCTGCATGGTGGGGACAATTATTGATCTGTTCAAATGCCCCACGGTACAGTTAAAAAGAAAGCACACTCTTCGTCTCCATGCTCTTCCAAAAGCTACAATTTAGGGCAAAACACGGCAGAGAAGAGCTAACCAATCTTTCTGTGGATCTACCATCTCATTTTGACATTCTTAATGCTAGTTAACCATAAGTTTTGACGAACTCATCACCGAAAACAGTGCTTAAATGCTTAAATGCTGTTCACGAAAGATATCTGATGCTCATCCTAAGACACGCGTAACGCAGGAGTCTCCCCGAGCAGCTATCGATTAACAATAATAAACCAATCCAATTATTTCTCAAATCGCGCTAATTATAATGACTGGAAATTTGAATAATAACTCCGGCAGTTCGTATATAACATTATTCTTTACCCGGTGATTGTCGGAAATTTTAACAAGAACCCCTAAAAAATACCAGAATCTCGTTGTGTGCACACCTAAAAGTTACCAATTCTAAGACAAAACTAGTTCTTGCCATACTTTTTTTCCGGCTTAAAAGTTAATACCCTAACAGGTATCGCGATAACTTTAACGGTGGTCACTTTAGATCGGTACCAAACCACGACATGTATTAAAGTTACGACGATCGCCCTGTTACTTACGAGTCCCCCCCACCACCCCCGGATCTTTACTCTTACTTACTTTCTCAACTATTATATTTGATATGTTTTTGTTCTCAGGCGGCACTGACACTGCTGTCGAACCTTCCAACATGTTACGCATTCTACAATGTCTCGTGCGTTTCAGAATGTAGGTATTACTAATTTTTCGTTTCATAGACAATATTATAACAATAGAGTGTTTCTGTCGTGGGCCTTTGGGTTGATAGTTGCCCGCGGATATTTATGTTCTAAAGCCTGGTTTCTATATAATCGCAACGATCGCAACGATCGCAGAAAAAAGTGGTCTGCAATCCTTGCGGTATGGACACCATAAACGTTGTGATCGTTGCGACCCTTGCGACCCTTGCGATCGCGATTGCAGAGATAGAAAAATTTAGATCTCTGCGATCCTTGCGATCGTGAAGTTTTTATATGCAAACTACTCTTGCGATCCTCGCGATAGAAAATGTCCCAGAAAGCAATGCACACCAAAGCCTTGTATCCCATCATTTTTCTCACTTATCAGATCCAGGCCTACTCAAAGTTCCTTGTGATCGATCGCTGCGATCATATGGAAACCTGAGATCTCAACTATCGCAAGGATCGCAGCGATCGTCGATCGCAAGGATCGTTGCGATTATATGGAAAACAGGCTTAAAAAACAGATATATGCAAATTTTCCGTACGGCCGTCTAAAAACTGAAAACGACATTTCTAATATCATGCGACGCTTGGGAATGGAGCTTTCGAATTTTGTCGTTCTTTAGCTCAAATTAAATTTGTGTGTATAAAAAATAGTTTTGTATTTGAACTGTTAACTCGCAAAACGTACAAAATATTAATTTCTCCTTAACCTCGAACCGCCAAGACAGCTGTTGTCTTGCCATACCGGACCCGTATGAAGCGGCTGAACTGGGCAGGAAACTTTACGGCAAGGTCCGAAAACCAACACAATTTCCTTCAGAAAGTGAAAACATGTTTTAACCATAAATTTAGACTTAGCCTATTCAGTAAAGAGTACTTTACCTTATATTTTGAAGAGGCTTGTGAATAGGCCTTATGCATGATTACGTCAGTTGTTCCTCAAAATTCACCACCTAGCCTCGTTTATGCGAAATTATTCTCAAGCTCTGGCACGTGCATAGTGTTTGCACGTGCGTATTCTTTTCATCTTTGGTGCTTTGGGAATTCGTTCATGATAAAATTTACAAGTTTATATTTCGAAAGCGAGGCTTGGTGATGAAATTAGCTAGTCTGACGTAAACATGCATAAGGTCTATAGACCACGATGAACAATAACCACATATTTTATAACACTGTTAGTTTTCTAATCTTGAGCAGCGAGGAAACGCACATGAATTCAGTGCCATGGACAAGTAAAGTTCGATAAAATCCTTGCTCCATTAAACTCGTACGAAGAATATTCCGCAAATAATTCTGGATCTCCCAAGGGATCTCCCGTTAATCTAAATCGTTTAGTATAGTTTCCCAAAATAAACGCGACATTCAGAGGAGATTTTGGGAACGATTTACACCGAAGAAACCGTTTTGGCTCGCTCGCCGTGTTCACAAATATTTTCATTCAACTTGCCAACTGAACACTGCGCCACTTGGTTTTCCCGCCTTTTTCATACAAATCACGTGATCAGATGCAATCGTATCGAATGGGAACTGAAACATTGATTTATCAAACACTTCAGGAGCGTAGCTAGCCGCCCAGGTTAACACTATCAAGAAAAAAAACCCAATAAAAAATGAAAACATAACTTGAAAAGAAAAAAGAAAGAAAAACTGACAACCATGCGTGCGCATTTACGCTATTACAAGATGGCGCCCGAGGAATTCCTCACAATCAATGATCAATTCCTTACCAGATTTGGTCCTTGCGCTGTTATTCCTTGCTGCACACGTCGAGCTTTTGTAAAATGTTGTTTAGTGTACTAAGGTCTAAGCCGGGATATATGTATATCAAGTTTTATATGTATCCAGAAAACCTCGGAAATATTGCTGTAAGCACTAAAAATACCTGTCATTTTACACTTGATCGAGATCGATTTTTTGACGAAATATCTCGTGGAGAGAGCTGAAAATAGCATTTCCGAGCCTCTAGATTTCAAAATTGTCTGGGGGAGGCATTCCCCATACTCTCTTAGAGGCTCGCGCCCTCAGCGCCTGCCTTCATAACCTCCCCCCCCCCCCCCCCCCCCCCATTTCCAACTGAACATCTCGACATCTCTAACATTTTCAACTGAACATCTCGACAGTCAAAAAACACTAGTACTCCGCTGTGGAGTACTAGAGTACGTGATAGGAATATACCCTAACGGTTCTCAATAAAATTGCCTTACCTTCCTTCTTCGGTGTTTTACTCGCTGTCTGTGCTGTCTGTGACAAAAATACCCCGCTACGCGTCGTATTTTCAACTCTCTTCTTGGTATTTGGAAATCGGATGAAACACTATCTCGAGTGTTTGATATGATTACTAACTTAAAACACTTACTTTTTGAATAAGCAGCTATCAAAGGGGTTCTAAGAGAAAGGTGGAATCGCACCGCTCTACGAATAAAGTCATTAGGAGACTTGGAAGGTAGGATACGTAAAGAAAAACTACCTGACTATTCCATGAAAGTCGAATTGCAATACTTGGACTGGCAGGTGGAATCAGGTGGGACGATGGCTGGTTATCGTGGACGAACATTCTTTCTATGTCCATTAACTGGAAAATACGACTTTTATTTCTCGTGCAATTACGCTTGTGACTGGATTATTAAGGAATCAGAACAAAGCCAAAGTGCTATCACTGGAGGTAATACCGACATGGGCATGCCGCCACAGGATTTTAATCAGTAAGTTAGTCAAGTTTGTTCACGTTAATTATTTCCTCTTTACTGAAAATACGATCAATTATCCGGCAAGAAAAACATAGCCAACATAGTAGTAAAGGCCGAGTAATACGGGCAACTTATTATTTCAACTTGTCGCGCAACATTGTTGCGTTGCAAGTTGAAAAGCGTTGTTGTGCGTATTACCACCCGTGTTGCAGGTTGCGGCAACATGTTGCACAAAGTTGAACTCGTGTCTACTTCGCACAACATGTTGCTGCAACTTGCAACAAGTGTGGTAATACGCGCAAAAACACATTTCAACTTGTTGCGCGACAAGTTGAAAGAAAATGTTGCCCGTATTACTCGGCCTTCCACCGTGTTGCAAGTTGCGGCAACATGTTGCACAAAGTAGACACAAGTTCAACTTGTGCAACATGTTGCCGCAACTTGCAACACGGGTGGTAATATGCGCAACTGAAGAACACTTTTCAACTGTTGCGCTTCAAGTTGCAAAGAAAAAGTTGCCCGTATTACTTTGCCTTAAAAGTTACGAAGCTGAAGGTCAGAAATTATATGAAAGGAGCCCCCTAAAGTCCCGATCAAACGGCCTCAACATTCTCTCGACATTTGTTGAGTCACGTTGAGAGCCATGCCGTGTCAAACGGCTTCAACATTTCGAGAACAAAATAAATGTCGAGAAGATGTTGAAACAAAAGGGGTGTCAAACGACCTCAACATCGGCTCTCGACAAATCTTGAGAGAATGTTGAGACAACTGTCTGTTGAAGGCGTTTGTTCCGGCTTAAAAAGTACCTTGCTTTGTGGGCGTGGCTCGAATTCATTTTCACCCAATTAAGAGCACCAATTCTAAAACAAAACTGTAGTTCCTTTCCTATCTTTTCTGGCTCAATACCCTTAAAGGTACCAGGATACTCTTAATATCTCTTAGCTATGGGCCGCCACACACTAGAGAGATAGTTGTCGACAACTATTGAGTTGTCGATCATAAAAAGTTGTCGATAACAAAAAAGCCAGTGTGTGAAGCTAGTTATCGATAACTAAGGCACAGTTCAGACGCCGTACTTCACATGAGCCGAATCGAATTCGAATTTAGGCCGACCCAAATTAATTTAGATCGACTGAATTGATTCAGACGCCGAGCTTAATTCAGCCGAACTTTAATTAATAGGGGAAAATTGCTGTTATATTGAAAAATACATTATAATAATTCATGCATTTGTTTCGGCTCATGTGAAGTTCGGCGTCTGAATCAAAGCTGGTCCACAGCCGTTTATACTCGGCTGAGCCAGGCGGGAAGAACGGCTGAGCCGATCCGAATTGATTCAGCCGTTCCGAATTGATTCAGACGCCGTACCTCACATGAACTTAATTCATCGAATTCGATTCGGCTCATGTGAAGTACGGCGTCTGAACTGGGCCTAAGGCCCTTAGTTATCGACAACTAGCTTCACACACTGGCTTTTTTGTTGTCGACAACGTTTTATGATCGACAACTAAATAGTTATCGATAACAATTGGCCTAGTTTGTGGAGGCCCTAACAGTTGTCATTTTAGAATTTAACACCTTTTAAAAGCGGTACCAAACGATTGATTTTAACCCCTATAAAAATGTACGACGATCACCCCCTTCACGGCAAAGCCTGCTAACAATTAATCATCTCTATGACAAAATTAGAGGGAAAAGTCATTGTTTAAGGATCTAAAGACAGAATTTGCATTCACAAGAAGGAACCAAATCAAGTGCATGGCACGCGAATTTTGTTATTGGACACCTCATCTGCTCGCGCTCCAATTTGGTGGAAAATAGAGCGTGCTATGAACCAATCGCTTTGGCCCATCGCCCAGAATGCCATTGTCTTTCGCGACATGTACTTACAGTGCCCAGTTTTCCAACGCGCAGCATAATAATTTGCATATCCAGAACTAGTCGGCTGTGATTGGTCAACGGGTTTAGTTCACGAATTTTGTTATAGATAATATTAATTTAGATATATCATGATTCTAGATTCAGAGCTGTGCCTTCCGCAAACTTTACCGAAGGACACGCATACTACATTGAAATTCTTCTATTTCAACCGGCCGACGGCGGACATTTCCATCTTAAAGTCAAAGATCCAAGAAGCAACACCTCAGTGACAATCAACAAGGAATCCCTTGTGGCGTACCAAGAAAGTAAGTCAAACATGCTCACTAAACTAACATTAACGACAACAATGCCAGCCTGAAATCAGGAGTAAAGATCGGCACACACAAGCGAGGGACAAGTCCCTACAACAAGTCCCTTCGTGTGAATTACCCATTTTCGTCAAAACATCTTGTCGCGTTTGTCCCCGCGACTTCAAATTCAAATTGAAAACATGAATTCAAATTGGTTTGAATTGAAGGTACAAGTTCTCAGGACTTGTCTCCTCAAATCAGTTATGCTTGTCTCCTTGTGTGTACTGTTCGTGGGACAAGTCCCTGCGAAAATAAACCAATCAAAGACCAAATCGGACTGTCCCTGCAACATGCCCCTCATGTGTACACGCAAGGGACTTGTCCCCAGGACACAGTCTTGCTACACATGGCAAAGAATGAGGGACACGCACGCACGGGCTCTGGGAACTAGATTGTAAAAAACGGTAAAAAAAACATGTCGGACTGAATAGAGAAGCTTGTATGAAATTAAATAAATATTTTGACTTACCGCTTTATCAGTTCCCTTCTTTTCCACGTGTATCAATCGGATTCTGGCATTTGACACCGATGACCGTTTTCTGACACAAAAATCACCATTTTTGAAGGCTTATTCTCCACGGTAAATCCGTTTGAAGTTATGGATCTTTTCCTGACTACCAACAGTATGAAAGAATAGCAATTTCGGTAAAATCCCTGAAATCATCTTCGCAAAATGGATCGCAGTAATCCACAGTGCTTGAAAATTCACCCTTATCAATCGAAAGTATTACTAGTAAACAAGGTCATCCACGTTGATTACGATTTTCCATGAAATGTTGGATCCACCACGGTAAATTGCTTTGAAGTTTGGCTTTTTTCCAGTTCCATGTCCTAAGAACAAGCGTGGAGAAAGGCTTTTTGCCACCTTAATAAGTCTTTTCTCTCACATCTGTAGGTTTCGTGAAAAACATTCGCCATTTTGATCTCATTTCACTTGGTAACCTCCCTTCTTTTTCCCAGGACTTTTTTGAATAAAGTTTTCCGAGTAAGACTGAGAATGAAAGGAAAATTCTTCGGGAAATACAAAATACATAATTTCGGGATAGTTCGTACGATCGAGTTATTACGGAGTTCATGTAGTCATTTTCACTATAAATAACAAATTATAACAGTCAAATGATATTGTAAACGACAGACGAAAAATAATTATGCTGTGAATAGCTTGCCGGCCTGAGAGAATACACGCTTTTGGCCGCCATAGTACTTTTAACTTCAAATTCTAATTTTAATTTCTAAATCTTCAATATTTCTTATTTCCCTAAATTTTACAACTCCTTTGAGAAAAACTATTTCCTTTCCCAAAAAACCCAAAATCACCAAACAATTTACAAAACACCCCATAACATAACTGTCCCGGCGTATTTGCTCAAAACTGTTATAAATGCATGAAATGTCCCTAAATCTATGAATTAAGAACTTAATAAACTCTAACTACATGATAAAAAGCAATTCCATACTGCAACAAAATTTTTGTAAAATTTCAAAGATTTCCGAGCCAAATTTGAAACTTTGAAAAACTGACATCCTGACGTTTTTTCAAAAATCCATATTGCAATCCATTTCCATCCTCGCTGTTGTTCGTCATCCTCACTTCCTAATGGGTTCCTGTCATTTGTCGAGTGTTATTCTACAGAATCAAACCATTATTGATCAACTTCCTAGGATCTAGATATATTTCTGAGCTTCCCAAAATCATGCTAAAATCAGGACAGTGTCCCTTTAACTCCCACCTTAATACATGGCTCGAGCTGGAGCGTGCGCGCGAGAGAGGAGCCTGCGAGGATCTCCAACTCGCAGGTTATAGATCCATGATAACCGTCACGAGTATCGCACCTCCTACGAACTCAGTGTAGTACGTTCAAGTACATTTTAGTGTAGTTCAACAACAACAACAACAACAACAACAACTTTATTTACCCATTAATTACATAAAATAATTTAAAGAAAAAACAAATTGAATTATTTATGGATACTGGCTCCCTGAAATAACTATAAAGTTAAAAATGCTATGGTTCCTGCATTTGGTTCCCAACCTCATTCCCAGGGTCTTCTCCGCTTTCAAGATGGGAGAAGACCCTGGGAGCGAGGTTGTTTGGTTCCTTGATACAGCTAAAAAGCTTTGAACATCTTCAGACAAACTTCTGGGATAGATAATCCTAGTTGCTTCATGTTATGGAGATCGTTGTTAAAATCATAACCGTGAACTGATCTTAAATGGCATCTATTTTTACGATTTTATTTCTCCGTTTACTACTTACCTTTAGTGTCGATTGAGAAGATATATCAAACACTTGAGACAGTGTTTCATCCGATTTCCAAAGACCACGAATTTGCTCAAAATTACTCCGCTGCGCGTCATATTTTTAACTCTCTTTTCGGTGTTTGGAAATCGGATGAAACACTACCTCTCGTGTTTGATATATTACTTCACTTCTTGTTGTATACTTAGACGGACAGTACGATCCTCAATACCCGGGTGAATGGGAGGCCTGGTCACCTTGCAGCACGCCTTGCGGACCTGATGGGAGACAGTCTCGTAACCGCTCGTGCCTTATTTACCCGTCAATATTTAATTATTCAACTGATGGCTATGAATTAACAGAGTCGCGAGCATGTAACACTGAGGTTTTACCCTGTAAACAAGGTAATGATTTAATTGATAATCAATAACATTTGTTGTGCCTTACATTATCATCGTACAGGCTGCTATTCCAAATTGACGATCTCAAGGGCTCCGAATCATTAACTTGACTCAATAGATCGTGGCCTGAGTAAATCGACATCTCTTTTCGCGCGCTCAATTCTTTCCCGCAATCTTAGAGAGATTCAACCCAAAAAATTCCATACTGATGACGTAGCTCTACAGAGATCCGTGCAGTGCCGCTGATTGGCTGTTGCTCAGTTTTGAATTTTCGCGCGCAAGTAACAACCAATCAGAGACACTACACGGATCTCTGTAGATCTACGTCATCGGGGCTAATTTCAGACTCTTCTTGAGCAGGATATGAATTGAGCACGCGCGAAGAGCGGAGTCTGTTTACTTTAGCTTAATCGCCCTCTCTTCTGGATTATGCTGGCAAAGCAACTTGAAAAGTTTGCTGTCTCAACCCCCACAGTGATAGTTAAGGAGTACAGTATGTGGTCCTAATTCCTGCCAGAAAAGACACGAACGTGTAATTCTCGCATTGGAGGAACTGCTTTGATCTGAAACTTGGCCTGTGGATTGTCACAACATTTACCTAGCATATGTAAGAGCAACAGCTTTTGTTGTTTATCGATAATCTTGTAGTATCGAAAATAGAGTTCGCTTTGGCGGCCCTAATTCCGGCCAACGAGTCCTATTTCCGGCCACAAGGAAAAGCATACAAATATACGCATAAACAGTTCACAAACATAAATTTCCGTGACTTTTTAATCATCTTTCATCCATATCGATAAATGAAAAGGCGAATTATAGAACACATATCACTGTTGGAAAGAGTAAGCTAGTCCACGGTGTTGTGGTCTGACCTGTTCACACTGCATTAATGGGTTTTAAAGCGCATTTGAACTTATTTGCATGGAATATGCGCTATATAAATTTATTACCATTACTTGTTCGTGTATGGCCAGGAGTTCTAGTATTGAACACAGCGTTACAACGTTTCTACCATTTTCAGATTCTTGTAAGGCTTTACCCATCATCCTCAGCAATAACAACCTCACCAGTTTTACCATTCCATTCAATGCTTCCATCTTGCCTGATGACCCTGCTGAGGGACAACAAAGCCTTGATGAGCACCCACCTGTGTGGTGCTTCAACGACTCAGTGGCATCTTATTTAGAGCTAAACTTCACCGACCTGTATTACATCTGTGCGATTGAAACTCAAGGCGTGGCAACTACGGAGCCGTCGGAGCGACATATGTCTCCTCGTACCTTCTTGAGGTTTTGGTCGAAGTTACAGCTAATTACAGTGAATGGAAATTTTATAATGGATCAGGAAATTTAACAGTAAGTTATTTTGTCTTTTCTAGTTACATACAGTCCGATCCAGGGGGAGGGGGAGGTACCCGGGTATGCTTTTGGGTGGGGGGGTATGTGCCGCCCATTGGGCTCCAAATTTGGAAATGAGTTTGCCTGACATACAAGGCAGTCGTGAACATGCAAGTAAAACTCATTTCCATATAACTCAGTGCAGCCAGGATTGCAGTCCGTACTACGCAATCTCCGCCTGCTATGTTTATGAGTCGCATACGAAGGAATGTAAATATTAGCGAAAATATAAATTGTTGTACAAACTTACATTTTTCTTCATTATTAATGCAAGATATCCTTGCCAAACAATAATAATGAGTAGAAGAACCTCGGCGTTATCCCAAACCGACGTTTCAGCTCATCGAGCATTCAGTAACTCAACGACACGTAATCTGGTAATGGCGGACTCAAAAACTTCATAACAACTTCATGTACGCTATCACCAAAGTGTAACGTATCAACAAATTCAAAACAAAAATGTAAATAAACCCTGAACTTGCGCAGTACGGACTGGAAATCATCTTTAAGCTAGTGGTAGCCTGTAATTAACTTGCTGCCCATCGAGAGGGAGTAGCAATACTCATAGGTGCTTGATCTCGTATACAGAATGTGGGAGTTTTCCACTCCTTGACCACTGAGTTTAATCTTGAAATAATTATAAATAATAAATAATGTACTTGAATTAATTATTTAACGAGGCGAGGGTACAAACACATATTAGCAACCAGTGTTTTAAGCAAACTTTATTTGGGATGCTGTGAAACCATTATGTCTTCCTCTTCGGGCGGCTTTAGTAGCGGCTCGACTTAAGTAATAGAACAAGAAAACATGTTATTTGAACAATCAACACAGCCGTCAGCTTCTCTGCGATGTAGAGTTCAATGTTACGATTTTAAAGCTAAAAGTGTTTATTTTACAGGTTTTTGAGGGCAACACATACGAAGATCCTTTCTCCAGAAAGATAAATAACCTCACAGAAGGCAACTTAGTGGCTTCATCGATTCGCATCTGGCCCGTGCAGTCGAATGCAGGCTGTATGCGTCTTAAAGTTTATGGACAGCTAGCCAAAGGTAGGTTATAATCATTGAACACAAGAGAAGATTATGTATTGAGAAGGAATAGATCTTTTGCAGAACCCTCGTGCACATGACGATCACATATGAATAACTCAACAACTGCGTCATGCGCGAAGCTAAATATAGATTTCAAACCATTCTTATGGAGCACGATGGTTCATTTTATCACTGACTAATGAATATACAGTCAACTCTCTCTAAAGCGGACACCCTCGGGACCAGCTCTTGCTGTCCGTCCTAGAGAGGTGTCCGCCTTAAAGAGAGTTTAGTGACAGACAAACAAGTGAAATTCAGCCGGGACCAGTCATCCATGTCTGCCTTAGAGAGGTGTCCGCCTTACAGTGGTGTCCGCTTAGAGAGAGTTGCATTGACTGCATTTCTCATTTAATTTTGCTCTGAAAAGAGTGTGTCAGTTTAATACAGGTTTGACTGTAGTCAGTGCAATAGAGCGGTTTTTAATTGAGTGTCGAAAGTAATCCGGAATTTCTTTGCTTTTGCTTTACTACATAATTTTATGGTCTGTGATTGATGATGTAAAAAAACTCGCGCCACTTCAGTATTCAACCAATCAGATGCAAAACCAAACCAATGGTGACTTGGTACCGCGCGTTTTCCCGCGCTTGGCGCTGGTTACGTGTATTTGCTTCGAGTTGTCATTGGTTCGTTCTGCTGTTTACGTTTGTTGTGATTGGCCATTGTAATTGTTTTGTTCTCTTGATCATTTCTTTAGCACCTTCACTACCACCGGCTAACATATCTGTCACTGCAACAGCAGCCAATACGATATTTATCTCATGGGAAGAGGTTTCAGAGCAGGAACGAAACGGAATAGTCCAGCTATACAAAGTATATGTAACAAATGGAGACCAAGTCGTAGAACACGAATCAATTATAGATGCCGACGTGACATCATTGGAAGTATCAAACCTTGCAGACAACTCGTTTTACTGTGTACAATTGTTGGCTTATACCGTGGCAGATGGACCTCTGAGCGCATGCGTCAACGTCACAACATTGAAGAAAGGTAAGAACTCCACGTCAAGTAGTCGTCTCTTAAACAAAAAGCAACTAGGAAACTGTTCCAAGAAATTAATGAGAGGAGATTTGGAAATTTCAATACACTTGGTTGAATTAAGTATTGCTAGCTTTAAGTTAGCACGTTTATACAGCCGGATGCCACAATTTGACCCCGGGGGGGGGGGGGGGGGGGGGGGGGGGGGGGGGGGACTTCCATATAAAAGTGACGGGGGTGATCGTCGTACCTTTCTAGGGGCTAAAATTCGTGGTTTGGTACCGCTTAGGGTGTTAAAATCAAAAATGAACGCTGTTAGAGTTATTCCGGTACCTTTTAGGGTATTAAGTCAGGAAAATATATGACAGGAACTAGTTTTGTCTCAGAATTGGTACCTCTTAGGGGTAAAAATATATCCGAGCCACACCCACAAAGTTAGATTTTGGTACCTTCTAGGGATTCTTTTCAAAATTTTCGACGATCACCCCCGTCACTTTTATATGGGAGTCCCCGCTCGGGAATTTGACCCCTAGCTGACCTAGCTAAACCAAATTAATTTCCTACATACTTTTACTTCTGACCCGAAGACCTACAATGTGTGAAAAAAGTATTGGATGAAACACTTGTTGATTTTTCAGTGTTAAATAGAGTAATATGGCTGAATAACACCTTTCCGTTATTGTGTGGCGTAAAAAAGGATCTGTCCTATTCATCAATATTGTTTGGGGATCCCTTCTTGGTAGCTTTCATGAACGGATTTTTTATCGTATATAAGTAACTGTACACACCCTTTCATGGCAAACGCAAGCCCGGTCGCCAACGAAAGCATCCAGCAACAGCTTGCAGAGCTTGCTGGTGACAGGAAGGGCTGGGCGATGCTGGCGGTTCCATGCTCTGCAGCCGAACCATGATGACGATAAGCAACTCAGTGTTGTCGGAACATGTTACAACCTTGAACTGTTCCGTGCTATTTCAGTAAATAGGGACCTTAAGCAACTACGACGGCGATGCCATGGAAAAACGTCACTTAAAAAGTGAATTCACTTTCCTATATACTATTTCGCGATTATTCCAACATTTTCAATTTGTCTAATGTGGAGCTGAATTCGTAGGGACGGAGTTCAAGTCCAGATAGAGAAAGGAAAATTCACCGCCGTGTGTTTCACGTTCTCCATAATACCATGAATTTTGTCATTTGTCATTGTTGACGTTTGTTGTCAATATTACTGACAGTGTATGTTTGTATATATTTATGTGTAATTTGAATTGAAAATTGAATTGTATTTATTTATTTTTTTACTTATTTATTCAATAATTTAAGACTGGGTAGCCCTATATTTAGGTAAGTAGTTCCTGTTCAGGGTTTTTCCTTCAGTACTTAGCCTTTGTATTGTTAAACTATTAAAGTTAAAGTTAAAAGTTTTGCAGAGGATGGCAAAGAAATGTACCAAACTTCAAAAAGCACCTATGTTTTTTGACGTTTTCGTTGCCGTCGCTGTCGTGATTGTTTTTAAACAGGGCCTCCACAGACTAGAGAGATAGTTGTCGACAACTATTTAGTTGTCGATCATAAAAAAAAGTTGTCGATAACAAAAAAGCCAGTGTGCGAAGCTAGTTATCGATAAACTAAGGGCCTTAGTCATTGGACAACTTGCTTCACACACTGGCTTTTTTGTTATCGACAACTTTTTTATGATCGACAACTAAATAAGCTTAAATAGTTGTCGACAACTATCTCTCTAGTCTGTGGAGTCCTAAGGTCATCAATGTCCCGAGGACGTTTGCGGTTGAATTTTATAAACTAACCTAATTCTGTGTTTTGTTTAGTCCCAGCAGATGCACCGCAGAATGTCCAGGTGTACAACACAAGTTCCAAATCGTTAATGGTACGCTGGGATCACTGGAGGTCATATTTTGCTAAGGGTGCAGTCGAAGGATATCACATTGACATTAAAATAACACAAAACAACAGTATAATAAAACATATTCCTCTCTTAGGCCTGGAAGAGACATTCGAAGTTACTGATGGATTGAAAAAATACAGCAGTACTGTCTAACCGTGCGGGCGACAATTAAATCAGGGGTTGGAAGCGAAAGTGCTGAAATCTGTGCATATACAGCCGAAGATGGTAAGAATAGTCTCATGATAGTATTCCGGGGGGGGGGGGACTTCGATATAAAATGACGGGGGTGATCGTCGTACCTTTCAGGGGTTAAAATTCGTGGTTTCGTACCCGCTTGGGTTGTTAAAATCTAAAATGACTGCCGTTTACTGAAAGTTATTCCGGTACCTATTAGGGTATTAAGCCGGAAACAAAATATGACAAGAACTAGTTTTTGTCTTAGGGCCTCCACAGACTAGAGAGATAGTTGTCGACAACTATCTCTCTAGTCTGTGGAGGCCTTAAAATTTAATTCGAGTCACGCCCACAAAACGAGATTCTGGTACCTTTTAGGGGTTATTTTCCAAAATTCCGACGATCACCCCGTCACTTTTATATGGGAGTTCCCCCCCCCCCCCCCCCCCCCCGGGATAGCTTACGGTGGAGTGTCAAAACAAGAGAGATGGTGTTTCATCCGATTTCCAAACACCGAGAAGAGAGTTGAAAATACGACGTGTCCTGGATTATTTTTGACGAAATTAATTCGAGGTGTTTGGAAATGTGATGAAACACTGTCTCGAGTGTTTGATAGATATCTTCTCAAAACTAAAAGAGTAAAATGGAGAAGCAATACACCGGGCCCCGGTTGTTTAATTAGTGGATAGCGCTATTCACCGGATAAGTATCAACAACACAAACTACGCTATCTACTGGATAGTGATTTAAGGTTATTCCATCGAAATAGAAGTTACACTGGGAAGTTTCTGAAACTTGCCCTAGTTGAACATTGTGATGTAATGTTTCAAAATATAGAATAAAAAGAATAGGTCACCAGCCCGCGAAGGAGATATAATCGACTAAAATACCTCATAATTCCTTACAAAATCAACCAAAAACACGTAATTTTCCACGTTTTCAGTGATTATTAATTTCTCTGCACTAAGAATTGGTCTATACTCCTTGTATAGAAAGAAGATGATTACTAGACTTAAATTTGCTTAAAAAAATGATAGGTCCCCCACGCTCGTTTACGAGGAAAACCATCATTTACCTCTCTGGCGAGCATAGCCATAATGAAAAAGCCGCCATGTTTTTAATGTGCGCGCGCTAATTACGCGCGAAATTATGCGCAGTAAGGATGCGCAGTGCAATACTAAGGAATTACCTTAACCAGTAGAGTGTTATCCACCCTTTGAACAACCGCTTCACGCTAGAAAAGAGTGTTACAGTCGAACCTGTATATAACGGTCACCGGGACTTCAGAAAGTGGCCGCTTAATACAGGTAGCCGCTTAATACAGATTTAATACAAGTAGCAAATGCAACTCGGGACTTTGAATTTAAAGCTGGCCGATTAATAGAGGTGGCGCTTAATACGGGGCCGTTATATACAGGTTCGACTGTATTATAAAAGCACCGTCACAGTTAAGCCATTTGAATGCCTAAATAGAGTAGTAATCAAATTACCTCAATTGATCCACTTTCCAAAATATGAATACACCGCTATCATTGACTTGTAACTTGCAATAACATGTTCTCAATATTATTTCATTTAGCGCCGTCTATGCCACAGGCTGGTATATCAGTCACGGCAAACAGCAGTTGATACGATATTTATCACATGGGGCGAAGTTCCTGAGAAGAAACGGCACGGTATAATCCGGAAATACAAAGTATACGTAAAAAATGGCGACCAAGTCGTAGAACACGTGTCAATTATAGATGCACACGTGACATCATTGGAAGTATCAAGCCTCGCAGACAACACTTATTATTGTGTGCAATTGTGGCTTATACCGTGGCAGACGGACCTCTGAGCGCATGCGTCAACGTGACAACGATGAAGAAAGGTAAAAATATGACGTGCCGTAGTCCACCTCTTCATATAAGATGCATGAAGACTATTACAAGACTGGGCTTGTACTTGTGATGCAATTTGTGCACAAAAAACGATTCTTATTTATTAACATGGTTAAAAAATTTGCCACATGAAACCGTATCTTTCGGAATTTTTTGAACTGAATATCGTAAAATTCCGAAAGTAACAGCCCCCCCCCCCCCCCCCGAAAGTAGCGACCCCTTTAAAAAATGTTACCACTCGAAAATAATAAAATCGTATTTAATGTAACGTTTCAAGTAATACAATATGGCCAATTGAAACAATTGTCTCCATTAATTTACAGCGAATACCAAACAGGTCCAAACAAATCGTCTCCTACTTTAGAACATGCAATGAAATAAACTAGAACGTGATAAACTTTTGACTCTAACTGTAACACACCAAATTCACCCAAATAACTGTCTCTATTTGCATGAACTTACAATGAAAAAACTGGAACGCGAAAAATATATATGTTGCGAAAGTAACGGGGGCCGTTACTTTCGGAATTCTACGGCACTTTAAACAATAATCGAGCAACTGATCATTTTGTCGTAGAAGGACATATTGCGCAAATTGGTTCTAACTTTAAATTTAAATACAGAAAATCGCTAACCCAAAGTGAGAATTTTCAAGAGATAGTTCTGGATTGCAGTGGTGGCAGTGTTTCATCCGATTTTCAAACATTAAAAAAGGAGTTGAAAATAGTATTTTGCGGAGTATTTTTTGACAAAAATTTGAAGGTGTTTGGAAATCGGATGAAACCCTGTCTCGAGTGTTTCATATATATTCTCAATCGAAACTAAAAACAAGGAGTAATGTAATCGTAAACATCTATGCTTATTAAGACCAGATTTCCAAACCTCCATCACGGTTGTGATTTCCTTTGTTTTAACTAGATTAATTATTGATCAGTTCGAGAAGTATAGACAGAGTAGTTTCTTTAATGGTTTAGTGACGTCGTTTTTTGTATCGATTCTATAAACCTTTAGAATGCCAAGATGCTCTCGGGATGGAAAGTGGTGCAATTCCTGACGCTAAAATTTATCGCCTCTTCAGAATTTGACAGCAGGGTTACTGCCGTCATGGGCAGACTAAACTTGCAAGCAACTGTCACCAAACATGGATGCTGGGCTGCTTATATCAGCGATGTCAATCAATGGCTACAAGTTGACCTTGGTACTCAGTACACAAGGGTAAACACGTGTAGCAACGCAAGGAAGAAACAGCTCCTTGCATCACCAATGGGTAACCGGGTACAAGCTACAGTACAGTAACGATGAATTGACTTTCAGTATTACAGGGAACAAGGACAAACCACATACAAGGGGAGCTATGTCACGATGTGTTGAAAAAGTACCTTAAAATCGAAGGAAAACTCAAAATAACATTTTAATATGATGGTAGAAAAACACCAAAGAGGTATTTAAAATAAACCAAAAAGGACCGTAAGTAAAGTAAGTAAGTAAATGTTTAGCCCTATTCTTTTTTTCGTTCGTGAGCCTGGGGTGGGGGGGGGGGGGGGGGGATCACAAAGTTTTGGCTATATTTGCTTGAATGCTTCTTAAGTAATAAAAGTTTGAAATCAGCGCGGGCAACTTTCGGATTGAGACGGATTACGAACGACGAACTTGATTTTTTTTTTTTCAAGATGCGCCATCCGTGACGTAGCTCCTTTAAAGGAAACAGCCGGTGAGCACAAGGTTCCTCCATTACCGTACCCAAATTCGGAAATCAACCAATCAGAAGTTCTATATCTACTGTCTTGATTTCATAAACTTTTTCAGAACTTACTAACAATACATCACGTAAGAATAAAAATATACACTAACTAAAAGACTACGAGGTCGAAAAGAAGGTAAAAACTAGTACTATAAAAAGAAAAAGTGAAAATAAATCTAAAGAGACAAAACAAGAGAAGAATTGTGTTCCAACCTGACAGAGCTTGCAACAGTTTAGGGAATTGTTGTACTACCAATCTCGATGTAATATTATATTTGAGGTCCTCAGACTACGAGTAGTCCCTCATGCGTCGCGTCTCCTCGCGGGAGTTGATTTCCACGCGCCTTTGCTTTGCGCGCGCTCACCCGCTCGATCCCTGAGAAAAATGAGGGACTACTCGTAGTCTATGAGGTCCTCATTTCGTTTCACGAAAATTCGGCAATAATGTGCCAGAGATTGTCCTTTTTCCCCAAACTGTCCTGATATGTAGCATGTTAGGTCAGTGACTTGATATCGTAGGAAATCCGGACAGTAGATAGAGCTTCTGCATGATTGGTTGATTCCGCATTTGGGTATGTAACAAAAAATATAATCCAGGTTTGAGCACCTTGGGATTTTATAGAAGAGGAAACGAAAATCGAGAGGCAAGTCATGTGTTATAACTGTGATGATAGGGAGTTAAGCAGCCACGACAGCATGCCGAAAATAAGGCGATTAAAAAAACTAATTTATATTTTACTCTCGCGATAACCAAGACCCATTCAGTTTGTCTATCGGTGTCAGAGCTATCCTCCGCTGAATATGTAACGACAGCGATTAATCTCAAATAGAAACTTGCAAACTTGAAAATTCGCCGTTGCTGTTCACGTTCTCCCAGAAAACGCAGAATTAGGTCACTTCACGTGGTTGTTTTGCAGAGGACGGCTAAGAAATGTACGAAGATGTATCTCTCGTTGCTGTTTTTTTTAAAATGTCATTTTCGACCAAAACCTAGATGGGCAAGGAGGGAGCAAACAAAAGGAAAGATTCTGTAAAATTTGTAGAAGATATGTGCGTCGAACATGATTTAATAGATATTTGGCGCATTCGTAACCCCACAGCAACACGTTTCACGTGGCGTCAGAAACTCCAGTTATACAGAGACGTCTAGATTATTGGCTGATTAGCGACAGTTTACAAGAAGATGTTGATTCGGTAGACATAATTACGTCAAATAAAAATCAGACCATTCGGCAATAACCTTATCGATAAATGGTTTAGATGATAATGAGAAGGACCCAATTTTTGGAAATTTAATTCAAATTTAGTCAATGATTCAGATTACTGTGATATCCTGAACTCGGAATGTGTAAATTGGTTTGAGGA
>MU826833.1:2380023-2401251 GCA_029204205.1 Desmophyllum pertusum | reverse complement strand
AAAAGAAATTTCAATTGACAGCCATTTTAATTTGGAATAGGGTGTATAGCCAGGCCCGTAGGGAGGGGGGGTGCGATGGGTGCATCCGCACTCCCCCACGGGATGTGGGGGTCCACCATAGTGGACCGACGGTTCAAATGAAAGTGAAATGGTGGACAGGTGTAGTTTGAAAATCTGAATCAAACAATCGCAGCTTTGAACGTGTTTTACATATTATCGTCTTCATCAACAAAGACAACATCAAGCGAGTCATTTTCTTCATCCAAATATTCACTCCTTTGGCTTAAAAATGTCTTTAATCGAAGGTCCGCATTATGTATTTTTAGTATTCTTTCATCGGTATTTTCTTTAACTGAACAGTTCCAGAAATATTCATGTTTTTACGTTCGCTTTGGCTGCCTGGTTTCATATCATACTGCCTTCAAAACGCACGAAAATGCAGTCTCAGACAACCTAGGACTGACCCCCCCAGGAGCTCGCGCCTTCGGCGCTCGTACGAACACAACTTTCCCACTCTAACGCACCCCCCATTCAAATTCTGTCTACGGGCCTGATAGCATAGTCTTGAACTGTCAACCATCACTCCTCACCCTAACCCTGTGGGTGCATGGGGTTTAACAATAGATTAGGGTGAGGATATCATGGCTGACACTTGAGACTAACAAAATAAATTGAATCATAACATACTCAAAAATGTATGCATACAGCATGTATTTTTTTAATTTCAATTTTGAATGTTTCAATTTGAAGTCTGAATTTTCCTTGACCACGATGCTTTTTGTGCTTAAACAATTTTAAAGTCTGCCATTTTCAGGTTTTCTGACAATAATAATTGGAGATCGGAAGATCTCAGCATCAACAGATTTATTAATTTAGTATTTTGGACCCAACACTTACAAGTTAATGCTTTGGAGAGGTGTCTGCTTATGGCGACTAAATATGCGCGGAGGTGTGCCGCTAGGACTCTGAAACCGTACATATACATGTACACCAGACCAGACACCAAAAATCTCTACCCTATCTCTAGACTGCAAAACAGTCTCTTTTTCTCGAGATATTGTGCATGACGCGCGAATTGTTGCATGACACACAAATTGAGAGGCGCAAAGCGCCGACAGCGAGTCTCGCATATTTTCCAGAAACTCTAATTCCATTGTTAATTTTCATTTTGTAAAATTGTCATTAAGCAAACAGCACCACTTGAAAGTACTTCTCAATAGCTAATTCATTTGAATGTCACACACTCGGGTTTCATCCACAGACTTAAAAGATAGAACCACATTGATTGACTTGCGTCTTGACTCTGGGAGTGAAAGAGTTAAACAAGTCGCCCAACTCAATTTCTTGAGTTGGGTGTACAGTAGCTGCCTGGAGGGGAAGTACCTACTAGCGTCCGTAGAATTTCATCCTGGTGTATTCATTTAAGTGAACATCAGGTTTCTGTTCATAAGACAGCACTGCGAGAATTCTCTGCTTATTTCCTTCAACAGGTGTAACGCGATGCATGGAATTATGCCCACAGAATATCACCAAGGTCCCTGGCTGCAGGTCAGCTTCCTGTACTCCCAGAGCAGTTAGGTCTTGTCCACCTTGCGAGGCCAGCAACACTCGTTTAACCAGGTCATAGTTTTCATTTCCATCTGATCTGTTAATACATGTGTGTGGAACAGAATAATAATATTCAAAATGATTTACCTACATCGGCTGCTTGCAGCTAGCAAGTGAAGGCAATTTGAAGTGAAACAACATAACGTCTTATATATGCCTATACCTGCCAACTCACACGCATTACGCGTGTGTCACACGCCTGCGGATCGAAAACATCGATCACACGCATACATGACAATTTCACACGCCTGACTCACAATTCTCGACTACTTGTTCAATAACCATTAACGTGAAAAATTGGATTCAATTTCCACCAAAAATAGTCCAATGAACGGTGCTAAATGTCGCGTTTGAGATAAGCGTGATCTTGGCAAGATGGCGCCGAGTTTTTAGCTTCGCACCGCGACATTCGGCAGCCTTCGGAAATCATCGGAACATCTTCGGGAATCGTCGGCAATGTTCGGAAGTCGTCGGAAAATCTTCGGCAATGTTCGGAAGTCGTCGGAACATCTTAGGCAATGTTCGGAAGTCGTCGGAAATTTTTCGAAATTCGGGTAATATGGTTACGAAAATCACACGCAGTCGACTTAGGAAAAGTTGGCAGGTATATATGCCTCGTAATATTCATTCAAAACTAAAGGGGGAGGTCGGCAGGATGGTGTTAGCAGCTTGCGCATGAACCCATTTATTCTCTGATAAATGCTCAGTGGCTCATTAAAAAGCTCAATTTTTAAATTATAGCAAGCGCTCAATGGGGAGGGGGGAGGGGATTTCTTTCAAGGTCTTTTTAGTGGGGGAGGGGGAAGCATCTGGCTCAGTCCGGCCATCTAAATGGCTCAGTTAGACCAGGCTTCAGTTGGCTTTACTACTCATTATTAGTATAACTGCCAACTCTCATGTGCATAAATATTATTATGAGTGAGTCCCATGTATACAGGTGTAGTAGTGTTTGTATGTAGCTGGGTACATGACTTAGTGTCCGCTTACAAGAGGTGTCCACCTATGGGAGGTGTCCGTTAGTGGAGGTTTGAATGTACTCTGAAGCCTCCCCTCCCTCCCCCCCCCCCCCCACCCCCCCACCCACCCATTCCCAGGCTCTGCAGACGAAAATTAAGTTGGCAGCTATCAGGAGCATATCAGGGTGATATGCTCCTAGCCTGCAGGTATATATTAGGATAGTCTCTTGACAGTTCTTCTCACTTATCGAGATGGAAAGTATTGCGTGACACCCAAATATACCTGGTTGATGGAATGTATTGAAAATGACCCCCACCATCTGGTGCTTGAAGAAGAAGAGTGACAGCGTACTCCCCCCGATCAAAATGCCAGTTCAGCTGATCGTCTTCACTGTAGAAATGAACGTTCAAGGCTCCAAGAGGATCAGCTGTGCGGTAAAGCGCCTCCTTCTGCAGCAATAGCCGAACAAAGTTGGTCATCTCCGGCGACAAATAAAGTTTGTTCAATGGCGAGCTCGTCTTGATTTGATCGTGTGTCACACAAGACTTCGAAGAACGGGAGATGATCTTCTTCGGATGATCTTTCTCCAGGGTTGAATCGTCTTTACAATCTTCCAAGTAAACGTTGTGATCACTGATTCCACGGAATGCATTCGGCAAAGCTTCCTGAGTGTCTTGAATAGTTTCACGGATGGCCCATGGCAGCATAAAATTCGGCAGCAAGGCTATCCCATTCTCCTTCAGCTCGCATCTAGCACGTTGAATTACTTCTTGGAGAATGTGGTTATCTGTTTCTGCGATCGGATAACTGGAGTAGTCGATTATACTTCTAATATTATCGCTCATTTTGATTCTTTATCGTACGTGACATATTTCCCCGCATAAGCCTCGATTGCAAGCTAGTTCCATTCCTACCGTGAATACGAGAAGGGGGGTGGCTTTTAAATATAGAGAGGGGAGGGGTAAATATAGCTTTTACGGGCCCGGCGCTTCCATGCAGCATAAAAACGGGTCTCAGTACTTCTCGATAAATCCCGTTTGATACCATCTTCCCCTATTGGGATTTTCTGGGACTTTTGATATGTTGTTAAAGATAAGTTTCTGAGTCTAAATCCGTTGAACTGTTGCAATTAGTTCTAGGTTGACCGATTTTTTTTTCCACAAAATAACTGGACAATCCCCCGATTAAGCGACGCCTTTGAATAAGCGCCGCAGGGCGGAGTGCGCAGTACAACAAAAATATCGTTGAATAAAAAAAATTCAAATTCTCGCCTTGTTTCTCGCTTGTTATTTTTTCGGGAATATTTTTTTCTCACGCGCCGAAATCTGTTGTATTTGCCTCAGCAAAAATTAAGTATCGCAATAAATAGTATTAGAAGGAGGGGGCATATCAAATATTGGAGGAGGGGGCGGAGGGGCTAAATAGAGGGAATACGGTAGTTTAGTTTGAAAGTCGCTTTATATACACGGCGCTCGTACATGAAGAAGTAGTCTTCCTTGTATGGCTCTGTTTCAAAGGTAGTTGAGAGAGAATTGACTAATATACATCTTCAACAAACTTCTTCAACTTTATTATTTCTTTTAAATATATTACCTGATTTCTGCCGCCCGCAAATAGCAGTGCTAGTCGAGGCTTATACAGGCTAATACGGACACCGAAGGGACGGAGCAAAGTGTCCGTATTACGTATTAGAGAGGTGTCCGTATTATAGAGGTCATAAATATGACGTCACATTAAAGGCTCCACTAACGATAAGAAATATTGATCATATAAATGGCTATAAAATGTCGAAAAACTGATTAATACAAATGCTACTTTTATTGTATGGACAGTGGGACAATTGGTTAACTTTGATCTGTAACCACAAACAGGAAATTGTATTGAATATGAACTGTTATCACTGGAGTGTCCGCAATAAAGAGGTTACGTTTATATGAATTTAATCTCTGGGGCCGAGATTTAGTGTCCGTTGTCCGTATTATAGAGGTCTTCTTTATAGAGAATATATGGGCATTTTTCCGGGACCAGGGAACTGTCCGTAATAGAGAGGTGTCCCGGTATTAGAGGGGTGTCCGTAAGGAGAGGTTCGACTGTATATATATATATATATATTAGAATCCCCCAGGACGGATATGCTCCTGCATCCCCCAAATGTATCCACCACTCATGATACGCCATCAGAATACAGTCGAAGCTCTCGTAAGCGACCGTGACCTCGGGAATTCGAAAAAGTGGTCGTAACTAGAGCTGGTCGCTTACGAGAATGGGCTGTCCTAAGTGACCACGCGCTGAAGCTATAGAGGCTGACCACTTACGAAATGTATGAAAGCGAATGTACAGGTCACGCATCCACAGAGATTGAAAACTTCTCTTATTCAGATGATTACAAATAATACAAAATCTCATAAATGTGTAGTGTAGCACAACAAATGGTCTTAAAAACAAAGGAAACGACCAGTTGGTAATTCCCAAAAGTGGTCGCGGTTGCTTACGGGTGCCGGGAGCGGTCGCTTAAGGAAGCTTATAAAAAAGGTTCTTATAAAAATAAAGAGTGTACTTGTATATTTGACCATTGATTGGAAACAAAATATGTATATAAGTCTCGCTCTGATTGGCTAGAGAAAGCCGTGTATGTCTTGGCAATCAACTATAAAAAATCTCAGTTCAGAAATCTCACAAGCATACAGTGAAAACAAGAGACTATGATGGTGAAAACTGATACAGTCAACTCTCTCTAAAGCGGACACCCTCGGGACCAGCTCTAGCTCTGCCTTTCGCTCACAAAGACATTCGTCAGTTTATCAAGAGACTATGATCTAGTCTCTTGAGATTATGCAATAAACAGTACATTTTCTTGTAATCAGATCAGTTTGAGATTATTGATTGTGCAAAAAAATGAACTTTTAGTGTCCGCCTTGAGAGGAATTTTTACCAGAATTTTGCTAAAAAAGTGTCCGCTGTCCGCCTTAGAGAGGTGTCCCCCTTAAAAAGAGTTTAGTTACAGACAAACAAGTGAAATTCGGCCGGGACCAGCCATTCGTGTCCGCCTTACAGGGTGTCCGCTTAGAGAGAGAGAGTTGACTGTAGTTACTCTTGTTCTTCGCTTATGGCGCAAACCTCCTGACCCTGCCACATGGGCGTTATCACAATTTCAGCGTCGTCTTCTTCGTATTCACCCACATTTTCCTCCTCTTTCCACACGTATTTTCCAGTCTGCTCGCAGCCCGAGTCGAACACATACTTGCCTGGTCCTCTTGGCATATTTTCTTCAAAGTTTCCTACATATCTGTGATTCGAATGAATAATATGCCCTTCTTCTTGCATTTTGCCCTGAAACCACCTTCCATCGTAACTCGACCCAGTCTCTTTATACGTATAAACTCCCTGGCCGTGTCGATTACCCTGAGACCACTCCCCTTGGTAAGTGTCTCCGTTAGGGTAGGTGTAGGTACCATAGCCGCTACGTAAGTCGTTGATCCAGAATCCATCATACTTGGAGCCATCTGGATATAACAAGACACCATCGCCATTTTTCTTGCCTTCTATGTAGTTTCCCATGTAACGTGCCCCATTTTTGAACCTGCGAAAAAATTGACTGTAAACTCCATCTCGTTCCCAGAGTCCTCGTTACCCTTGTCCAGCGGTGGAGCGGCCAACAAGGACCTCTAGGGGGGAAGCGATCTGCCATGACCGGATTCTAGGACTTCCGGTTCTACTGCGCATGTGTTCGACACCATGTTTCAACAAGACGCCCATTCTCGTTCCCAGATCCTCCGTTTCTTTTGGTCACGTGGTTGGCGAAAGAAAAAAAAAACGAGGGGCCCTGAGGACGAGGATGGGTCTTACTGCGCAAGTCAGGCGGATCACTCTATCCCAGAGGTCCTTGTTGGCCGCTCCACTGCTGGACAAGGGTAACGAGGACTCTGGGAACGTACGAGATTGCTGTAAACTCAGTTGAAAACTGTTTATACTGTTTTCTTTTAGCATTTTAGCAGAAATACAGTCGAACCTCCCATAAGCGGACAGCCCCGTCCGCTAAGAGCCGGTGTCCGCTTATGGGAGGTTAAAAATGTAGTGTTTGTATGTAGCTGGCAACATGATCAAGTGTCCACTTACGATAGGTGTCCGCCTACGGGAGGTGTCCGTTAGCGGAGATTTGACTGTACAAGAATTTCAGTCGAAGAATATGGGGAATTATTCTAAAAGCAGCAGGAAAAATTACGAGCACTCTGTCGCAAATGGGAGGCGCGGTGCATGGCCTAATGCTTAACCCTTTCACTCCCAGTTCAAAACTGAGGAAAAAATCTTGAATTTCTTTTTGCAAAATTGTCAAAAACAAACAGGACCACATGAAAGTAGTGCTTAATAGCTTTCATTTCAATGGTCACACACTAGAGATTCATTAACAGACTAGAAAATTGACTCAAGGTTTGACTCTGGGACTGAGTGAAATGGTTAACGCGTTGTTCCTGTCTTGTTCCTTCGTCCCCAGGGTGTTCTCGGCGTTGGTGGAGAACGTTGCTTGGGGACGAAGTTGCCGGATCCAGAGGTTGTGTTCTTGGGCAAGACTTTACTTAGACTGCGAGTAGTCTCTATTTTTCGCTAAAGTCCGTGAGGCGAACGCGCGAGATTTACGAGCGGCGCGAGCCGCGGGTTGCGTGGGCGCGAGAGGAAGCGCTTTTTGTATTTACCGTTTTTTGTCGGCGTTGACTGCCGTCGATTTTGGGATTTGGGGTTATATGTCTTAGACGGGGTCTCAAAAATCGGAACTCTGTCTTAAACAGGATAGGAAAATCAGAGATTTGTGTCTTGGGTCAGGGTTTGAGCGGCAGGGCCGCACATTACTACACGAGCGTCTGTCGAGTACCCCCCCCCCCCCCCCCCCCAACCCCGGGCTTATCCTGGTTGACCCTGGATCATGGAGCGACCGCTTACATGCAAAATCATAGCGCATTCTGACTCGCATTTAAAGCAAACGGCAACGTTTTAACGCACAGTAGACCAGGGTAACCCTCCGGTAACCCTTCTAGGAGGGTAACCCAGCTAGTCGGGGCCCGGAGTTGGGACGCGCTAATTTGGTAACAGTATTGCAAATTGCGAGCTAATTCATGTTAATAATTGTTTGATTGAAATCAAATGTACAAGCTGCGGAAAGTGCGACGCGAAAATGCGGCTGGCTGCGGATGAAAATGAAATATTCTACTCCATTTCTAATCACAATACCTGTAAACTCCTTCCCCGTGCCGTTTCCCATTTTCGTAATAACCTTCGTAAGTATCACCGCTCGGCAGCTTGGCTCGTCCAAAACCGTGTCGTTCTTCGAGTTCGTTTCGTTCGCCGTCGTATTCACCGAGATATGGCAGACCATCATCATCTGGCATTGTTTCTTCATCAGAAGACATCTTTGTTTAACAAGGGATGGATTAGATGCAGCTCTAAGACTTATTGCTTCGCCGCGTTTCCTCTGGTTATAGCGCTGAATATTGTTGATTTCATGTGATCCGTGAACAACAAAGCCTCTCAAAAATACTGCTCACGGGTGTAAGGTTACACATTTGCGGCAGGCGAAACTTCTTCACCCGTGACTGGCGCATGAAAACAAATCGCGTGACATCTAGCACCTAGCCCAACCTCCCCCAACCTCCCCCAACCTCGTTCCCAGGGTCTCTCATCTTCCCGCCCCCTGGAGCGGGAAGATGAGAGACCCTGGGAACGCGGTTGCACCGTCGGTTGCACCTAGCCTGAGTATCAGGCTTTTAGGGGGGGGGGGGGGGGGGGCCTGACTCGTCCCCAGTCGTCTCCTTATCAGAAACTTGTAAGACGCAGTGGAGGGCCCGGGGGGGGGGGGGGGGGGGGTACTCCCTTATATGGCCTATACGGGGACGTGCCGCTGGACAGGGTATGGTTTTTGGCCTCTCTGCCCTGAACAGGGTATATAATTTCATGCGAGTCTGCCCTAAACAGGGTGTCTAAAATAAACCTGTCCTAAACAGAGTGTGTATTTTGTCGTTTGTCCTAAACAGGGTCCTAAAATAGAGGGTGTTGCCCTAAACAGGGTCAGGGTTTCAAACCCTCAGCGGCACCCCTATACCCAAACATGGGTCAAGTACCCCCCCCCCCCCCCGGGGTGGAGGGCCACTTGAAATCAACTAGTGGAGGGCCACTAGCTCGTCAGTTGAATTACTGTTATGTGTCACCCTCCCCAAATAAAGTTGATTATTATTATTATTATTAGTGGACATGGTGGATGATGCATCCCTAAATGGGAAACTAGCTATAAGAGACGGCTGGGGACGAGTCAGGGGAGGGCCTAGCGCCAAAGGGTATAGGGATAGCAGTCAGGCTATTCAGCAACGTGATGCCCTGCGCAGAGAAGGGTGTGACAAGATCCACGTGATGTCCGTGATCGGGGGAGGGGGGGGGGGGTCTGAACTTCCCGCTTCTCGTACCTTGGACTCCCGGGTCCCGTCCCTTCCATTCTGGTTCTTTGTGCTTTTTTCTATTCCAAAATATCACGCCATGTTGCCAATTTTTTTTTTTCCTATTTCTCCCGGTTCCGCCACCTTGGCTAAATCCAGTTTTGCGCCCTCTTTTCGTCCTCTTTATTACTACTAATAATCTTTATTTAATTACAATTACACAAGACAGCTTTATCAGTTAAGGCGGGACTTAACCTGTCGAATGCCATTTTCCCGCCACTTACATGGGTTTAACTGGAAATATCTCGTTCACGTTTCAAGCAATCCAAAAACTCTATGCTCATCCCATGAATGAGATCAAATTTTCAATAATGAATTCATTAATTCACCACCTTGGGACTCTCTCCTCCGCAGAGGCTTCCTTGGGGGAGGGGGAGAACAAAAAGAAAGGGGAGAAAGAGCGCGCGCGGGGGACGATGGGAAGAGGAAAGGGCGAAAGGCTTCGCTTCTTTCCTTCTCCCTTCCCAGCGTCCCCCGCGCGCTTGCTTTTTCTCTCTCTCCAGCCCCCGCGCGCTTTATATTTCACTCTCCCCAATCTTCCCTATTCCCTATTATCCCAAGAAGCCTCTGCGGAGGAGAGAGACCTTGGGAGGAACGCTTGAGCTGTTTTGACTGTAATGAGTTTTTAATAAGGGGCCTCCCCCGATTAAGCGCCGTCCTTGAGTATTTTTAGCGCCGCGGCGCTTTCTCGAGTAAATACAAAGTACCGTAAAAGCTGTATTGCCAGGTATTGCATACAGCTTTACAAACATGTTGGCATGTTCATTCTACAAAAACTAAGTGGAAATCCCGTACCGTTTTCATTTGCCGACATGTTTTGTACTCGAGCGCTCTCGACCCAGTCTCGCTCCGCATCAAACGTCGCACAAGAGCGCAGTGCGCGTTTCACCGCCCATGCTTTCCTTCGCCCTGGACACAGTTGAACGCGCTGAAGCGTTCACTTCGAATATCGAAAGTTGATTTGATTGTTGACAAAGTATCTCTTTCAATGCCCGTGAGAAACAAAGTGGAAATTTGAGTGATTTGATAAAAATAAAAAAAAAGAGATACGGGGGTTTGTTTCCTAGCCTCCTACGCAGACATTCTTTTAGGCTTCCCGGCTCCAGGACTGAAAATTGCATATTTAACAGACTGAAGCTAAACCGCAAGATTGGGCCACAGGCAGACCATCCTATGTTTGAGCGGTCAGTGTTTTTTAATCTCGCCAAAAAACGTCTTAAACAGCCCGGAATGACAAAATAACAGCACACATGACTCAAGTAACATATATTTTAAACTTTATTGAACAATACAGATCAAGTTCACTCTTAAATCTAAACTAGTGAACGAAATCTCAACCGTCACAGTATAAAGTCTGTAGTTCGTGACCTGAATAATGTAAACACTGACCACTCAAACATAGGATGGTCTGCCTGTGATTGGGCACTTGTGGATAGTCACGAAACCACGCTTGACTTATTCGTTGTCTATTTATTTCTTGGAGTTATTTCATTGCTATTGTCGAGAAGCTGCGAAAACAAAGTGGAAATTTGAGAAATTTGCAAATTTCAGTCAACATTTTGGAACGAGAATACGATAAAGAATCAAAATGAGCGATAATATTAAAAGTATAATCGACTATTCCAGTTATCCGATCGCAGAAACAGATAACCACATTCTCCAAGAAGTAATTCAACGAGCTAGATGCGAGCTGAAGGAGAACGGGATAGCCTTGCTGCCGAATTTTATGCTGCCATGGGCCATCCGTGAAACTATTCAAGACACTCAGGAAGCTTTGCCGAATGCATTCCGTGGAATCAGTGATCACAACGTTTACTTGGAAGATTGTAAAGATGATTCAACCCTGGAGAAAGATCATCCGAAGAAGATCATCTCCCGTTCTTCGAAGTCTTGCGTGACACACGATCAAATCAAGACGAGCTCGCCATTGAACAAGCTTTATTTGTCGCCGGAGATGACCAACTTTGTTCGGCTATTGCTGCAGAAGGAGGCGCTTTACCGCACGGCGGACGCTCTTGGAGCCTTGAGCGTTAATTTCTACAGAGAAGGCGATCAGCTTAACTGGCATTTTGATCGGGGGGAATACGCTGTCACTCTTCTTCTTCAAGCACCAGAGGGTGGGGGTCATTTTCAATACATTCCATCAACCAGGTAAATATATGGCTGGCTCCTTGAGCGGTCATGCAAGATGAAGCAAATCCTGTGCTGCGATTGGCTACCCGCGCGGTCAAGATGGAGCCATCTTGACCACTCGGGATGTCCCGCTGTGTTCCCGCAAGTAAACGCTTGTTCGTTCAAGATATGATGACGGGATATTGGCTTCGTTCTTTTTTAGCGTGTTTATAGACCTCTACTTCGTCTCGGTCCATAAACACGCACAAAAGGAACTTGGCCAATATCCCGCCATCTTGACCTCACGCTTGGCCAGCATATTTATCATTCAATGCAATTTTTTCTCAGTTTTCATTGCCTTGGAAAAATTCGGAAAATGTTCAGAAACGTTTACATGACCTTTGGACAACATTTGGAAAATCTTCGGAAAATTATAGTAAAAAACTTCGTTATTAATATGTTTATAATAGTACCTGGTTGTTTGGAGATTTGAAACTTGAGTTGAAGACTCCAAGAGAAATTTCATATCTCGAAACAACAATGTATTATTCTATATTTGTATATCTATAGATCAGATGGAAATGAAAACTATGACCTGGTTAAGCGAGTGTTGCTGGCCTCGCAAGGTGGACAAGACCTAACTGCTCTGGGAGTACAGGAAGCAGACCTGCAGCCAGGGACCTTGGTGATATTCTGTGGGCAAAACTCCATGCATCGCGTCACAGCTGTTCAAGGAAAGAAGACAAGAATTATTGCTGTGCTGTCTTATGAACAGAAACCTGATGTTCACTTAAATGAATACACCAGGATGAAATTCTGTGGACGCTTAAAGTAAAATTATCTAGCGTATTTGCACGCATTGCTGGCCTATGATGCTAGATAATTATCTGCATGTAGCATCTTTGCAAGCATTGCGGCCTTACGGTACTATCTACAACCGAAGACAAAAGTAGTTGGAACGCTCACTGTTGCAAATAGAAACTTCTCTCCTATTGACGCTAAAACTTTGTTATTATAAAGTTAGTGTCTTTGACTATGACTAAAGATGCCCCCCTCCCCCCCCCCCCCCCCCGTAACAAGGTTGCACCTCGTTTGGTGGTAATGTGGCTGCAACCCAACATTGAGACGGGGAGGGGGGGGGGGGGGGGGGGGGGTGGTGAAGTTAATTCTGTTGATCGTGCCAACACTTCTGTCTTAGGTTGTACGGTAGTATCTTCGCACGTATTGCGGGCCTATGACGCTAGGTAATTTTTAATTAATTAATTAGCAATAGAGAGATTAGACTGCAAAACAGTCCGTATTTTAGCGCAAGAGTCGGGCTGAACCTGGCCCGTAAAGGATCTGAACGAGCGTGTTGGGGGGGGGGGGGGGGGGGGGGCAGGGGAGCGGGAACCCGGGAGAGAAGGGATCGGAAAGCCTATGGAAGGCAAGAAAAGAGAAAAGAGAGGGACTGGGAGAAATAGGAAACAATTTCGCAACATTGTGTAACATTGTGCAACGAAGGGGTAGGAACGGAGAGTAAAAAGTACGAGAAGCAGTACGTAGAAGTACTGTGGAATAGTTTACCGGTGGAGCTGCGACAGGCAAGCACTCTCAGCAGTTTTCGGCACGGTCTGGCTGCAGCAGCTAGATTCTATAAACTAAATTAGTTCACACGGCATTCATGTAAAGCAGGTTTAGGTATTTTAATTATTTGTAGTATTATCTATTTATTGTATTTAGTAGTAGCAGAGGTCTATAACTAGAGGTTTCCATCTAGCATTGCGCGCGGCCCATCAGATTCGCAGTTAGGCTATTTTAGACATTTTTCGCGCGAAACCAGCAGCCAATCACGCACCATGCCTGACAAATATGGTCAGTGAACGCGCTAGCTCGACAATTTTTGTTCAAGACGGTTTGTTCGTCGATTGAAAAGATGGCTAAAATCACTAAGTAAAAAGCCTTGGCCCTTCTAAATCAAACAAAAGTTAATTCTACTAAATAATGCACGAAGTTTGGAACGAAATATTTAATGGGAAATGCCTGTAAAATGTACAACTAATGCGACTGAAAGAGCACTAAAGGCAGCCTGAAATTAATTTTATAATACGGGAAGACCGCGGACACAATTAATTCGTCCAAAGAATGAAAACCTGTTTACAACACAAGTTTAAGCTTAGTCTATTCAGTATTGTTACCTTGTATTTCGACGAGGCTTGTCAATTCCAGCTGAATTAAGTTTTAAAATCAGCACCATAAATATCCATGGATCAGTTTAATAAGCTTATAAGCTTATAACTTAAAGCTTACGGCAGTTCGTCAAGCGTTCGTGACAGTCAATCATTCAAAGATCACTTCACAGTGAAATTCTCTTTCTTTCCATCCATGTAGACATTGAGGGTTTCCTTTGTTCTTTTACTTCAATGAACTTGATTTCAAGCTCAGTTCGTTAATTCTGTAGTCGCGCAAGTTTTGCCCGCCGTATAAACAAGTGAAACCTTCGGCTGCGTATAGGTGTCCGTTCAACTTGTAAAATGAATATAATGTTCAGCTCCACAATTATTTCGAACCTTCCCATGTTAAGCTAAACCATCTGCACAATTTTCCAGAATATAGGAAACTTTGGAGAGATTGAGCGAAGATTAATCCGCGGAGAAACCTTCGTCTTGCTTTCTTTTCATTCAACATGCCAACTGGACACCGCGCCAAGTTTTGCCGCCGAATTCATACAAATCATGCTTCATTTAGATTGAACTGAAAAATCACTCAGTCGATTTATAGTTTTACAAAAAGTATACCGAAGTTTGACCTAAATTTAGTGAAGTATTTAAACAATTATTACATTCTGCTGTGACGCTTTTCGCTTTTCCTTGGCCAGCAAAGTTTCTGCCTTTGCGTAGCGCTCGCATATTAAAAATGGTTCAACGTGATTGGCTGCTGGTTTCGCGCGAAAAATGTCTAAAAATAGCCTAACTGCGAATCTGATGGGCCAAGACCCAATACCAGAGATGGAAACCTCTAGTTATAGACCTCTGGTAGTAGTTTAGTTAACCCTATTCTGCCTGGGGGGAAGGGGCAGAAAGTGCCCGCGCTGACTTCAAATTTATCGTACTTAATGGCAACCAAGTTTTGACAGGCCGTTTTAGCCAAATTTGGTATTTTCAGTTTAAATGTCCGTTTTCATGAGATTTTCGCTTTTTACGAAGAGTTTCTTCCAAAATCTTTGCAATTTTTGCATCCTTATATTGTTTTCGATTTTTTCAAATCACATTTGGAGATTTTCTGACACTTCAGAACAATTGAAAAATCCAAGATGGCGGATCCAAGATGGCGGACAGGTTTAAAGTATGACGCTATTTCGGAGTGATATGATATCATAATTGATTCGCATTTACCACTAAAATAAACATATTTGAATGCTTTATTCACCACATAAGTTTCATTTTTATAGCACAAATACTTTTCGAGATACAGATCGTTTTACCCAAATTTGTTGATTTTTTAGCTTAATTTTCAGTTTTCATAAAATTTTTGCTTTTTACGATGAAATCCTTCCAAAATCTTTGCCGTTTTAGCATCTTTATATTTTTCTTGATTTTTCAAAGCAAATTTGGAGATTTTCTGACATTTCTGAACAATTTAGAAATCCAAGATTTAGAATCCAAGATGGCGGATTTTTTTAACGTATGAAGTCATTATGGCGTGTATGACGTCATAAATTGACACGTGACTGCCACTAAAATAAAGATTTTCGGATGCTTTACACACCATGTAAGTTTCATTTTCATAGCGTCAATACTTTTCGAGATACATAGGGGGGGGGGGGGGGGGGGACTATCTGCCCCCCCCCCCCCCCCAGGCTCAGGAACGAAAAAAAAGCCCAGGCAGAATAGGGTTAATACGTAATAAGTATTGCATCCTGATGAATTTTTAACCGTCTTCATAAAGAAAATAAAAGAGAAATGAATGTTTAATGAGTGTCTTTATATTTGATGAAGATACGGCTGAACTTTTAGCCCAATTTTCTCGTCTAAAGCAAACAAAAATTTCAAGATTAGGATCACATTTAATAGATTTAGAGGAAAGTTTTTGAAGTTGTTTAAAAAAACTCGCAGAACGTGTTTTATCAGGTCTAAAAACACTCGGATTCACCTCGTGTTTTAAAACCTGATAAAACAGGAGGGTCCACAATAGGGTTCCCAGATCCCGCCTTCCCGCCTATTTTTTCTCGTTAATCCCGCCATCCGGCCCGCCCTTCTTTTCGTCGAAATCCCGATCCCGCCCAAAATTTTAAACAAGTTTCTTTGTTATTATTAAAATAAACATCACATAAAAGACTTAGGCCCCGTCCAGACTTAGGCCCAATCTCGTCCCGCGAGCCCGCGATCCTTTAGAAGCATCCAAAAGAATCGTGGGCTCTGTGGACGAGGTTGACTTTGGCCCCGTCCCACACTACCCGTTTTCATAACGCTCAGTTTTCGAAACGCTCCGTTTTCATCGAAAACGCATCAAAAGCTCCTCATCCACACCATCGTTTTCGTAGCGTTTTCCCCGTCCATACAAATACGCTCGAAAACCCGCAATACCGTGTCAAAAATCGCCAGAATACCGAAACCGCAGGTATGGTGGAATAGACGGAAGTCTGTGATAATATTTTAAATCTTCCACTGCGAAAACTGTGAGCTTCAAGGAACAGATGATGTCTAAGGACAATTATCAGTGAATATATTTTGAAGCCAAAAGGAGGTTTAATATTTTGTTTATTATCCTTCAAATATTTTCTATACTTGCGTTTTATCTTGACTGACAAACAAATTTCAATCGAGTTTCCGTTGGTTTTTACATAATACCCACAAATATTAGCATTTGCTAACTTTTGCTAACAAATTGCTTGCTCGTGAATACATTTCACCAGAAATAGTTTTTGAGGCAAGGCTGTTTCTGACCATTTCCATAATTGCTTGATCCCTACGTGGACTGGCTCCGAAACCTCTTTGATAATTTTCTGACCCGCAACGAATATTTCTTTGAAAATCGGTGAACCCTTGAAAAAGCCATTTAAAAGCTGGAAGTTTCTAGAAGCCCAGAAGATTGTTTACGTGCAGTTGTCCTCGTCATAACATCTCTTTCAAGAGTAGTTTCTCCTTTTGTTCCTGTTGAAAATGTTGGTGGATGTACATCTATCTTTTTATTTCGGGAGTGCAAAATCGCGTGCAACATTTTGTAAATTTGAGAACTCATTGTTGATGTGGCAGACAGTTTGGCTTCTGCGATAATATTCAGAAACAATTGTTTTGTTTGAGAGAAATTAACAGACCGTGATTTGAAAGCGTTCCAAATCTATTGTACAAGCCCCTCTATTTTTAGTAAGGCAATCTCGTCTGAGTAAATTGACTAAATTAAGTGCACGACCCCACCAGCTCTGCTGATTGATTTATCGTGTTTAAATAAAGTGATTGAGTGCAGAGACTCGGCTCGCTTCGCTCGCAAATTTTCTTCAGGAGCCTGATCTCAGACTATGGACAATGCAGGCGCTGAAGCATTCGAATGTTGATTTGATTATTGACAAAGTATCTCTTCAATGCCCGTGAGAAACAAAGTGGAAATTTGAGTGATTTGATAAAAAAAAAAAGGGGGTTTGTTTCCTAGCCTCCTACGTAGACATTCTTTGGGCTCGTCATGCATTGCTTCCCGGCTCCAGCATAGCGTTCATATTTTGACAGACTGGAATTGCATGGAACTAACCGCAAGATACGTTTGGGCGCTTGTGGATAGTCATTAAACCACGCTTGACTTTTCATTTGCAAAGAATTCGTTGTCTATTTATTTCTTGGAGTCATTTCATTGCTATTGTCGAGAAGCTGCGAAAACAAAGTAAAAATTTGAGAAATTTGCTGTGTTAAAAGAACCTCTTTGAATTTGCGAATCAGTCAACATTTTGGAACGAGAATACGCCCTTTTCCAAAATAGCTGTCAATTTAAATTTCTTTTGTATGTATTTAAATTTTCCTCACTAACCTCGTTTTGGAGTTGATAATTCAAAAGAAGTTTTACTCTAGAACGAGGTTAGTGAGACAAATTTAAATGCAGAAAACTGAAATAATTTTAAATTGCCACCCATTTTGGAATAGAGTCTATACGATAAAGAATCAAAATGAGCGACAATATTAAAAGTATAATCGACTACTCCAGTTATCCGATCGCAGAAACAGATAACCACATTCTCCAAGAAGTAATTCAACGTGCTAGATGCGAGCTGAAGGAGAACGGGATAGCCTTGCTTCCGAATTTTATGCTTCCATGGGCCATCCGTGAAACTATTCAAGACACTCAGGAAGCTTTGCCGAATGCATTCCGTAGAATCATTGATCACAACGTTTACTTGGAAGATTGTAAAGATGATTCAACCCTGGAGAAAGATCATCCGAAGAAGATCATCTCCCGTTCTTCGAAGTCTTGTGTGACACACGATCAAATCAAGACGAGCTCGCCATTGAACAAGCTTTATTTGTCGCCGGAGATGACCAACTTTGTGGGACTTCTGCTGCAGAAGAAGGCGCTTTACCGCACAGCTGATCCTCTTGGAGCCTTGAACGTTCATTTCTACAGTGAAGACGATCAGCTTAACTGGCATTTTGATCAGGGGGAGTTCGCTGCTACGCTTCTTCTTCAAGCACCAGATGGCGGGGGTCATTTTCAATACATTCCATCAACCAGGTAAATAAATATATGGGAGGGTCCCCAATAGGTTTGGCGGGATGCGGGATTTGGCTTATTTTTGTGGCGATATTCGGGATGCGAGCTAGAAACAGGAGCGGGAAGCGGGAATTTCAATTACGAGCGGGAGCGGGATTTCGTGTTTTTAAGGGGTCGGGATGCGACAATCGCAAGGGGAAAAGTAGCGGGATACGGGATTTCAATGTTTACGCGACTGCATGAATTGACCAAGCGCACAAGGCAGACTGGTACAAATGGATCTGAGTGCTCGTGATTTTGGCGGTTGATACAAGACATAATTATAAAATGTTTTCAAAACAGACCAATATCGTTCAAACAAAAGAAATAAAATCCATTATCCCCCAATGACCATTCAATGGTACAGCGCCCTATAATCTGTTAGTTTTCTCGATATGAACATAAATAAAAATCTTGCTCATTCGCTTCTGATCCAATAGCCGGTTTCTGATATCTTTCTTTATCTGTTACTAAAGTTTTCGCATGTTGTGTATTTCGTTTTTAAAATAAAAACTGTCCCCGCTTGAGTTAACATTGTACTCAGTACAAAGCTGCCGACGACTTCAGCACACTTGAGTTTAGGACAAAAGGATTTAAAATAGAGGGGTTTTGTACAATAGATTTGGAACGCTTTCAAATTACGGTCTGTTAATTTCTCCGGCAAACAAAACAATTGTTTCTGAATATTATCGCAGAAGCCAAGATCATCAGACTTAATCGAACTGTCTGCCACATCAACAATGAGTTCTCAAAGTTACAAAATGTTGCACGCGATTTTGCACTCCCGAAATAAAAAAGATAGATGTACATCCACCAACATTTGTTTAAGTTTCTATAACAGGAACAAAAGGAGAAACTACTCTTGAATTAAGATGTTATTACGAGGACAACTGCACGTAAACAATCTTCTGGGCTTCTAGAAACTTCCAGCTGTTAAATGGCTTGTTCATATTTATCATTCAATGCAATTTTTACTCCGTTTTCATTGGCCAAGAGCCTGGCTTGGAAAAATTCGGAAAGTGTTTAGAAACGTTTACATGACCTTCGGACAACAGTTATTAATATGTTTATAATAATACCTGGTTATTCGAAGAGATATTTCATATCTCGAAACAACCATGTATTATTCTATATTTGTTTAGTCTAATTTACTAAGGTGAATATAAAGAATCCGACTAGCTGATTGGTCGAAAAATTCGGGATTTGACGCTATATCCACCACGCGAGGCGGTGAATATAGGATTTCAAGGCTTGGCTGCTAAGCTAAGCCACATTTCTTGTGCTGGCAAGTAAAGATGGCGACTCGTTTTGAATGAAATTTTTCGTCTATTCTAAAGACATCACTCCACGTTCGGGATATTCAAAGCATTGGGAATTTAGGTAAATGACTACCAAGACGTTTGGACGGAAAACCTTTTCAAGAAATGATTTTAACGCATTTAAAACTCGTCAAAAACAAAGGTTTTTTGGTGTGGTCACCCAGGGCGGCCGTGTTTGTGTCGGATGAAATTTGCTTCTCTTCAGACCTAAAGCTACTTATTTCAGGAAGATAACTACAGCTGCTCATGAAATCAGCAAAGATTTTAAACAAAGGTACCTGGTGAATGTCTTTTTCGTAGTGTTCTTATGTATAAACGATGTAACTATGGTAATATGGCGAGCACTTGCGTGTGTTGCTTTTCATGTTTCAGCTCGTAATTTGTAGTTATTTTTATTCACCTTAGTAAATTAGACTAAAACAATTATTCGCCTCAGGCTCAGTGAATATTGGTGAATATTTACCTCGACTTCGTCTTGGTAAATATTCACCAATACCGGCACTTCGCCTTCGACGAATAATTGTTAAATATCTATAGATCAGATGGAAATGAAAACTATGACCTGGTTAAGCGAGTGTTGCTGGCCTCGCAAGGTGGACAAGACCTGACTGCTCTGGGAGTAAAGGAAGCTGACCTGCAGCCAGGGACCTTGCTGATAATATGTGGGCATAATTCCATGCATCGCGTTACAGCGGTTCAAGGAAATAAGACACGAATTACTGCTGTGCTGTCTTATGAACAGAAACCCGAAGTTCACTTAAATGAATACACCAGGATGAAATTCTGTGGACGCTTAATGTAAAATTATCTAGCGTATTTGCACGCATTGCGGCCTTAAGGCCCGTTTACACATGCGATTTTTGATGCGATTTGTCGCGCGATTCCAAATCGCCCGTGTTAACCAGCTGCGATTTCATGGCGATTTGAATGCGATTTCTCGCCGCTGTTTCGAACTTGCTCGAATTTTGATGCGATTTATCGGCGATTTTGTGACTAAAATGCGATACATCTCCTGCAACTCGCCATACAAATCCGGCCATAAAAATCGCAGGTAGTTTATACTTGCGCGATAAATCGCCGCTAAATCGCATCAAAAATCGCATGTGTAAACGGGCCTTTACGGTACTATCTACATGTTGTATCTTCGCACGCATTGCAGGCCTATGACGCTAGATAATTTAACTAGCAGCACTACATCACTATAAACACACGATCACTTTTGATGCTATAATAATTATTATTATAATATCTTAACTTGCTTGTAAAAAGTTTAGAATGTTTTAAAATTTTTAAATTTTACTGCACCTTTCAAAAACATGCGACTGCTCAATCAATGGTTTCATTTTTCGCTGCTGTCAATCATCTTCATCTCAGGAAACAGAAGTTTCACTTCAATGGGTTCAAAATGTCACGTATGTGGACTGTGTTTGGTGGATTTCGATCCATCTTGTTTGCTTCTTTTTCAGGGTCCATTGGTTATCGTCGTAATTATGATTGACGGCAGTGAAAAACGCAATCATTGGTTGGGGTTTTGAACATCAGAGTAACTTTGTAATTTTTTAAATCTTAATTTATCGCGGGCCACCAATTAATCAGTTATTTTACTGTCAAGTGTTATTAGGGGCCTAAACAAGGCCTTTGTTGTTGTTTTTATCAGGCCCTAATTCACGCACTTGTTTACTCTTTGCACGAATCGCATGAATTGTGTGTATATGGGAGGGGGGGGGGGGGGGGGGGGGGGGGGGGGGGGGGGGGGGGGGGGGGGGGGGCGAGAATTAGACAAATCGTTAAAGCGGGAAAAAAAAAAAAAAAAAAGGGGGGAGGGGAAGAGACGGGGAGGAATGGGAAGGGGGGAAAGGAGGGGGGGGGGAGGGAGGAGGGAAGGAGAGAGAAGCCGAGGGAAGGCGGGCAAGGGGGAGAGGAGAAAGGGGGGGGAGAGAGGAGAAAGAGGAGGGGAGGGAGAGGAGAGAGGGGGGAGGGAGAGGAGGAAAAGAGGGAGGAGGGGAAAAGGGAGAGGAAAAGAGGGTGGGGAGGAGGTG
>MU826833.1:1924476-2379523 GCA_029204205.1 Desmophyllum pertusum | reverse complement strand
AATTAGCATACGACAAAACAGCTTTTGTCTTAAGGCCTGGCTAATTTAAAGCCCGGGTCGCACTTTCGGACAAGTTTGGTAAACCATTTTGGTAGATTTCCTCAACTAATACATCAATAATAGCCAACACAAGGTGCGACCTACGTTTTTTTGGACGAACAACTTGTCCAACAAGGTAAAGCACAAAGAAGCCGTTGTCCTGTGATTGGTTTTTCAATTTCGCAAGTGCAATACATTTTGCCAAAAACATCACAAAACAAGTGCGACCTACTTGTTCTGACTGGGCCAAATTTTTGTCAAAACGGACAAAACTTTCAAAGGGGCCGTAGTCCCCTGCCCTGGAGCTGGAGCAAACCACATTCCCCACTCACCTGGTGACTCCTGACAATGCCTCTTCTGATTTACCATTGTGTTGAACTCTCTGAGAATAACAAATTTGCATTTTGGCAGCGCGTGTTCCCATATATTTGTATTCAAAGTTATCGCGGCCTCCAGCACTGATTGCAAGTACAATATGGTTTATGCCAACAAAACTGGATTTACAATATGCAATGTTTATTATGTTTCTGTGCATTTTCTGTGATAGGCGTCACGTAGCCAGCTTTATGATTAGTGAGTTTGTAAAGGACAAATCTGTTCTCCTCAAAGCCCAGAATTTGATCATTTCACGTCGTTGTTTTGCAGAAGACAGCTGAGAAATGTACCCCGATGTTTTTTAGCACGTGCAAAGCTATTGTACTAATAACTAAACCTTTTGTGATTTTACAAATGTCTCTGACAACATGTCCCGACAAATTTTTTGGAAAATGTTGGGACATTTGCAAACTTTTCTGCAAGTGCGACCCGGGCCATACTAGGAAACATTGTTGCGGAACATTGTTGCGGAGACAAATGTTTCCCAGTTTAGCCGCGCGGGAAACATATGTTGCGGAGACCAAATTTTGCTGCTCGGAAACAAGAAAATGTTTTTGCCTCAGGTCAAAACATTTTTGCTTCCTTGACACAAATTTTGCGTCCGCAACATATGTTTCCTAGTTTAGCCACCATGAAAGCAATGTTGACTAGTTTCCAGTGCTGCTCATTAAAAATGTTGCGTAGTCCTGGGGACGAGAATATGCAAAATTCTTCCCCAGACTTCTTCGGAAGTCAGTTTATTATTATGCGCATGCGTAACCCTTTGTTTTCCGAAACAATGTTTCCTCGTTTAGCCACCGGTGCAGCAAAACATTTTGTTTGCTTCCCGATAGTTTAGCCAGCCCGGAAACATAACAAGAAACAATGTTTCCGCAACAATGTTTCCGCAACAATGTTTCCTAGTTTAGCCAGTCCTTTATACGTGCTCTGGCAACGAAGGAGTCAATAGCGCTTCTTGTTGTCGGACGTTTTGAGAGCCGAAAATTCTGAAGAAGAAAAGGGGAACCTTCCAAACAGAGGTATTCTAAAGAAAACTCGCTTGGTTAGGGAGTAAGTGGCGTATGATATTTCTGTTGAGCGACAGAGAATGACGAGAAATAAATTTCCTGCAATGAACCCACATGGTTTCAGTTGAAGCAGAGGCTTACTATCCTCTGTTTGTGTGGTCACAGGTCTCTGCGATATTCAAATTTCTTAGTACAATAGAATTGCTATTGTGAACATTAATCTTCCTATGATCGGTTATTTATCGCTGTCTATATTTAATAAAATAAAGTCAAAACATTCGGACGGCGGTTTGACTTTGCTTTGATGTGGTTTTTAAAGCGATTTGAGGCGCCAGAGAGCAGTTTTAGGACTTCAAAGTATTCGACTCGCTTCTAGAGAATAGCGAAAGCCGTTCAATTACTACTAAAAACAGACATTCAACGTTAATTTTTGTAAAAGTAAATCCACTGTGTTATATGCAATCGAATTACTTGAAAGAATATTAAATATTCAGTCACCATTTGTTGTGTCAGTTGATGTTATGATAAGTAATATTAATAAGTCACGAGCAGTGACTTTATATCTGATAAAACACCGCATACTTATTAGGGGTGTTTTTATCACATATGATGTCATTACACGTGACGTATTATCGATCATTTGATTGGTTCGTGGGCTTATGAATTATTAATGAGTTTTTGAAATAATAATGGTACATATAATGGTAAGCTATAGTTTGCCTTAAATGAGAACATGTTGCTTGAGTTGGTTTTGGCCTTTTTTTGCCATATTTTTCCTAAACGCACTTACAGTGAATTTAGTTATTAGATATTTCTTTTAATGTGTGATTGATTTTCATGTGTTTTAGGCTTAAATATACCACTGGGTGTGTTATATGGCCATCTAGCTGAGGTGAGATATTTCTTGATGATTATTTAGGTTGTGTTTAAAGTGTGTACTTCCTCAGACCTAAATGCCCCTACATTTATTGACTTAATAAAATTGAATTTTTATTGTGTGAGCTTACATCGGAAGAGAAAGCCAGCTGTAACTCACAGCGCCATATCCAAGCTCATATGCGTACGCAGTGCGGACCCAGTTTTTTGTAACGTAAGATACTGAGTTGTTTTTTCTCCCTTAATGAAAATTTAAGTTTTTTTTCTAGCAATTGTACATACTTTGGTCAACTTGAGACCACCAGTAGTTGGTTTAAAAAACTTAGCATGCATGTTAAGCTTTTTTCCCACACAACGCTTAAATAACCTTTTGGATTTAATTTTTCAGGAAGAACCTGTTGAACCATCAAGTGATATAGAGTTCGTTTTAGATAGCTCTGAGGAGAACTACAAAGAGCCACATTCACCAGGTAAAAACTGGTGTCAAACAATAACCTTTTTTGTGACCTGTATTTGGTGAGGTTCTAAAACTTTTACACAAGTTGTGCCCATTTGTTCCAATTTATAGTTTTTTCAAGGAAACGACCCCGTGATAGTCGGCAGTGATGAAGAGTATAAAGATCCACATGTAACCATGAAGAAAAACTCCAGGAAAAAAACAAAGGCCGTCATATTAGAAACAGACAGTGAAGGGGAGGAAGATGATAGTGCAAGTGTTGGGGCAAATTGTGACTCTAGCAGGAGAGAAAAGATTAAAAGTACAGAGCTAGAGGTTGAAACAAAAGAAGATGAAGGTAAAGCTGGTGATTGCCTTATTGCTTGTTAGTTTTATTTATTCTAATTTTTACTTGAGTCATTACGTTAACTGAGCCAAATCCATTACCGTATTTACTCGAAAGAGCGCCGCCCTCGAATTAGCGCCGCCCCCGAATAAGCGCCGCACCTGAGAGCAAAAATATTAATAAGCGTCGCCCTCGAATAAGCGCCGCACCCCTCAACAACAACGTGGCGCTTATTCCGGAACTTGAGTTCTAGAGCGGCGCTTATTCGAAGAGTGTCAACGTTAAAATGTACAAACGATATGGTTTCATTTTAAACCAACCGACCCAGATGGAGCTCATTGATTCCGGTCGCGTAGGAGACAGTAATATAGACACTTGAAACTAACTTTTACTACGTTTTTTGCTGTCGTTTTTACAAACAAAAAGGTTAGCTATGTTTTTTTCGCAAATGTTTTTTTAGAAGTTTTAAATAAGTGCCGCCCCCGATTAAGCGCCGCCCTCGAATAAGCGCCGCATCAAAGAGTCAAAAAATTTAATAAGCGCCGCGGCGCTTTTTCGAGTAAATACGGTAGTAAGGCTTGTCGATGCCAGATGGACCTAATTGAGAGCCGTTTACGTGATTTTAAAGTAGATATAAGTGTTAAACCAGTGTTATATTCAGAGCCACGCATGTGAAAAATGTCCGATTCATTGGTTTTGGTATTACTTCTTATTGGTTCAGAAAATGGTGTTAGTTCTTGTAACCAATTATTGAGCACAGAAAAAAGCAAAACCAAGGAAAGCAAGAATTGCCTCAATGCTCAGTAAAAAGCCGCTCTTTAGATAACAGGGCACTGCTCATTTCAGAATATAAGTTTTCAATCTTTTTAAATTTAAATGGCCAAAATCATCAATACAGCTACATGTGAGATTTACAAAAATTCTTTATACATGTCACAAGTCACATGTTAAAATTGACTTTGGATAATAAATAAGTTAATGTAAAGTCTGTACTTGAGCCAAACTAGCGCACACCTGCCGGAGGTTATCACCAGGTCTAAAACTTTTACACAAGTTGTTCCCATTTGTTCCAATTTATAGCTGTTGCAAGGAAACGACCCCATGATGGTCGCAGTGATGAGTGTAAAGGTCTCCATGTAACCACGAAGAAAAACTCTTGGAAAAGAAACAAAGGCCGTCATATTAAAGAAGGAGAGTAAAAGGGAGCAAGACGATGGTGCAAGTGTAAAGTTGGAGGTTGAAACAAAAGAAGACGAAGAAGGTAAGGCTGTGATTGCCTTATTGCTTGTTAGGTTCTGAAAAGTTTATTTTAATTGTTTATTTATTCTAATTTGCACTCTCGGAGTACATACATACATAAATATTTTTGAGTGTCGGGGTATTTAGCTAAAAAGCTAATTGGGGACACTATAACAGAACTATAAAATACTTACAAACTAGATAAATAAATAAATAAGTAGTTCAAAATTTTAGATATAATGTGAATAGGTTAAAAATAAGTATTAAATAAGTATAGATTCTTACAATATATTAACTGAGCCAGGCTTCTCGACACTAGAGAGACCATAACGAGAGTGGTTTACGTATGTGATTTCAAAGTAGATAAAGGTGTTAAACCCAGCTTTATTAAAAGAAAAGCGCTTGTGAAAAGTGTTATTTCTTCTTGGTTCGGAAAATCCTCAAGAATATAAGTTTTCAACCTGTTTAAATAGATATGCTGCATGCGAGATTGTCAGAAATTTTCCATTTTATTTGTGAATGACTTTGAATAATAAGTGAAGAAATTATCTTATTAACGAATGTGTAATCGAAGTATACTGTGCCTTGGATGGAGATATTTGTAATAAGGCAAAGCTGTATTGTAAATGAGAATCTCAACCCAAATCATAGCATACTTTGGTGTGTTTCTATTCTTAGCGTACTTAATTTCATTGTTTTGCAGTTGTTATTTCCTGCTCAAAGAAGGGTAAATACAATGCTAGGATATATGACAAAAGGCATTCCTGCTTTTATTGTGACAAGTTATGTGCAAAAATTGCTCGGCATTATGAACATCACCATGAACACGAGGCAGAGGTAGCTGAAGCATTTGCTTATCCACGAGGCTCAAAAGATCGTAGGAAAGCCCTTGAAAAGTTGCGACTGCGAGGCAATTTTCATCATAACTTGCGTGTATTGGAATGTAAAAGTGGAGAGCTCATTGTCATGAGAAGACCAGGAGAAGATGAGGACTGTTCTCAAGATGACTATCTGCCTTGCACTCACTGCCTGGGCTTTGTAAAGAGAAACGATCTTTGGAGGCATAATAAAGCCTGCACCTTCAAGAGCGGTGACAAGGATGATAAGACTGATGAGGAGGATGGTGATTACATGAAATGCCAAAAACTTCAGGCCAAGAGCAAATTTATTAGTTTTACCATCAATATGCCCCGGGAAGAGCTCACCCTTCCAAGAAGTTGTGGCTTCCATGAGGTCAGACCATATAACTCTTGTCGCTCGAAACGATTCCATTATATCTGCTTTTGGCGCCATGATGGTAGAAAAGTTAGGAACTAGGAGATCTCATGACATTTCGCAAATATGCGAAACGTTGCACGTCTGCTAATATCTTTGAGAGAGGCAGAACACAATGAAAATGCCCAGCTGTCACAGTTCCTTCGTCCTGACAAGTTTGACGTTGTTGTGCAATGTGTCATGGACATTTCGAAGTTTGATGTAAAGATGGGTGAAAAACAGGTTGGTACACCATCTTTAGCATTGCATGTTGGCCACTCGTTGAAGAAATGCGTCGGAATTGTTCGTGGAAAAGCACTCCGTGAGAAAGATAAAGGTCTCCTTGAAGATGTTGAGCACTTTGAGAAACTCATGGAAGCTGAGTGGAATTACCGTATCAGCCATCATTCTTTGACAACACTGAATGATAGGAGGCATAATCAACCAGATCTTCTCCCCATCACAAGTGACCTTCAGAAGTTAAAGGAGTACATTACCGCCAAGATCATTTCACTCACTTCACAGTTGCAAGCTACAAGCAGACCAGCCCTACGCACCTGGCGAGAGTTAAGTGAATTGGTGCTTAACAGACTGATACTCTTCAACAAACGGAGAGGGGGAGAGACAGCAAGACTTCGTGTGGAAACCTACACCAGTCGCCCTGATTGGCACAAAAGCACAAATCAAGACGTCGTTGCATCTCTCAGTGACATGGAACAGCAGTTATTCAAGAGGTACTGTAATAAATTATTCCAGACGTAACAAATCAATGATCAGTGTAATCGATAGGTAATCAATGAGTAATCAACTGATTAGTCATTGAGTATCACCGATAATCATGAGTCGAAACAAAAAATTAGTGGCCGATCGATTACTCATCGATATCATTGATTATTAGTATGCTTATGCTGCGTTTTATGTCAAGCGAAAGACATACTAATATTATTTTATGCCCATAGTTACATGTGTGTTAGACAAAATTGCAACGCTCGTTAATACTTCTTGAGACACTTCCTGAAATTGCGTGAAAAATACAGTAAGCCACAAGTGCAGGGTACGGCGTGACAGTTGCGTGACAAGTTACATCTTTGTTGCATGTTCTGTCTGTATTGTTGTGTTGGAGTGTTTAATGTGCTTAAGTAACTATTTAGACATTTATACCCCACAAAACATTTTCTAAGCAGCACATGTTCGCAGAAAACAGAAAAAGCCGCCATTTTGGATTTATGCAAATTAGGTTTTTAGCAAACGCCAAATTTGTCGTTTTCCCCCACGTACATTTTTCTACATTTTTGATATGTGGTTTAGGTTCATATTATAAGTCCGTTGGCGCAAAATTAGTTTCTATTGCAATTTATTCTAGCAGCATATTTTTGCAGAAAACATTTTGAATTTATGCAAATTAGCTTTTTTTAGCAAAGTAGCAAATTTGTCATTTTCCCCACGTACATTTTTTCTACATTTTTGATATGTTGTTTAGGGTCATATTTCAAGTTTTTTGGCGCAAAAATAGTTTCTGTTGGCAATTTGTTCAAGGTCTAATCACATAATGACTGGACTAATAGTTAGACGCTTTCACTTTCAATCCAAGATGGCCGCCAAATCGACTTTTCAGCCTCCCGTAACTATGGCACCAGAAGGTCTGCAATCTCTAAACTTAGCAGGACATTGTTATTTGACGAGTTATATCGATCGCATGTTTGAAACTGCACGATTTTTCGCTGAGTCAGCAGTTTTTAGGAAAAGACCACATTTGACAGCTGTCAATCACATTGAAGGGAGTCACGTGACCATGGCAGTACTTAGTGGTAATCAAAATGTAGAGTCGGCCATGGACTATAATCGTGCCAAATATGAACTGAATCGGTTAGTTGATTACTGATTTTATTGTTTTTTTCTATCCTACAATTTTTTCCAGACTGGATATGGTAGAAATTAAGGGAAAAAGAGGTCGCAAGGTGCCTATACTCTTAACAAAGGACGTCAAGAAAGCGATCGATGTCTTGGTGGAAAAGCGAAGTGAAGTAGGTGTTAATCCAGACAACCCCTACCTATTTGCAGCAACTGGGAACGGTTCCTTAGGTCATCTTAGACCTTGGGAATGTATGAAAAAGGTCGCCACAAATGAAGATTTGCAGTTGGAAAAACCAGAAGCTGTGACAAGTACCAGGCTTCGAAAGTACGTAGCTACGGTATCCCAAATTCTAGACCTTCAAGAAAACGAGCTAGATTGGCTAGCTCGCCATCTTGGCCACGATATCCAAGTTCACAGGGAGTATTATCGATTACATGAATCCACCATTGAGCTAGCGAAGGTTGGCAAAATCCTTACTACAGTTGACGAGGGAAAAACCACACAGTGGGCCGGGAAATCCCTTGATGAAATTGACCTGAACACAGACATTGGTCCAGTTGCGGGTACGTTTAAGGTGATCGAAATACCAGTAGGGAACTGGAAGAAAACAAACAAATGGTTTTATTCTTTCAAATTATTAGGAAGCAATCTGATCAATTGAAAATTCCGCTCGATGTCCTCACTGAATAATTGATCTGATTAAGGGCACGAAATTGACGCTCGCAGACTCAAAACAAAACCTACTACAAATGTGTTAACTGAGAGTTGGAGGGTCCCTTTAAAGAAATACTTCAGAAAAGAGTAAATTATACGCAATTTTAGTGGGCGTGTAAAAGTCGTATATAATTCTCATCTCGAATGATGATGGAAGCACTTCACGATACGTGCTATGAAAGGGATAAAGACAAGCAAGTGAATTATTTTTAGTGGCAGTAGCTGTAGTTAAGCTTTGCTTCTTTAGTAAGCATCGTAATGCATTACACTGTATTATGCTTTTTGAGTCATTCTTGCCTGTTCCACCACTAGCAACTTATCCTGTTATTGTTATCGTTGTTCCCTTTTTAAGATGACGGGGAGTCTGGAACAGAAGACGATAGTGGAAGTGATAGTGATACTGAGCTACCGAGTCCGAGTGTCAACGTCAGGAATCAACGACAAAAGGGAATGGTAAGTTGATAAAAATTCTGTTTCACGTTTTTGAGTGTTGATTTGTATAGGAAATCGTATGAACGCGAGTGCAATTCGTGATTTATGGGCACGAGTGATGTTTTGAAAGTTCTCAAAATTGCACGAGCCGTTAGGCGAGTGCAATTTGAGAACTTTCAAAACATCATGAGTGACCATAAATCACTAATTGCACGAGCAGTTCATACGATTTTTTGTTTATAATATTCTCAACAAAATTTTGCTGCGGCCATCACGCTACTCTGCACATGAAACGCTTCACTGGTTTCCAAAGTGCTCACATGTTTTATTTGAACGCGCAGGCAAACCAAACGGGAACTTTTTGAAATAATTACAGTACTATAGTTTAGAAAACATTTAACCATTAACTTGAAAGCTTATTTCAATGCCATTAAGGGGCAAAAACGTCTCTACTTGTCCGGAACCGTTTATCACAATTCCGTATTGCACTCTATAACCTATTTATGCATTCGTCATTGACCAATCAGAAGCTTCATATTTTGTTGAGTATATTATAATACATGTAATTGCCGTTTAAGAAATTAAACTCAGTTCAAGGCACTTGCCTGTTGCATATTTTCTTTTACATTCTATACTACGAGCAGTCCCTCTTTCTCTCTGTTCTCCCGCTAGAGTTATGCTGAGCAATTGTTTTTAAGAAACTTTATATCTAGTGTTTAAAGAACAAAATTTTTATTAAATTCAGAAAACGCGTGCCAATTGATATGAATATTTGAAAATGGTGTTATGAGGGTTATTTTTACCAGTAAATCTAGGGATTTAATGTTTATTTCTGTATTTTGATTTTTGTACATTTTGTGATTCGCGTACAGTGTAGATAGTACAAGATTCTAATACAGTGTTGTAAATCAGGGTTTTTAGAATTCTATTTAAGTTCGTATTTAATGGTGAACAAGATACATACATGTATTCTCGACTGGTATGGTTTCAGTGCGAAGCAGATGTTCTTTTAATATCTATCTTTTTTTCTAGGTGATCAACTTTCTCATAAGACTTGTTTGTTTTGTTTTCCAAATATGTTTAATTATTAGAATAGTGATTATTTATAGTTTCTGACCTTGTTGACCTAGAACTCGTTTTTCGTTACTTTCTTTCAAAACAGAATTTAAATAGTTCGTTTTAGATACCTTTTTACGACTCATACTGGAACCATACCGATTCTATACTTCGAAAATAATTTAAAGGTTAATTGTTCCATAGTTTGAATAGGTGTTAGTAACAAAGTGTGAACTTTTCTAAGTAACTCCTTGCGATGTACTCTGAATACTAAATGAGCACCTAGAGTTAATTCATGGATTAAGGTGGTACTTGACCTCCGGCCCTTCTTGTAGGTTTTACCTGTTTACCCTCGCTTCTTGTTGGTCTGTAGTCTTGACTAAGTTGCACTGAAAAAGCTAAATGTTTTTCTGTGGAAATGTACCTTGTAATTTTTATATTTCCCACGTTGTTTTGTTTGGGCCAAATACTTAGGGAAAATTAGTAAAAATTGCTTGAAAAGAAGATTTCGTCAACAATAGCCTGGTCGAAGGAAAATATGCAAAACAGTCTTCTACGCAGGCGCACTCGTCCGTAAAGTGGTCTGCGCATGAGATTACGTAAGCATCATCTATGTGATGAGTTGACTTTGATGGAACTTTGACAGTTTCCAGGCTGGTCCAGATAAAAGCAACGTGAGCAGTGATCAGTTGTCAGTTGTTGTAAGTTGAGCTATAGTGAAGAACAAGCAACAAACCGAAAACAGTTGCAGACAAGAACTGTATTGAAGACACTGAGTGGAAGTTTGATAAATTGTTGTTGGAATAGAGAGAGGTCTATTCCAACACTAGTGATCTCTTGTTACTCTGGTTACTTCATCTTTAAGAATTGTTTAGTGTTGTTGCTGCTTTTACAATATTTTCCGCTCTTCTAACAGGAGAGACCAAGCACCTCAAGCAAATCAAATGAAACATCAGTATCAAAAACATCAGCATCAGCATCAGCATCAAATGGTATGTTAGTTAACATTTCTTGTCACACGCTTAAATGTTTACTTTAAGTTATTTTAAGACCCTGTTTGGTGGTTCAGCCGAGATTTGAACTCGCGACCTCACGCTCTGCATGTTGCCCCTCTACCAGCTGGCTTAACTGAGTTAATAGGATTATTTTCTTTATTTTCTTTTAACAGCTAAGACTAAAAAGACTAAACAGGCTAAAGCAACAGAGAACAGTGGTACGTAGCTAACATTGCTGTATATACATGTATGCATTTTGTTGTTTGACGAAGAATTCTCATTTCCTTTGACCATGTTAGTTTGACAGTAAAAGTTATTTTAAGACCCTGTTTGGTGGTTCAGCCGAGATTTGAACTCGCGACCTCACGCTCTGCATGTTGCCCCTCTACCAGCTGGCTTAACTGAGTTAATAGGATTATTTTCTTTATTTTCTTTTAACAGCTAAGACTAAAAAGACTAAACAGGCTAAAGCAACAGAGAACAGTGGTACGTAGCTAACATTGCTGTATATACATGTATGCATTTTGTTGTTTGACGAAGAATTCTCATTTCCTTTGACCATGTTAGTTTGACAGTTTTAACAGCTACGTCTCTTCTCCCTAGGGCAAAAAACCCCTAGCACAAACATTCACTGCGCTACTTTGGACCAGTTTTATGGTCAAAAACTAAGCACTGAAATAAAAAACTTGCCATGTGTCAACACTTTCAAAAAAGCGATTCGAAAAATGGACATAAACAGTCAGTTGTTCAAAAATAACACTTACTGCTGCAACCTCTGTACTGCATAATTTTTATTTTATTATTGTTCATTCACGTATTTGTTATTGACTATATTTATATAGAATTCTTACCTTTACCTTTTATTGTACATATATTTTAGTTAAATTAAGTTTAGTAATTTTAGTATAGTGTCCACAATTGTATCATCCTTTTTTATTGCCACAGTTAGTGTTAGCATTGATATGACTGTGTACATATACTCAGGTCCTACTGCTACCCTAAGAAAGAAAAAGTCTCACATTGCCTGGACGAAGGAAGAGAAAGACGCAGTTTTCAAGTACCTTGGAGAGTTCGTTAAAAGGAAGATTGTACCAGGAAAACGTGAATGTGAAAACTGCATAAAACAAAGTGGAGGACTGCTGGCCAATAGAGATTGGAAGGTTGTGAAAGATTGTGTGAGGAACGTCCTTTCACGTGCAAAAACATTGCAAGAAAAAAACACCTAGATAAACTCTAAAGAGATTGGCCAGTTGTGAAAATATGTGTGAAGAATATTTTTTCACGAACAAAAGCATTGCAAGGAAAAAATACCTAGAGGTTATTGAATTTGCTACGTTTCCTTACGTTACATTAGGCTAAGTTGAGGCCACCTTTTGAGAAGGAAATAATAATAATAGGGAAACGTAAATGTGAGAACTGTATAAAAAGAAAGTGAGGAGTGTTGGCCAGTAGAAATTGGACAGTTATGAAAAATTGAGTGAAGAATTGTTTTTCACGTTCAGCAGTATTATAAGAAACAAAACACACCTGAAGTTTATCGGAACTTTTTACGTTTCCTGTACGTTTGGAGCAACATTTTGAAAAGAAAGAATGATTACTATTATTAAGATTTAACCAGGGAAACATGAATGTGAGAACTGTATAAAACAAAAGCGACTGAGGAGTGCTGGTCAGTAGAGAATGTACAGTTGTGAAAAATTGTTTGAAGATTTTTTTTTTTCACGAGCAAAAGCATTGCAAGAAAAAAACACCCAGGGCCGAATATTTAAACAAGGTTTAGACAGGGTTTAACAAAACCGTGGCCTAACTTGAATTTAAACTGGCCAACCTCAATGTTTTAACGTGATTTACAGTAAACCCTGTTTAGAAGGTGCATAACACAGACTAAAGACAGAATTAGCTTCTAAGATAAACCTGCTCATTAGAAGATATAGACCCATTAAATTCTCTTAAACCATGGCCTAACTTAGACTTCGTTTAAATATTTGGCCCTAGGCTAGAGTTTATCGCAACTTGTCACGTTTCCTGTACGTTACATTCGGCTAAGTGGAGCAACCTTCTGTGAAGGAAGAAATATATTATTAAGAATTTGATTCTGGTTCTGTAAGTGTAGAATAAGAAGCATTTTTTTTATCGTTATTGTAGACCTTTAGTTTTGACACTTAAACGTTTGTTTAGATTAGATTCAACTCAGCTCCTTATGTAGTTAGTCACCGAGTTCTTCGTAATACCTATGAGATTAAACTTACTGAATTCAAAAGTTAAAGTATTTCACAAGCAAAAGCATTGCAATAGAAAAACACCTAGGGCCGAATATTTAAACGAAGTCTAAGTTAGGCCGTGGTTTAAGAGAATTTCATGAGTCTAAATCTTCTTATAAGCAGGTCTGTCTTAGTAGCTAATTCTTGTTTTAGTCTGTGTTATACACCTTCTAAATAGGGGTTACTATAAATGACGTTAACACATTGAGGATGACCAGTTTAAAGTCGAGTTAGCCCACGGTTTTGTTAAACTCTGTCTAAACCTTGTTTAAATATTCGACCCCTAGAGTTTATCGGAACTTGTCACGTTTCCTGTACGTTACATTCGGCTAAGTGGAGCAACCTTCTGTGAAGGAAGAAAGATATTAATTAAGAATTTGGTTCTGGTTCTGTAAGTGTAGAATAAGAGGCATTGTTATCGTTATTGTTAACCTTTAGTTTTGACACATAAACGTTTGTTCAGATTAGATTCAACTGGAGGGGGTACTCCCGAAAATTTTGGTGGGTATGTGCGGCGCGGTTCTTGAGACCCTTACCCTATTTCTGATCAAAATATGTCTTTCCCTATCGAATTTTGGGTTAGGTCTGAAGTAGGGTACCCTATTTCAGACCAGCGCAGCTATCCAGTAACTGCTTTGGTTTGCACAAAAAATTGAGAGGGGCTTCGAATTCCCAATGCTAATCAAACCGCACTTCTCAAGAGATGAACAATAATAAAAAGGAGCTTCTTCTAAAAACATACCAAATTCCAGACCAAAGTGCACAAACCTTGCCCTATTTCAGACCAAAACACATGCAAAACCATACCCTTTTAATAGCGCCGAACATACCAAGAAAGCTCATATAAGGGAGTTCCCCCACCCCCCTCCCGGGAGTTCTTCGTAAACCCCGTGAGATTAATGTTGCTGGATTCAAATAGTCAAAGTATTTCACGAGCAAAAGCATTGCAAGACAAAACCACCTAGCCTTTATCGGAACTTGTTTCGTTTCCTGTAAGTTATATTCGGCTAAGTGGAGCAAACAACTTTATTGTGGTTCTGGTTCTGTAAGTGTAGAATAAGAAGCATTTTTTTATCGTTATTGTTAACCTTTAGTTTTGACACTTAAACGTTTGTTTAGATTAGATTCAACTCAGCTCCTTATGTAGTTAGTCACCGAGTTCTTCGTAATACCTATGAGATTAAACTTACTGAATTCAAAAAGTTAAAGTATTTCACAAGCAAAAGCATTGCAATAGAAACACCTAGAGTTTATCGCAACTTGTCACGTTTCCTGTACGTTACATTCGGCTAAGTGGAGCAACCTTCTGTGAAGGAAGAAATATATTAAGAGTTTGGTTCTGGTTCTGTAAGTGTAGAATAAGAGGCATTTTTATCGTTATTGTAGACCTTAGTTTTAACTGAATTCAAATAGTCAAAGTAATTTCAGTAATGTGAACTTTAGTGGTTAAATAGCACATTAAACCAAGTTATAAAATATTTACTTTGCCTTTTGTTACTTGTGAAATTATAAACGACAACTGTTTCCATTTGTATTAGCGTTTCAAGAGGAAAATTGAAATTCACTTGGCCTGTTACCGTAAAGTCTCGAGTAAGCGCCCCTCTTATCGTCCAAAATTGGTATTTTCGTCCAATTTTTGTATTTTGACTCGCCCCTCAGGCTCGCCAAAATACTGCAAGACTCGTAAAAATGTACAGCGATACCACACACTAAAATGTCCAAAATGATTATTCGTATTATATTGTATTGCATTGTATTGTGCCTTATTCTAAAGCTTATTAATTCTCTAAGCAATGTAAAATGGTATTAAAAATACCCGTGGTCCCAACAATTTGACATTTTTAGAAGTCCCCAGAAGTACATTGAGTATTTGTCCCCCACAGCGAAGTATTGAGATTGGCACTGGGGAACTGAGTTGGGTGCCTCACGTTTGCACCAAAATTCAAACGTTTTCTTCGATGAGTCGTCTGCAATCTTTTATATCTTGTCATTTGCTCAGTTATGGAATGCTTTATTCGCCAGTGCAACTTGCTCAATCTAAAAGATAGCGTAGGGTGAGTACTAAAAATCATTTCTCTCTTGTAAGAGTTTGTTTACCGTGTGCGCGCGCCAAGTTATAAAATCACGTATTGAGATGTTTTTGAACAAGTTTGGTCAACGTTTTCGGTGCAAAATTCGATTATTTTCCATTTTATTGCTACTTTATTGAAACTTCATGAGACATAATTCTGAATTGCTTTTGTTTCCATAACCAATTTACCGGCGAATAAAGTCCGACTTTCTTCGAAAAGATAAATGCTTTCGCGTCAATTTCGCGTTCAACTACTCGTGTACAACACCATGACAACACGTCGCGTATAGTGGGAATTTCTATTTCAATCAGAACATTAACTGATCTTAATTTTCCTTTTAATTTGTCCAAAATTGTTTGAATCGCGATAGAGACGACATTACGGCTTTATAATGACGGCGTTGGGAGAAAATCTATTCCGTTTTGGGTTCCGTCTTTTCGCGACTACGCCCAATACGGAATATATTTTCTCCCAACTAGTCGTCATTATAAAGCAGTAATGTCGTCTCAAAATCGAATTTTATATAATAGTTTATAGTATTGAGTGTTTATGGGATTATAACGATTCTTGATAACCTGTTTTTGGCAGAACACGAAAGAGCTCAACTCATTTTTCACACAATTTGATCTTAGCTAAATAAAAAAAATTGGGGTCCCAACAATGTAGAACTTCATAAGCAGTCCCCACAAGTACATTGAGTATTAGTCCCCACAGTGAAGGGTTGACAATTTGTTTGATATAATGGGTCTTGATATTTGCTTGTTGGGAGTACATTAAAATGCACCCACTTTTTTTGTGCCAGCTATACTGGAAGTAGGTGTCCTCATAATGCAGGTGTCGATACATGGTCCCCACAAGTAACCCTTGTTAAGTATGTATGTATGTATGTATGTATGTATGTATGTATGTATGTATGTCTAAGTGGATTTGAAAGAACGTGCCCGCAGAAAATTGCACCATTTTGACCATTTTGGCGCTTCTTTCCTTTTATTGTCGTTGAGAAACTACCTCCAAAGTAGACTCGTCACAAAATTGCTTTGACATGCAACCCATGCACAAAGGATAGATCTTCGCAATCATGCATCCGTTTTGAAATCGAAGGAATTCCGCTAAAGTTACGCCAGAAAAAACCTGTTGAACTTTGGGTGCAAAATCAGTGCCAAATTGGTCTCACACACCACTCTTCCACATTCATTTCTTGGCTTCCTGAAAAGGTTAGTTCAAAACTTTTCAGCTGATGGAAAGCGCATACGAAGCCGAAGATAGCAAGAAAAGAAAGGGAGAGAGAGAACAAAATAAAAGGGAGGATGATGAAAGAAATGACAATGGAAACCTTTTTTTTTTTTTGTCCAAAGTAACGGAACAAGCTTGCACCAAGGATAATTTGAAACCATTTCACTCAGAAACGATATAAACATCTTTCCGGCGTTCACAAATACGAGTTCTTAGCTATGGAAACGCCAAATTTGACCAAAGAGACAACCCAAAAACCACTTTTTTAAGCCCAAAACGCGTTTTTCGGTCATTTTGCTAAAATTTTCTGCGGGCAAGTTCTTTCAAATCCACTTAGATGTATGTATGTATGTATGTATGTATGTATGTATGTATGTATGTATGTATGTATGTGTGTGTGTGTGTGTGTGTGTGTGTGTGTGTGTGTGTGTGTGTGTGTGCGTGCGTGCGTGCGTGCGTGCGTGCGTGCGTGCGTGCGTGCGTGCGTGCGTGCGTGCGTGCGTGCGTGCGTGCGTGCGTGCGTGCGTGTGTATGTATGTATGTATGTAACTATGTATATCAAAGCGAATATTAAATACAGTAGGTTAGAGCTTTGTTATACTTTTCTTTCTCTTGATAATGGCGTCATGACAACACCACACCGAAACGTCCAGCAATAAATATTTCCTTAATTTTTGCATGTCTTTGCTTTAGCGAATCTCTTTTGATCATGCACAAGTAATCACCAATGTATAGTATAAATTCTGATTGCCTATCTACTGCGTAGTACAGGTACATATTAACGCTGTTGCAGAGCTGTGGAATTTTGAATGCCCATATAGGCTGCCCAATCACGGCAGACAAGACATTTGGCTTGTTATACAAAGTTTAGTTTGTTGTCTTACCTAGAGACTAATTTGTTAATAATTAGGCCTGGGTCAATGTTTCACTTTATAAAATAGATTTAAGGCCGGGATACACAACCCATTCAAGAACCTAAACAGCCTGATTTATCACTAGACATCTGTGGGAGGCAATTTGTGATGGGGAGTGCCGCCCACTTCTTTAAACACTTACCTGTTTTCAGACCAAACTGAGTGATTTTCCCTACCAAATTGCAGAACTGACCATTAAAAATGTCCCCCTATACCTGTTTTCAGAAAAGCAGGCAAAACATACCCAATTTGAGACCAAAATGTTCAAAATCTATACCCGTATTTCAGACACCATTTGGGCGCCGCACATACCTATCCTTATATAATGGAGTAACCCCCCCCCCCCCCCCCCCCCCCCCCCTCGACGCAAAGGTTATTTTCTTCATATTATATTAATATGTAAAAGCATGCAAGATTTTGTATTGACGCACGCAAAGTAAATCTTATTCTGATCAGTAAAAATATAGTAAGAAACTGAGATCACATCTCGGCATAAACGGTAGACTCTCTAAAAGTCCTTTCCAATATAATTTTTCACTTTCGTTGGTTTTAACTCGACTAAGAGGTCGACTTGTGGCACATCTACAGAAACAGTTGTAAAAATATTTGAAAAACACCTAAACCGCCTGAAAAACACCATGGGCTGCGCACCAAGCCGGTCGATTAGTCCTGCTCTCGGTTCTGACGAGCAAGAGAAGAGAAGAGAAGAATACCAGCAGCAAGCACAAGATATGCTTTCAACAGTACGAGTCCGTCCTCTCGTACAAAGGAGACGCGCTCGCTCGGTGGGCCTATCTTCCGAAGAGAACGGGACCTATTGGGTTTACTGGCGACCTGCAGGTCGAGAAGGGAATGGACGGTGAGGAGAAGAAGTTGAATTATACCCGAGTGGCCTGTTTCCCGATGAACGCAAGACGGAGACCATTTCAACCAGTGACGGTGATGTATCTTTGGAAGAAAGGATATCATCTATTTAATAATACTGAACTGTTCAAGTTATCTGTTTTGATTTATTATCCAGCGCATATCGCGTTTTTTCGTTTACTGTTTGATAGCGAAGAGAGTTAATTTGTATCGAATGTTCAGTTTATTTCGAGATATTGTAAAATTTTGACGTTTACGCTGAACTATTCTGAAAGATTGTAAGTGAAATCGCTGACAAACATATTGTACTGTTTATGCATTGTACTTTTTCCAGACATATTTCGCGAAGTGAATGAATAAATAACAATTAAATAGACGAATTTCGTTTTTATTTGATTCATTTCTCTGGCAGTGACTAACTCGATTGCTCTGAAAATTTCAGCTTGACAAATGAAGCAGGTTCTTATTTTGGAAACATTCGTGAAACTCGGAACAGTAATTTATAGTATAAATTCTGATTGCCTATCTACTGCGTAGTACAGGTACATATTAACGCTGTTGCAGAGCTGTGGAATTTTGAATGCCCATATAGGCTGCCCAATCACGACAGACAAGACATTTGGCTTGTTATACAAAGTTTAGTTTGTTGTCTTACCTAGAGACTAATTTGTTAATAATTAGGCCTGGGTCAATGTTTCACTTTATAAAATAGATTTAAGGTAATTCCCTGGTAATAGAACCAAACATAGATTTCCGATGAAACTTGGTACACTTTTGTAACAAGTCAAGGAGATAATAAAAACGTGATAAAAAGAGGGGGTCACCGTGCTCGTTTCCACGCCACAATGCTGACGAGTGCGGTCATTTTGGCCCCTTTTGGCAAAAACCGTGCGCAGCAAAATAAGCTCGATGTTTTTCAATGCAGCCGTGATATCGCACAGAGTTTGACTTTATTCCATTGTTTATTCACCGACGTTCCAGAAAAATGTCTTCGATTTCCTTGTATTTATATACTTTACACTCCAAAGTAGATTCAAATTGGATATGCGCTGTGGGACCGTAGTGGCTCCCTCCGGAGAATTTAGTTAAATTGCCAAAAAACTGATCATAGATTTCTGCCCATCTTTTTCTTGTGTAATGTAGTTACTGTTATTATTAAAATTATGAAATAAAAAATGGGGTCACCGTGCTTGTTAGAAGAAAACGACCATTTATTTCCCAGCCAAGCTTTGTCTGAAAGAAATCCTGTAATGTTCTGTATGTGCGCGCGCTCGTACTCGCGCTAAATGACGCGTGGCGCGCGCAAATGACGCAATAAATTATGCGCAGTAAGGATGCGCAATGCAATACCAAGGAATCACCTTAAGGCCGGGATACACAACCCATTCAAGAACCTAAACAGCCTGATTTATCACTAGACATCTGTGGGAGGCAATTTGTGGTGGGGAGTGCCGCCCACTTCTTTAAACCCTTACCTGTTTTTCAGACCAAAATGAGTGATTTTCCTACCAAATTGCAGAACTGACCATTAAAAATGTCCCCCTATACCTGTTTTCAGAAAAGCATGCAAACATACCCAATTTGAGACCAAAATGTTCAAAATCTATACCCGTATTTCAGACACCATTTGGCGCCGCACATACCTAATCCTTATATAATGGAGTAACCCCCCCCCCCCTCCCCCTCGACGCAAAGGTTATTTTCTTCGTATTATATTAATATGTAAAAGCATGCAAGATTTTGTATTGATCAGTTTATTTCAACAAATAAAAAGGAAGTTATTAGCTTTGATATACTGACGCAAAGAAAAGGTTTAAGTAAAATATTTCAAATCTTCATATATGTAGTTCCCTAAAATCTAGCGTATTGTACAGCTCTCAATGCAGTGGTTAATACACCACATAATTACTAGTATAGACGTACCCCCGCTATCTCGAACTTTTAAGTGAAACGGAAAGTTGTTCGAGATAGCACTCAAATTTCATATCATTTTCACTTTTCAAATCATTGACCTCGCATGCCAGAGTCTGCAGGGCCCGGTTGTTTAAAGGACGATTAAGCTAATCCAGGATTAGCTTGAATATTGATTTCAGTTTTGTAACTTTTCATTGAAGTTTTCTGTTGATATTTTTGTCCTTTAGTTTTGACCTTGAGTAATCTCAAACTCTACAAAACATTAACAGCGAAAACACTTTTATACAAGAGAAATTACAACCTCGATGGACTTTTAATCCTGGATTAGCGTTAATCGGCTTTCGAACAACCGGGCCCAGACTGTTCTTCAACCTTGTTTACACTATTATGTCGTCTCATTTTTCTAATTCAGCGAACAAATCGTGCGCTTTATTGTAAACAAAGACACAAAACCACGGTGTCCTTTCAAAGTCTTCAAAGTCCAGTGTAACTGTAACAATTTTTAAGAGTATGTACTCCGAATACTGAGGTCCCATCCAGTTCTTGCAATTTTAATTTGCTAGTTTAAATGAAAGCCATCAGAAAGTTGTCAAAAATATGTAAAAACGTTGTCAAAAAATAATCAAAAACTTTGTCGAGTGACAACGGTATGGCGCCCTTCACTGTAACTCAGTATATTGAGAAATCCAAACACAAAACAATCAGAGCTTTTCGTTACCTGCTTGAAACGAATAATACAATTCCGAAAGGAAACCGTCCTTATTCTGCAGCAAAATTTCAGGCTTATCAAATTCTACGATCTGTCCTTTCTCAAGAACCATAATTCTATCATACTCCAGTACTGTTTCTAGCCTGTGTGCTATAGTTAAAACCGTACACTGTGTCATTTCTTGTCGTATCACGTCCTGTATCAGTCGATCAGTCAAGTAGTCGATGTTGGCGGTGGCCTCATCCAAAATAATAATTTTCGCATTCTGTAACAAGGCTCGAGCCAGACAAATGAGTTGGCGCTCTCCACGCTTAGGTTATTCCTCTTTCAGTGACGACGAGTTGTAGGGCTTCATCCCTTACACCCGCCATGGACTTTAACTGCACTTTCTCTAGAACCGCCCAAATGTTGGCATCACTGTGTTGGTCCCAGGGGGGGCAGAAGACTTCTGAAATTTTCGTATCTGAATCATCCAACAAAATATGACGTCACATCCGGTAAAAAATCCCCGCAATGCTCGTTCGGCGAACTACAGAAATCCAGTTTTGAGTAGGCATGATTTCTTCGTTTTTTTGAACCTATGGTTTGGTTGCATTTTATACTGTGGATATAAAGAAGTTGCAGAGATATTGCTTCGACTTTTCAGGAAATATTTCGGCAAGAGAGAAAGGTTTAGTATTGTTTTGAAGGCAAATAACACAACGCGAAGTGCCGTGTCATGGCGGATATTTCACGCTCACAAAACAAGTTCGTTCCATATTTTAGCTATAGCAGTTCCTGATTCAGTAGTTACATCGATTTCTATAGCCTACGAGATTTACAACATCATGGATGAAACATTGCTGGTCGTAGTTTGCACTGTTCACTTCGGGAAGGTAATTATCTCTCGCCGTAAAGTGTTAGAAGTCGCTGTTGTTGCTCTTGGTCCTTATGTGTTCAGTTGAAGACACAAGCGAAATCTTTATATTCTACTGAAGGTTGGTATTTTTTTACATCTCCTTGTTGATTATTGTTGTTTCCAGTAATACACAATACATGTATATTTTATTATTCTAGTTTTGGGGTAATCGGTTGGTTTTGTTCCGTGAATTGATCTTAATTATTGCATGAAATTTAATAATTATCACAATTCGAATCATTTCTAGTTTCTTGTTCGTTTCTTCTCTACAAAACATTTTTTTGAATCATCACATCCCTTAGGGTAAATATTATGTAATTAATTTATGGCAAAACGGTCAGTATAAAATGCAGACTGCAGATTGCATATAAAAATATGCAGATTATAATATAATTTTAATTAATAGGTATATAAAATGCCCGACCAGGGTATTTATATTTATAAGGGTTTTGGCATGGGTTTCAAATTAAAAGTGTGTGGAACATTTAATTCGGTGAATTATTGCAGTCTTTGGCATTTACCCCCGGGCACTTACCAGCGCGTAAATATCAAATTATAGGCAGTGGCGGATCTAGACCTGTTCAAATTAATTAAGGTGGGGGCCCAAAAAATGTAGCCCACAAATGGGAAGGGGGAGGCCCCCCCTAGTTTGAGTAAGCTGACGACCGACTTGCATCAATTGGCTTCTTGGCGTATATTTGTGAAAATCTAATAGGCCATGTTCACATATTAGGCTTCAATTATATAATCAAATTATATTTGGAATCACATTATAAACTAATATTACGGCAGTCCCTAATTATGAATTGGATTATATAATTACTTCAAACAATCTTAAGGGGTTGTTTTGAAGTTATTACAGTGTGTGATTGAACAAAATGGGGTGGCACGAAGAGACCAAACTTCTCATCACTTTATGTCACCCTATTCCAAAATGGCCGTCAATTTAAAATTATTTGTAATTGTATTTATATTTCAATAATTTGCCTCACTAGCCTCATTTTTGAGTTGATAATTCAAAATAATTTTTACTCTAGAACGAGGTTAGTGAGGCAAATTTAAATGTATACAAAACAATTTTAAATTGGCAGCCATTTTGGAATAGGGTCTATATAGTGAAGAGGCAAATTTTTCTTCTTCTGGCTAGCCTTTCTTCTTCCTCAGATTGTGAGGTTACCCAGCCTATTTCCATTATATTGTTTTTATATTTCCACAGATGTGAACTGAAATATAATTGAACAACATTGAAGAATGATAGGATTGATTATCAGACTTCAGTTGAATATAATTAAGGTTTAGTGTGAACAGACTTAGCAATATTTGTACATGCAATAAAATATTGGAATGCATCCTGTAAAATGCTAGCCTGCGAGAGCAGCCGGTTTTCTCGGGATCTTGTTTTGAAACTTGAGCCGGAATTACGTCTGCGTTCGGTGCGTTCGCAGGCTAGTAAAATGCAAATTGGGTAGAAAATTCCAGACCGAGACCAAACAAATCAGGAACTGCTATAGCTAAAATATGGAACGAACTTGTTTTGTGAGCGTGAAATATCCGCCATGACACGGCACTTCGCGTTGTGTTATTTGCCTTCAAAACAATACTAAACCTTTCTCTCTTGCCGAAATATTTGCTGAGAATCCGAAGCAATATCTCTGCAACTTCCTTATATCCACAGTATAAAATGCAACCAAAACAAAGGTTAAAAAAAACGAAGAAATCATGCCTACTCGAAACTGGATTTCTGTAGTTCGCCGAACGAGCATTGCGGGGATTTTTTACCGGATATGACGTCATATTTTGTTGGATGATTCATATACAAAAAATGTGCCAGGCGTCGCGGAGTGTTCTACCCCGCCCCTGGTTGGTCCCAAGGATCCAAATTGCGTCTCAGAGTATCGTTAAAGATAAAGGGTCTTTGAGGAATCACTGCAATAGCTGCTCTCAGTGCCCGGATGTTCAATGTACTTGTCATGACGTCATCAATGATTACCTCTCCTTGAGGATCAGGCATGCGCAGTAATGCTGCCATGAGCGAGGACTTTCCAGCACCCGTGCGACCAACAATACCGATCTAAACAAAAACATAAAGCAAGATATGAAAACGACATCATAACCGCGAGCTTGCATTGGCTATTGGGAGTACCCCTCCACTCCCAGGGGTAAATGGAGTTCGTCACTAATCTCTCATTTTTGGAAGAGCAAGTTAGGCTAATGAGAGTCTTCACCACCAGTGGATTAGTGGCAGGACTGCTAGTCAATCGACGTGCTAAGCCACGTGAATTTCGAAAGGCATTCTAGAGCTTCTCCATTGTTATTCGACTAAGACTCTGAGAGATGGTCCGGCTGAAAGAAACACCTCGACCTCCTAACCTTGCGTTATCGATCTTGAGGTAGGAGGAGGTACTCCCCAGAAAAAATATGTTGGTTGTGCCGTTGGACCATGGAACCCTTGTACCACAATACCATGGAATGCTATCTTTACAAATCTGTTCCACTCAGCAGAGTAAACGTGAGGCGTGTGGCGTGTGGCATGAAATTTTCGCGGGAACTAGATCCGTAAAAATAAACTCCGCGAAAATTTACTCTCTTTATTTAGAGTGCTGGATTTCAATTAAATTGACTGCAAACAATATTACAAGTACCATAGGTAAAATACCGGACAGGAACCTGCCCGAGATCCTCAAAGTTTCCTTCCAGCGGTAAAGTCTGAAATCCAAATTCGCGAAAATTTGTTCCCGCGAAACGCAAAAAGTCGGCAATCCGCGAAAATTTCATGCCACACGGTAGGGAATTTATATCAGCGCTTTACAATTCAACTCAGGGGTGAGATTGGACGTCAGCGTGCAAAGGCGCCTATGGCAGATGGCAGCCACTATCAGTCCATTCATGACCTCACCTCATCCACCAAACCCACAAATACATGTGAACAGGTCAGACCATAACCCGGGAAATATGTCCCCTATTCTAGATCCAGACCATTTAAAAGGTCAAAGTCCATTCCAATCCAATGGATTCGAGGAGCCTTGCAGGTTTCTCATCAGTACAGGCGTTTAACTTCGGTTTCTGTAGCATGAAGCAACTAGGAGTTTTGCTGGAATTCTATTCCACCGCAGGTAACTTCCTGCATTCTGTCAGGTTGCCTTAGAAATTCGCTGGTAACCAATCCCGGGGGGGTGGGGGGTACTCAACCAAGATTTATACGGGGAGGCGCCGCCCAGAGGTCCAACCCCTTACCCTTTTATATACCATTTTTGACAGAAAAGGTACCCCTTTCATATACCTTCCATAGAAAATGGTACCCCTTTCATATACCTTCCATATAAATTATGAAAATGGTACCCCTTTCACATACCTACAGTAGAAACACTGCATCATTTTTCTATAACGCTTGGAATGAACTTAACGAACAATATATATGCCCAGAAAGGAAGTGGAAGGAAGCTGTCTTACGATGGCTAAGAACTTACAAACCTGCAGTCCACCTCATGCCTAAATGACAGTTTTCCCTACCCTTTTCTATACTCCAACTCGTGAAATCCCTACCCTTTTATATACCTCCAGTCTGAAAAGGTACCCCTTTCGGGCGGAGCCTCCCCGTATAGTCCATTATAGGGAGAACCCCCCCCCCCCCCCCCCCCGTACCAATGCATGCCATTTATATTTCTGGGTGGAGAGAAGCACTGTGAGAGTAAAGTCCCTTTCCCAAGAAACTGAACAAGAAGACAGCAGCACGAACCAAGGGTTCAGCCCACTAATGATTAGGCCTCGCCCAGAATGCTATTGTCTTTCGCGACATCTACGGTTGGATGCGTAAATAAATCCCAAGGCCTAGGTGCGATAAAGTTGACAATAGCGCTCTAATGAAAGGCGGGCCGCGCTCTTTACAAAGCGTTTTGTCAACAAGTGTGCAACGAAATTTTTATTTGACTCCAATTGCTAACGCTCGAAACGTCAGCTTTTCCAAATCGGCGCCACGATGTCTGACATAATTTGAACAGGTGGTTTTAAAACCGTTCCTCAAAGAGCGAGCGAGAGCGCGGGCGAGCGAGCGAGCGCGATGCGCGGGTCGCCCATTGGTACTTTAAACTTTCGCTATTTTAGGCCCTGTTCAAACGTTGCGCTATCGTCGTGTCGAACTCAATTGATAATTTAAGTTCGACATTAGCGCGACGTTTGAACGTAGGAACGTTTGCGCGACTGTAGCTCGGCGTTTGTTTGCGGAGGCAGAGCTTGGAATTCATTAGTATTCTCGCGGGAGATTCAAAACAGGTCCATTCTATTGTTATGCGAGTTTTGAGCGGAGGGAAAGCTAGAACGTCAGTAAAAACGTTCGAAAGTTGGATTTTGCGACCACTTTGAACCATCATTTTCCTTTGAAACTTGGCAGAAAGCTTCTTTAAATAACAAACATTCCCATATGCAAACGTTTAGAGCAAGCACTTTGGCGGAGAAAAATTCAGTCTCGAAATAGTTTCTCACACTGAAAAAACCTTGAAATAGACCAAACTAAGCAAAATTTGCGACCGGTTCTACCTTTGGTAAAAGCTCAGAAAAGGTCTCATTTTTTCAATCGATGTCTCATCTGCAAAAGCCATATGCAAACTATTTCGAAACAAAAGTAGATCGCTCATAAACTCGAAAAACGTACGCGCTGTTGGCCGCTTTCAGGTCATTTTCTCTATTGTCTGACCGTCTCGCATCCTGATTGACTTTGAATTTTTCGCGCGTACCATGCATAAAAGTCCCGGATGTGTCGCGGCATTCTGGGCGATGACGGTCATTGCCCCCAAAACAATAAAAAAAGAACCACATTATTTACCTTCTCTGATGACGCAATGGAACAGGAGAGGTCTTTAAGCACCTGCGGTCCATTCGGATAGTACGCAAGGGACAGATTCTTCAGTGTAACAGCTCCGTCTTCGGGCCAGAGCTTGGCTGGGAAGGTTTCTCTGCCGTATCCTATTTCAGGCTCTAGCTTTGTGTAAGACAACACTCGTTCAACGGAAACCATAGCTGTATCCGAAAAGGACAAATGGAAACAAACTGCTGAAAGCTTCTTATTCAGTTGTATCACAAAGGAAATCACCAGACCACACAGAGCTGAAAGTGGAAACAAACCAAAACTCAGACATTGAAGTGTCTGTAAGCATTGAAGTGTTTGACATATGTGATATGTGATGTGCTGAGGTGGCGTGAGACATGATTTCCCATATTTAATCATTATTAATTCGAGTGTTTAGTTTGCCGTGAATTTTGATTTTGTGCACGTTCCCCGTAATCACTTGAAAGATCATGAACTGGATCAAACGTGATCTGAACGCCACCCTCCCTCTCTGCTCCCCCCTTGCCAACCTTTATGAAATGGCATCAAGCAAGATTGAGAAGGCTTTTCAAGAAACTAAAACGGTTGATTCTAAACAAATTGCTGGGCTGCATCGGCGGGAAAGTGAAAAAGTTAGTTAGTTTAACACTAATTATTTAATTGGCCATATTTTCCTACAGTGAAACCCCGATTTAACGAACCTCGATTTAACGAAGTCCACGATTTAACGCACAAATTTATTCAGCCCTGCCAGAATTACAATAAAATGTATGGAAAAGAACCCCGATTTAACGAACCCAGATTTAACGAAATCCTCGATATAACGAACACAATATAGAGCCCGAATGTAAAATCTACCCCGATATAACGAATAAATGTCATCACGCTACAGAAGTTGAATAATCGACTACAGTAAAATATTTTAATTCTCTAAGAAAGTTTTCAGCAGTCCATTACAGTCATACATGTTGCTAAAAAATAGTACTGTCGTGGCCATCTAATCGGCTTTATCTTCTGTGTCTTTTAATCAGTTAACATTACGGCAAATTAATTATTAACTATACCCCGATTTAACGAAGTTTTTGGTCAGTTTTCAACAAATTCGTTATATCGGGGTTCTCGATTTAACGAAACCCCGATTTAACGAACCAATTTCCCCAGTCCATTGCACTTCGTTAAATCGGGGTTCCACTGTAGTAAGCTAATAGCTTTCAAAATCACTATATATACGACGGTTCAGGCGGTGATTTATCTTTTAAATTCAACTTGATAGTCAACTTAGCCTTTCAAGACACTCTTTCATACCTGGATCTTTAACCAGTATGAGTGACGTCACCACAACTACTGTTACCAGGAAAGTATTTACCAAGGTCAATCTGAATGCAGTCCACCGAAAGATAAACATCGAAGCAGCAAGAGCTTTGTTGTTTATATCTTGATTCCTACATTGAAGAAATGTGATACGTACTGCAAGTAATACTCACTAAACTTTAACTGAAAGCAACTCTAATGGAATAATTCTTACAAAACTTGAAGTAAATCTTACCGGCTAAACTAAATTCAATTCTAGATCTTACTAAACTGGACGCAAATCTAACTGGAAGTAATTATCTAACTAATCTAAGGGCCTCCACAGACTAGAGAGATAGTTGTCGACAACTATTTAGTTCTCGATCATAAAAAGTCGTCGATAACAAAAAAGCCAGTGTGTGAAGCTAGTTATCGATAACTAAGGCCCTTAGTCATCGACAACTAGCTTCACACAATGACTTTTTTGTTATCGACAACTTTTTATGATCGAGAACTAAATAGTTGTCGACAACTATCTCTCTAGTCTGTGGAGGCCCTAACTGGAAGTAAAACGGGAGGCGGCGTGGCCGAGTGGTTTAGCGGGCCGCTGGATTTGAAATCTGGAGGTCCCTGGTTCAAATCATCCACCCTGCCACTAGCTGGATTTGCCCTCGGTAGTCCCGAGTTCAACTCCTCGGCCACGCTTTGTAAATAGCCAACTGGTCTGCCTCCTGCCAGTTGGGATTCTTAACAATTTTATGTTATATTTACAATATTTGTTTGTTCATTTACAGTGTCCACAATTAGTACAGCAGTGCTAAATCCTCTGACACTTAAATCAAGTTGTTTATTTTTGTATTTATTATTTTATTACTAAACTAGAAGTAATTCTTACAAAACCCGAAGTAAATCCTACTATACTGGAAGGAAAGTAAGGTGAAAGTAATTCTCACTGAACTGGAAGGAATTCTTACTAAACTGCATGGAAAGAATTCTAATTACTAAACTGGAAATACATCTTACTATACTGGAAGGCATTTTTACTAAACTAGAAGTTATTTTTGCTAAACTGGAAGTAATTCCTACTAAACTGGAAGAAATTGTTATTCACTGGAAGTAACTCTTACTAAGCTAGAAGGAATGCTTGCTAAACTGGAAGGAATTCTTACTAAATTATAAGTAATTCTTACTAAACTGGAAGAAATTATTATTAAACTGGAAGTAACTCTTACCAAACTATAAGTAATTTTTGCTAAACTGGAAGAAATTCTTATTAAACTTGAAGTAACTCTTACTAAGCTAGAAGGAATGCTTGCTAAACTGGAAGTAATTCTTACTAAACTAGAAGTAATTCTTACTAAACTGGAAATAATTCTTATTAAACTGGAAGTAAATCTTACTATACTGGAAGGATTTCTTACTATCATAGTAATTTGACACCGAAAATCCACATTGGGGAGTGTTAATAAAGGTTGTATTGTATTGTATTGTATTGTATTGTATTGTATTGTATTGTATTGTATTGTATTGTATTGTATTGTACTAAACTGGAAGCAAATCAATAATACTCGTACTAGAATCTAAAGTCTCTAAGGGTGGGTTAAGAACTTGTTAAAGGAGCTACATCACCGGCGATATTTTAAGTCATTTTTATGAAGTACAAAATCACCTTCAAACTGAAGAATGCCTGAAAATAATTATAGTTTACTAAGGTAGAAAAACACCAAAGAGTTAATAATAAACCAAACAGGATCAAGGATGGTTGAGGATGGAGAAGATTAAGATGGATTACGAACGGCGAACTTGAAACTATTGGCCAATTTTTTCAAGATGCACCAACCATGACTTAGCTCCTTTAATAAGGCAAAAACAAAAAAGAGAACCCACCTGTGATGTTTGTCATTGAATTCTTTCTCCATACCATGACCTCGTATGGACATGACACCTTGAATGCAGTCTGAGATGTGTTCATATACCAAAGTATTAGTGATGTTTTCTGTCCTCTTGATTTCCCGAGCAGGATGAAAACCCTTGACTCCGATATACACTGTGATCACAACAAACGGAATGATCCCTAGATTAAGCCAGGGATTTGAAATGGAGATCAACACAAGGCTCCCAACGCAGAAAAACAGTTGAAACATTAACACTGACAAGGTCCTTGGAAGATGTCTTTCGAAAACCTGTTCTGAATTCGCCCATATGGATTGGTGTCAAAAAATCGAACGGGAGTACGCAAGACTGCTTTCAACATCTTGTCATGAAGATGTTTGGATGATTGTGTTGTGATCCAAAACGAAATAAAACGAACGCACAATAGCAAACATCACAGTGCTACCACCCAATACGGCAAATATTTCAAACTTGTAATCTACGCTCTGACTGTCAGGTGTGGTGGTACTGGACGCTGTCCAATTCTTGAGCCACATGAAAAATGCAATCGACATTCCTGGAGAAAGGATTTAAAAAAGTAAATGCCAAGAAAATTAAAGCCCTATAAGATTGTGAATGCAGTGTTGTGTCTGTTTTCCAAAAGTTAGCAATAATCACATGAACGTTTGCGAATATTCAGGTCAGGATACACATACAAAATGAGCCTATTGCTTATGAAAGCAATTTTACTCTTCCCCTTCAAATATTTTTTTTTTGAAGATTACCGTAGATTGGCGATGAAAATCTGAAAATATTTCGACTTTATAAATACTCAAACAAATACTCACCCTCTGGTAATACTGCTATTAATCCAAACACTATCACCAAAATTAGATTTGTCGGCTGCTTTGAAGTATTGCCAGTAAACAGTTATGGACACAGGCCTTATCCTCTACTGCTCTTTCTACACCTTCATCGTCTGGCCGATGCCGTAACTCACTGCTCTGATGTTCTGATGAGGTACTTGGCAAGGTCCTATTCTCGTTATTTTTCTCCTGATTCGTGATAAACTTTGAGAAAAAGGTGTCGCTTTTGCTGAGTTGAGAATAGGTTCCTTCGCTAATGATTGCACCGTTGTCAAGTACTAAACTGTTATCTGCATTCTCCAAATATTTCACTTGGTGAGTGACCAGGACACGAAGCTTATCACCCAAGATTCCACAGAAGCAGTTTTGAAAAATTTGTTGGCCTACTTTCGCGTCAACTGCACTTAGAGTGTCATCGAGTAGATAGATATCAGCATTCGCATATACTGCACGAGCAAGGCTGACTCGAGCCTGTTGGCCACCACTAAGAGTAATACCACGTTCTCCAATATGGGCAAAATCCAAATCCGCATTCAGGGCGCAGGTATCTAGAACATGTCCGCACCATTTGGTATCCAATGATTTACCAAACAAAATATTGTCTCGTACCGTCCCAGAAAAGACCCATGGGACCTGAGGAACAATGATTAGCTTCCCCTCAGTATTGATCGTTCCTTGGTCGATGTGAAGCTCGCTGATGATAGAGTGAAGAATGCAAGATTTGCCACTACCAACAGGGCCTGTAATACCAATTAACTGTGCCCCGCTTGCTTTAAAGGAAATTTCTTTCAGCTGAAAACTTTGCTCATCTTTAACCAAACTAGTAGATATTTCATGCAAAACAATCTTGGCAAAGGTCTCTTCTTGAGACTTCACCTGCAATGCCGCTGACGTTCCCGATGTTCCTAACTCTAGTGACAGTAGCTTCTCCACTTCTGTGCAGTTCTCATTGCTCAATGACAAATCGACATCTTCTTCCTGAAGAAAGCGAGACTTTTTTCCATTGCGTCTAGTGAATACGACAAGAACACGATGGTCTTAACAAAACCTATCTGTAGCCGTGCCATTCAAGACGCCGAATAGAGCGATGGTTGTGAACGCCTTTTGAGGTGTAAGCTGCTGACCAAATAGCACCAAGGACGACAAAGCCATAAGAGTTGTGAGGACTGGATACGAAACTATGGCAGAATCAAACGCTGAACGAACATTGAAGAGGTACCAAACACTTTGAAGTTCTTTCCTGAAAACAAATATATATATTTCCTGAAAAACCAAACTTTATCACTTCAAATATATCGTTAACCAATGACAATTTTTAATACAGTCGACCCTCTCTTCGACGGACACAAGAATTAACTGGCCTTTGCAGAGAGGTGGCCGCGAGAGGCACTGCGGGGTGTATTTCCGAGAACACACGACACAAACCCAGTTCAGGTCTCGAACCTGTACCTCTCGATCGATCCATAATCCATAATCCCCACTATCTAGAATGCCAAAGAAAAGTGACCGAACGATCACGCCTGTCTCGACTAATTTACACACTGCTTTCCACAATCTTGGACTGTTTCCTGTGGTTGAAGCTCGATCTGCCTCTATCTTCCACTCATCCTGCAGTTTGTCTGTGACTTCTTCAGTTGATTTCATATCAAGAACCTCTCCCAGACTGTTTTCGTCCAAGCTTCCATCTTTTGCACGCTCAATGGTAATGCGAGAGAAAATGTTTCCTGTTTGTTTGTATTCGTCCTTTGTTGTGGCATTCCTTATTTCTTTTAGCTTGGAATACTTGTATGTCTTCATTGCTTTCTCCTAAAATATAAAAAAAAACACGTCCCTATGTTATCATGAGAATAAGTCAATCAAATAATAAGCCTGTATAACCCCTCTTTTAAACAGAACATGGGATTTAGTCGGTGACATGCACGTCCACTCAGTGATAGTGTAAACAGTTTAACTGTCCAGATCTGGTTCCTGTATAATGTTCTAGCAATGTGTCCCTAGGATTTGCCTGTACCCGAATGCCCTGTTCTTTTAAGGTGGTGAAAAAGTTTCTATAGCATACATTTGTCATTCATTGAGTATTGTTTACAGCTAAATGTAATTTTTCACGTTGTTATTGTATTGTAGCTGTGCGTTGGTTGGTATGTAGATTATGTAATCTTTTCTATTTTCCGCTGATATGCAGGTTACGTAATCATGTTTACAAATTGAATATTTAAGCAGTTTGTCAGTTAGGAGTTGTCATTCGACGGCATCTCCGTTTTTGATCGTTTCTCTTACGAAAATGTACCTTATTAACTTTGTGCTATGCCTGATAAACCTTCAGACTCTGATCCTTCTCAACTTCATTCGGTGGACGTTTCCAATTCTGAAACAGTCTCGCTCATTTCTTCCATCCTTGACGCAAAGTTGCAGAAAACGTTTGGTGATTTTAAACGCTCTTTAGACGAGCGAGAAGTTGACACTCGCCGCGAGTTGAAGAAATTGAAAACGGACTCTAAGGCATCTAGTTCACTTCAGTTTAAAGGAAACAGAATCCAGTTTGAGTTTAATTCTCAGCTCCTTGACTGTTTAGATCTTGCTATTTCTAATTTGGCCGAGCGAAACCTTCTGGCGGTTCGAGAGCAACTCCAATAGGCCAAGTCTGACGTCGAAAAGCGCATAAAGTTGATCCGCTTCGCAGACAAAAGTCCTGCTGGATGGGCCGCAGTTGAAGAATACGAGTCTGATGATCTCGCCGATGATTCCGAAGACGAAAAGAAGCTTCGAGCGGCGGAGCGCCGTGCGCTCTCTAGGATCAAACAAAAGTCTGCCAAACCTCGTGGCTCAAGATTGTCGAACGCTCCTCAGAATCCGCGACAGTTTCAAGCTACACAAGTCCCTGGCTCTTAAGATAAGTTATCAGTTTTGCTATCATCCATCGGGGAGGTGTCCAGTTCCCGTAAAGTTACTGCCAGGATACTTGCCCAGGTTACTGGGAGAATTATTTCTTGTATGCTTGTTTTTGGTCATATTTGTAAGATTATGACCAAAGCACTCCATTCTGTCATTGACAGCAGAGCATATTGGAATGCCAGGGTTGTCCTTACTATCGAGGCAACTTCTGAGTTAAGTTTCTGGAGTGTTAACGCTCGAGCGTTTAATTCCAGACCTTTTCTTTATCCATCAAATATTCCTCGTCATATTGTTTATTCTGACGCTAGTCAAGTTGCCTGTGCTTCTTATGTTTGTGTTCAGGGTGTACCTGTTGCCCACAAGAATTTTGATGATGCTGAAATGAAGCAAAGCTCCACTTGGAGGGAATTAAAGTCCGTTAGTTTTGCATTAAGAAGTTTTGCTCCCATTTTGCATAATTCTTCTGTTAAGCTTTATACTGATAATAAAGCTGTAGCATTTATTACAGATTCCGGTAGCAATAAGCCGCATTTAAATGCGATTGCTAAGGATATTTATTGTTTTACTTCCGCTCGAGGTATTAGATTGTCGGTGGAATGGCTCCCGCGTACGCTTAATTCTCTTCTTTCAGTTTCTCGTTCCTTAGGCTTATAATTCCTCCTAAATTGTGCTTTATCATTCGAAATGGGGCTGTTTATGTCTGATCAATAAACGAGATGCCCCCTCCTATACCATGGTCTGGTTTTATTACATATACTAAGTTAGAAATTATTTTGTTGTCGTTTCACTGCAGAGTGATTAGACAACAAAAAGGCATTATTCATGTTCTAACTGTTGTTTTGGTTTATGAATATGTAGATTAAGAAACATTTAGCACACGTGTTTCAACTGAGTTGAAACACATGTAGGTTTCAACTAGTGTTTCATTGGGTTTCTAAACTCATCCACCTGACTAGAATGGGGAGCTCTGGTTGGCTAACTACATCATGAATAATTAATGAGTTTGAGAAAATTGTTTAATTTTCGTAAACCCACTGTGGCGTGCAAATATAAAGGCGTCGACTAGCCCTTGAAGTCCCTCTGATAACACTTGTATCACCTATCTCTCGTTTATTGCTCCTAAAACCACCCGCCGAGCGAGGAGAAAAAATGACGACGTTTTTTTCTTCCAGAGCACATTATAATAATAGTTTTAATTCGTTTATTGCGAAAACTGGAGAAAGAATGAAGAATTTTGAGATATTACGAGATCATATACCGCCGTTGATTCAGAAGATGTCTCTGCAACAACGATCCCATTTTAATATCTTAGGCGTCGGAAGTGGAACGGGGGAGATGGATATAGAAATCCTGAAAATAGTTAAGCAAGAATTACAGAAAAGCGAAGCAACTAGTCATATGAAGATGTTCAACCGAGCCATCGAGCCTAATGAATATTCGTGTGGTCTCTACAAAGCTGCCATTGAAAACCTGCCAAGTCAGCTAAACGATCAGCTAACAGAGTTCGAGATTCTGCAGCAAACCTTTGAAGAGTACAAGGAAAGTCAGCATGGCCAGGCAAGGTCAGAGAAGTTTGACATGGTACATTTCATACACAGTTTCGACCATGTTGACATGGAGCGTACCTTGATTCATTGTTTTCAGAACGAACTCAGCGAACAGGGAGCTTTCGCTTGTATCGTCACAGAAAAGGACCTGCTATACAGGGTGAGGAAGCAAAGCCAACAGTGGCATGGAACGGACGCGGATAGCGAGATCGACAAAACAGCTGAGACGATTATCAAGATTGCCAACGACAACGGCTGGAAGTATGAAATATACACCCTGGAATATTCCACCGATGTTACCGAGGTGTTCGATGAGAAATCAACCGAAGGAAATCTGCTTCTCGACTTCTTGACACACACTGTGAATTTTCGTGAGACGGCAGACAAACAATTGGTGGAAGAAACGCTTGCACTGATTGAAGACCTGACCACTGTCCAGGATGGAAAGCGTGTTGGAGAGAAAAAGGAATCACTTCTTTTCATTTATAAATAATAAAAGCACTTTTTACTCATAAACAATGAATCAACTGCTGTGTGCTGTGACACACTTCGCCTCTCTGCCAGAAGACATTTCAAGAGTACAATTTGGAAATTAAAGTCAGTATGCAGAAAAGAGGTTTCCCTGTCTTTAAGTAATTAGAACAATTTCTAATCAGTGCAGTCTTGCGGGACGGCTTTCGGCCGGTTCCGTACCTTACTGTAGAGTATATTAAACAAATAAAGAAGCCAAAACCATGTATTGTACTGTCATAAAACACGACGGGAATTTGAGAACACGAGAGAAATTTAGAAAACACGAGCCGCAGGCGAGTGTTTTCTAAATTTCTCAAGTGTTCTCAAATTCCCGGAGTGTTTTATGACAGTATAATACATGGTTTTGGCTTCTTTATGTGCTTTAAAATATAGATTTACGCGCGCGAAACGATAAAACACGCTTTTCTATGTTATATACTCTGATAAAACATGGTTTTTAACCAATCAGAGCGCGCGCAGTTTTCAGTCTATATTTTAAACATATATATATTAGAGTTTTTAGTGTATTCATAGCAAATTGTTATCTTAATAGTTTGTAGTTTTAACAATTTTTAGATTAATTCTTAGACTGACTCATACACGACCGGCCACACAAGCTATAAGCTTTTTTTTAAAGGTTATTATCTATCTATCTATTAAATATATGTAAATTTAGATGTTTCGTTTCGTTTCATTTGTTTCGCAAACCCGACTGTAAAACAATAAAATTGCAATCAACGAGATGTTTCGTATATTTATTGATTCTGTATTTAAATATTAAGGAAAACTTGCTTTTTGTTGTTGGAAATAGTGAATTATTGAAGCATATATGATATATAATCATGGGACATTTTAAAAACTCGAAGGTTTACTTGTAACTTACGCTTCTGACTTAGCCCTTTTTATTCGATACTGATCAAATTCTCCGGTGTGATGTTGGTGCACAGCAGATGTTATGTTTCTAGGAAGCTAATCGGTTCCGAAATTATTCTTTAATTATCCTAAAACTAATTTCTCTTCTTTCGGAGATCATGTATTTATATGTTTCGGCTGTTTTTAGTGTTTTTATGTTTTTATGGTTCTGATAGAGTAATAATAATAATAATAATAATATTTCTATAGCGCCAAATCTACTTATTGCTCATGGCGCTTTACAATAAAAAATATTAAAAAGATAAAAACAAACAATAAAAGGAGTAAAATTAGGTGTAAAAATACATAAGTTAAAAATTAAAAGAAAAAACGTTAAAAAGCTACTTTAAAGAGGTACGGTTTTAAATTTCGGGTTCAATCCATGGGGAGAGGACTCTGCGCATAGGCTACTCTTGGCCTGACTCCCGTGTGCTCTCGTACCCAGGTGAGGGGTGGTTGAATAAATTTAAAAAAGAGAGAGTGAGAGAGATCAAAAGAGTGCGAGATAGTGCATGCGTCCACTTTTATTCATTCATCGTGCATCATCATGCACAATCAAGTGTTCGACATGAAATCGAGAAAATCGCTTTTTATCAACCCTAAAAAAATGCCCCTGCCAAGATCCTTCTACCCCAAAAAATCCCCCAGAAATTTTCTAACCCCCAAAAGTTCCCAAAGCGTTAATTTCAAACCCAAAAATAGCCTTCGCACCTCCCTGTCACTAATATATCTCTGAGTACCCCCCCCCCCCCCCCCCCCCCGCGCTGTGAATGTATGCTCAATCGTTTGGGTTTTGAATGTCATTTCTCTAATCCCTAATCTGCTAATGCCTTTTGTCTTGATAAGCTGTGGAAAGACTACACGCTGTCACGTTCTTCTAGAATCTTGCCAACAAAATGGAAGTCGCAAGGTAAAAAGTCAGTACAGACATAGTCTAAATATTTAACTTTTCCATGCAACAGAATGCGAAAACTATAAACAGTACTCGCCGATCGTATTTTTCACCGTCACTTCTTCCTAACCTGCGATCAGGTATTTTTTCTTTGTATTTCCTAACCACGATATAATCTGTTGTTTGTTGCATGCTATTGTCGTAGCCGAGCCAGCGATATCAAAAAAGCGGCTGCACTTGCAAAATTGTCGCGAAAAAAGGGCGCGCTCTTAAGTTAATTTATTTCTTAAAGTCATTCCGCATAATTATGCCATTCCGCAAGTCATACCACACTCATTCCTCCTTTTACCCTCGCCGTCGGTTTATTCGAAGATGGATATACGTACGATTTAAGTGCTTTAAGAACCGCACAATGTAAACTGCATGACATTACTTTTACAAAGGACTGATGTCCAAGGTTGATTAAAAGTAAAGATATTGTACGAGTAGATCACAACAAGACGCACTAATTAATGCAAAATTTGCCCAGCTACTCTTGCTGCATAATCTGTTTTTGTCTTCTTCGTGTTTGACTTCGTTCTATGCCGGCTGCTCACGGCTGTATAGGTTAGTCAGGTTAGGCTGTACAGAGCGAACGCTAAACGTCATAATTATCGTCTTGCCAATCCGAATATTTTATCCAGAATCTCCCAGTTTTCCGTTCCCAAACTACATCGCTATCAAAATCGTTTTAATAATGAGTTTAATTAGATAATGTAAAGTCACGGTATACGTACGGGCTGAAGCCACACTGCCGCGGAGCTTATCCCGGTTTACGTAGCATGAGCTGCTAATAACTATTGCTACTCTCCATGGATGGGAATGCTAGTCCATCGCAGGTTTTTATCTTTTATGTCTTTTATTTATACGCTTGGCTGGAGGAAGGCACTGTGAGAGCTTCCCAAGTACACAATACAATTGCCTACGGCCAGGGCTCGAAATATAAAGTACTTTCTACACTGAGGAAAGGCTTCCCCACTAAATTCTCTGTGATTCAAATATACCCAAACACCGATCGTCAGCAGTTATATTTTGCAGGTTGTAAGGTTGCAGGTTACGGAGCTTACTTCTGTCTATCAAAACAGGTTACTATCAAACCCGATCGGTAAGTAAAGAGTAAACAACCCCAACAATTAATTACTAGACTAACCAGGGGCACCCAACAACAAACTTTTCCTGTAGGTGTCGGAACGTCGTTTTTACGTTATAATTGTGCTTTTTGTGCAGTTTAATGGCTTATTTTTAAACGCTAAGAAAAATGTATCTTTTCGGATACGTTAGCTGGACTTTCATACTTCAGAAAATTTTAGGGATTGAAATTTTATTTCCCGAATTTATGAGCTGCTTTTGCCTTTCCGAAAATCCTAGCTGACCTGTTTTTGTACCTAAAACGACATTTTTATCTCTCCGAAAACAAAAGGCATTAATTTTCCCATATTAAGAAAGTTCGAGATGACATTTTCCTAACCGAATATCTGAGGCGATTATAGGCCTCCCGAACAGATATTCCACCGAAACGATCCGTTGGGTTCCCCTGACTAACCTTTCGGGCGAATCGGACGCTCTCTGCTCAATATAACCAGACCTAACCGAGACTCGCCATTCTCTGCTACCGTTGAAGCTCTCGGCTACAACGGCAAGTAAGAATTGGCGGGAAAAATTAACTGGCCGATGTAGAGAGCTAGAGGTGGCCGTTGTCCCGGGGGTGGGGGTGGGGGGTATTCCCAAAAACAATGGGTGAGGGTGTGCCGCTGGGCTATAAAAACCCTTACCCTGTACCCACAAAACGCTAATTTTGCGACCCTGTTCTAGACTATATATAGCTAAATGTTGAAAAAAGATACCCTGTTCCAGAGGATTTCTAACCCAAAAGGCTAAACTACTAAGCAGCACTGCGAACGTGTAGCTGTAAAGCTTCTTTAATACTCCTACGCATTTCGTTTCGTCTGACTAACGTCTACCCTATTCCAGAGTATAAATTACCGATCTTCGTGCCAACTTCTGGGAAACTGATACCCTGTTCCAGACAAAAAATGCCTTTTGGTATACCCAGGAGGGTATTCCCTGTTCCAGACCAAAATGTTCAAAAACCATACCCTGTCCAGCGGCACGTACCTATATATAGCGTATACTGAAGGGAGTATATATATAGTACAATATTCCAGTATCCTTTCAAAACGTTAACAAATGTAACATTTCAAATATCTCAGTGAATAAGCTGTTCAAATCAGCACAAAATACTTGAATACACTGAGTTTCATGGTCACGTTCGAATCTTTTTTGTGAAATCCAGGCTGAAATCGCCAAAAAAATAAGAACATTCGGTCTTGGTTCAGCCTCAGCTCGAAAATTAGACTTTCTTATATAAAAAAAAATGAGTGTATGGCACAAAAGTCACATTTAGATAGAGATAGACGGGGTGTTTCAAATGTGGTGGCATTTTCGAATCGATGATTCTGTTTTGATATATCAGTTTCAATTGTTAAATAAGCTGCCGGATTGACCGAGGCTCCGACATCACGGTATTCGAACTGACCAATCAGGTAGCCCTTTTAAAATAGCTCAGCTATGGAATGAGCTCGGTTAAAAATAGATTTAAAAAGTATATCAGTCATCATGTCAATGGAGAAATGCATCTCTTAGACAAAATGTTCAAGCAAGCAGCCGTGGACGACAATCCTGCTGGTGTACGTTGGATCAACTTGTGATCTAATCGGCTAACAAGTGAAAAATATACTGTAGAAGCAGAGACCGATACAACGTACATTTTATTTAGTTTTATTTCCAGTCTTCTTCAGGTAAAATGAGGAAAATTTACATTGTAATGCGTGTTATATAGTAGCTACTAACAGTTTTTGCGCAATAACGGAAATACGTCAGACAAATAGATTGACAGTAAAACAATAAAATAAAATTATAAAAGGAAATGTTTCTTCAAGGAAGATCATAGTCTCTTGTTCAAGGATGTCACTAGATACATTTAGTTTCCTTTTTTTTTCTGTTCTACTGTCAATCTATGACATCTATGTTATCTGTCTTACGTATTTCCATTATTGCGCAAAAACTGGTTTCCATATGATCGCAACGATCGCAAGAGTGGTTTCAATATGATCGCAACGATCCAGCGATCGTTGCGACTGCGATCGTTGCGAGCGTTGCGATCATATGGAAACCAGGCTTTAGTACATGTACTGAGCTACAACATAAGACGTATACTAAATAAATGTAATTTTTGCTCATTGTACCTGAAGAAGACTGGTTTGGCCAGTCAGAAATAAAATACCTAAGACTCAAAAAAATACACGTTGTATCGGTCTCTGCTTATACAGGTATATTCTTCTCTTAGATCATCCTCTCTTGACAAAACCATGTATTCGCCGATGAATTGAAAACCTCGAGCTCGTAGTACAATTGTCTATTCAACTAGAACTATGAGGACACTGGCCAGGGTTTGCCGTTTTGGATATTTATTCGACTTCCTTCAAAAATATTCATTCTGCCATTTTAACAACGCATCACCAGGATGGCCGAGTGGTTAAGGCGTTGGACTTAAGTTCCAATGGACGTATTGTCCGCGTGGGTTCGAACCCCACTCCTGGTAATATTTTTATACCTTGTCAAGTTTTAAGGAGAAATCGCCATTAGTCGGTTTATAGTATCTTCATTATTTTTTATTATTTTGACATTTTCAAAATCGCATTGTCCATTTTTTTTAGGTACTGGGGGTGATTACATACTGTTACGTAGGGAACTTAAGGTTTAACCTGAGTTATCACCGGCTTCAAATATTTTTCTCCTCTTTCCTTTGTACTACTCAAAAACCTTTTGTTTAGCGACGTTCTCTTTGCCGTTGCCGTCAAGGTTTGCTTTGAAACTCGCTAGTCTAGTAATAGGTCATTTCCGAGTTGCCTTTTGCCTCTGTTTCAAAACGAGTCCTGCTGCACAGCCTTTCATATGTGCATCAGGACTCGTTTTGAAACAGAGGCAAAAGGCAACTCGGAAATGACCTATTACTCATACGGGAGTTCGGATGATTAAACACGGAGCTTTGTCGCCCGTTTATTTATATTTCGCGGCAATTTTTATTCATTCAGGTTAAGTCCCGCCTTAACCCTACCATAAAAATACATGTCATGTACAATATCTTCTTCTACGTATAATTTTCCTTCAAGAATAGTTTTTATTTCGTTCTAACAACGCATCACCAGGATGGCCGAGTGGTTAAGGCGTTGGACTTAAGTTCCAATGGACGTATTGTCCGCGTGGGTTCGAACCCCACTCCTGGTAATATTTTTACACCTTATCAAGTTTTTACGTCGTTTCTTCCGAGTCATGTGTTACTAAAGTTTTTTTTAGTTGTTCTAGCAGCATCTTCACATTTTTTTTTTCATTCAATAGCCCTTTTTACGGTTAACTTGTGATATTTGCATAACAATAAAGTTGAACATAGAAGCGAGGCAATTTCTGGCACAAGCTACAAAACATCGTGTTTTTCTTCAGCTCCTTAAATTCTTTTAGTATAAAAACAGTTTTAAAATAGAGAAAAACTACAATTCTTCTAGTTTACGTTGCGACCTTTTGACCCTGACATGTTGTAATGGATTTATTAATCAAATACAAAATGCTAAAATTTAATGACAATTCACAGTAATAATTTTTTAATTATTTATAGTCAGTTTAATTAATGTTCTGACGTCCTCACTAGTTCACAGTTTATTATTATTTATATTTGAAATTAACAGGCTCAAACTTTATTAATAACTTGTGTTTGATTGCATTGCATTCAAGACTCATAATTTGAATAAATTGGAGCTAACCGGCGTTTGACTGGACTAGACTATAAAGCACGTACTTTGCGAAACACTCAAAGACATATTTCAAAAGGATATGACAACGCATCCTTTGTCATGTTTGGTAAACTGTTGAAACCTATGTTATGGCATTGTGCTTGGGTGCTATTAATTCAAAGGGCGGATATTTGAAGTGGAAACAGACCGCTCCACTGACCCATAAGACATAGTTTACATACTTTAGTGTAGAGTTGGCGCGGCGCAATCCCATTCACCAGTTGTAGCGTAGCAGCGTCGACTTGTGCCGAGAAATGGAGATAGACGAGCATGCGAGCGAAAGATGTCGTTGGGTTCGAATCAACTGGAAATGGGGGACAATTGGAGGGCGAAAACTTGGCATTTTCCTGCGATTCAACCCGGTGGTGACGTTTTTGTCCGCCGCTATCATCTGGTTCTTCGTGATTTGGTGCGCGGTCCAAGCCGATGTCGCTAACAAGGAGATGGCGAAATGGATGGTGTGGATTACGGAGACTTTCACCTGGATGTACATCGGTACCCAAGATGTGTGGGCAATTTTCATTATTGTGCTCTACTTCTCCAAGTATGGAAAAATGAAACTTGGAAAACCCGATGACGAGCCGGAATTCAATGACCTGACGTACTTCACAATGTTATTCGCTGCTGGCATCGGGATTGGTTTGTTCTACTTCGGAGTGGGTAAGTTATTGGACTGCAGTATATATTTTTGTTTATTAGATCTCAGATCTATAAGCCGGTCAACGCTGCTATCGAGAGATCGCCGGTTTTTCTTTAGAGGAATGCGGGGTTGAAAATATCACGCTTCGGAAGACAACTGCGGAACCTCAAAGTTGTAGAAAACGTACCGGTCAGTAAAAATACGTGATTAGCTCGCGCGTTTTTTTACAGCTTCCTGTGTAACATAACCGTTATAATATCAAATATTCCTTCTTGCGGTTTGTTTATTTTGCTGCGTCATTAAAGTAAAAAAACTGTGGATATTGAACAACACGTACTGCGTAGGCAAAACAATCTTTAGTTTCCGCAATCATCCTTGCAACATAGAATTATATTCAAATGTCTGCCGATGTATTAAACTGTTGCGCCCGTAACTAAACCGGCTTACGTGCCTAATTCAGTGAAATGGCGGCGCTGTAGAATTATTCGGTTCACACTACGCTTACCGAGTTTCAGTATTTTTATTAAAGTAAAATGCAACAACAACAAACTTTATTTTACCCCACAAATGTATGAATGAAACCCTAATGAGGTACTTGCCATTTGCGAAACTCTACAACACAAACTCTACAACATCATCATGTATGTATGTATTTCTGTTGAGAAAATGATTAAAGTAAAGTATCTCGGTTAGTCAAGCATATCAATGCAAATTTTAATTTTATAGACAGCAAAGATACCCGGGGGGGGGGGGGGTACTCCCTATAATGGACTATACGGGGAGGCTCCGCCCGAAAGAAATCCTTTTCTAGGCTCGAGGTATGTGAAAGGGTAAGGATTTCACGAGTTGAAGTATATGAAAGGGTAGGGATTTCACGAGTAAATTATATTATTGTTTGGTTAACATCTCTACTGGTAATGCTTGATGATTTCTGGTGATATATATTGTTCATTAAGTTCATTACAAGGGTATAGAAAAGGGATGCAGTGCTTCTACTGTAGGTATGTGAAAGGGGTATCATTTTCATAATTTCTATGGAAGGTATATGAAAGGGGTACCATTTTCTATGGAAGGTATATGAAAGGGGTACCTTTTCTGTGAAAAATGGTATATAAAAGGGTAAGGGGTTGGAACTCTGGGCGGAGCCTCCCCGTATAAAACTTTTTTGAGTACCCCCCCCCCCCCCCCCCCCCCGGGCAAAGATCACGAAACGAGACTGACAATACACTGACAATATTCACGCGCTTTTAGGGCGGAATATTTAAACGAAGTCTACTAAGTTAGGCCGTGGTTTAAGAGAATTTAATCGGAGGTCTAAATCTACTTATAAGCATGTCAGTCTTTATAGTAGCTAATTCTTTCTTTAGTCTTTGTTATACACCTTATAAATAGGGTTCACTCTAAATTATGTTAACACATTTAGGTTGGCCAGTTTAACTCGAGTTAGGCGACGGTTTTGTTAAACCGTGTCTAAACCTTGTTCTTAAAGTTTAATTGCAAGCTAGTTTTCTAAACCCTTATTTTTGTTCGCTAACTGCGTCAGATAGGTTGCTTTCCTTAACATTTTATTCATGTTTTGATTAAGCGGCATAACATAACAAAACAATACAATAAATTATCAATTCAATAATTAAAATAAATAAATCAGTTCTTTTAGAATACAAATGACTCTTGCTGTGAAAGGATTTTAAAGTGAATTCAGTTTAAGTATGCTACCGGTATCCAGTCATAAAAATCTGTCAAAAAACACTTTAACTTTACACTATGTCACTGTAAGACCAACTAGTGATCAAAACATAGTTTTTCTTAATAATTCCAGTACACTCGGTATATAGGGCACGAGAATAACGGATGCGATCACTGAAGGGAATAATTGTCGTGATGCTGTGACAGATTCTCCCAACTAGTACTATGAGATATGTACGAAGACCAGTAAGGAAAAATAAATGTTCACATGATGCGCTTGTCAAGAGAGCAAGTGCCAACCAGTCAGTACGCATCATGATAACAAACGTGACTAGAGCACAATAGAGACTTTTATTACACGACATGGAATTTTAGAGTGCGAATACGCACAAAGACGAGAGCAGATATGAGACCGTATTACATGGGTCTCAGTCCCCCTGACCGCGCGCTACGGAAAACACTGTTGAAAGCCTATATTTTAGGAAAGATATTATGTCGTATAATAAACAATTTATTCAGCGGAAAGTTGTGTAATACGGCTGGGCATTTTTACTCGTCAGTTTTTATTTTTTCTCGCCTAAAGGCTCGAAAAAATAAAAATTGACTCGTAAAAATACCCAGCCGTATTACACAACTTTCCGCTGAATAACCTCTATTTATTACACGACTAATTTTATAGTGTCCCCATTTATTATTGGCTCAAATAAAAGTTATTAGTTCATTCTAAGACAGTTGAGAGGGGCAATAACTAAAATCAGCCAATCAGAATGCTTTATTTAATGCCAGTCCAATATTTTCTAGTATCGGACCGGGTAAAGTTTCTTACATTGTTGTGGCTTAATTTCCACAGTTCTTTTTTTAATCACAAATCGTGTGATAAATATCGTATTAACCAAGCTTGCTCGGGACCGTACTGGGAGAATATCGGCCCTTGGTCTTTTCTGTACGCACCTGTACTGTCAAGACCTAGGGCAGCCCTCGCGCTTGGTTAATATTAGTACATGTATCGTCATATTAATATTTTGTTCACATGGTGAGCTAGTTCGATAGGCAACTTGCCTTTCCATGCACAAAGACTGCAAAAAAAGTCCTGACTGAACGCAAACATGCACAAGGCAATTAAGTCAGCTTTCAAACAACGCGGAGAGAGTTCAGCCGAGCTGCACACAGTAACTTCATTTGTTTACTCCCATAATTTCACGGACGGTTGTTGCGGTGGAAACTGCAGTTCAGTTTGCAGTGTCATTGTGACACAACTAATTGCTACGTTGACTTTATAAATGGGCGTACGTTTTCAGTGAATTCACTTAGTACAAAGAAAAATCCATCAAAATGCATTGATTGACTCATGGTGCCATACCTGACTCGTCCCCAGTCGCCTCTCTTGTCTCCTAGCCCTCGGTTGAAAGAACACTACAGAATATACCTTACGATTATTATTTTCATCTCCTACCGACATTTAATAATGTCCTCCGGCCAGTAAACCAGACAAACTGAATTGTGTTGTTATTTAACAATTAATAAAGCTTGAAGCCAAAGCCATGTATTATTTACCTAATAGAAGATGGTTTTTTAACCAATCAGAGCGCGCGCAGCTGTAAGTCTATATTTTAAATGTTAATAAAGGCTAGCTTATAAGCTTCATTCACAAGTCAATAGATGTTGGGCTTAGGGCTTAAAGGTGCTATGTCACGATATCTTACAGTGCGACTACTACAACCGGGCCACTTAGGCAACGAAAACCAAACGACGCTATAGAATGGAAACAAAGGAATTGCAACTTCAGTTATGGAATTAAGTTGACACATTCTAACTCTATTCTGAAACTCTATTCTGAAACTCTATTCTGCTTAATTTGCAATATGTGATTGGTTTTCAATGTCTAGGTGTCCCTGGTTGCAGTAGTGTAAGTCTTTTTTTTTGCGACGTACAAAATTGACTTAAAATCGAAGGCTACCACAAAATAGCAGTTTACTAAAGTATGAAAACAGCAATGAAGTGAACGGTAATCCGTTTTCAATCATGGCTAATCTTAACCATCGTTGTACCTCAGCTTACCTTTGACTACGTCACGTCAGTAAACTATTCTTTAATTTGAGGTCTCCTCAATTTCGTTTGAAACCGGCTAACAGTATTTTATTCAAAGTAGTCATATCTTCTTCAATTAGTACAAATCTACTATTATACTAATGTAAATGAGACAATCTGATTGGCTGAGCTACTCGTATACTATCAGCCATTAGTGTGCAGTAGCTGGAGGTCGTCTACAAGATTGCGGTTTCTTCTCGTTTCTCCGAAGTTTTGGAGGAAAATTTGGAGTTAATACTAGACAATTGTTGTGATTTTTACTAAAACAATTAGATTATGAGCTCGAGATTTCTATGATGTGCTAGTTGATTCGGCCTACAGCCTCATCAACTATCACATCATAGAAATCTCGAGCTCATAATCTGTAATTGTTAAATAGAATAACGTATGTATATAGCTGTCCCTCCCTAGCTGTTCAAACTCTCAGCTCGCTATAAAGAACGAAAAGAACGTCAATCGGATGTGTAACTTCACAGATGCCGGATGATCAGTGAAAATGAGTTTTCAAGTTCGTCGTCGGTAATCGACGGGATAAAAATATCAGCCATCAAAAAGCAGCACCCGAATTAAAGGAGCTACGTCACGGATGGCGCATCTTGAAAAAATTGGCCATTTTTTCAAGTTCGTCGTTCGCAATCCGTCTTAATCTTCTCCATCCTCAACCATCCCTGTTCATGTATGGTTTCTTATCACCTCTTTGATGTTTTTCTAACTTAGTAAACTATTATTTTGAGGCTTTCTTCAATTTGAAGGCAATTTTGCACTTCGCAAAAATGACTTACGATATCGTGACATAGCTGTCCAGTGTCCAGCTACGTTTGCTTATGTTCTCCAATGTTGCTTAATTTCCTAGTTATGTCACTAATTTTGTAGTTCAATTTCATCTAAAAGGTCATAGAAAATGAAAATCGGCCAATCAGTTAATACTATTTAATTAATTACGTAAAACATGTAAAACATGACACGACGTCCACCTGATAAAAGTGACGGGGGTGATCGTCGGAAATTTTGAAAGGAACCCCCCAAATATATTTAGAATCTCCTTTGTGAGTGTGGTCAATTCATTTTCACCCCTATAAGAGGGGTACCAATTCTAAAACAAAACTAGTTCCTATCCTATTATTTTTTATGGCTCAAAGAGTTATAATACCCTAAAAGGTACTGCGGGCGTCAAACGGTACCAAACCCCCCGGGGGGGGGGGGGGTACTCCCTTATGTGGTCTATACGGGGACGTGCCGCTGGACAGGGTATGGTTTTGGCCTCCCAGCCCTGAACAGGGTATATAATTTCATGCGAGTCTGTCCTAAACAGGGTATGTTCCGGGCTATTGTCGCACGGAGACGTTTGCCGGTCTTTAGCAGCTCATCACAACATCACATCATTTTTAAGACAAGATAAATGCTATTGTTGTCGGTATCCTACACTTGTTTAGAACAAGAGAGTGTGTATTTTGTCGTTTGCCCTAAACAGGGTCCTAAAATGGAGGGTGTTGCCCTACACAGGGTGGGTATTTTAGGTTTTTGCCCTAAACAGGGTCAGGGTTTCAAACCCTCAGCGGCACCCCTGTACCCAAACATGGGCCAAGTACCCCCCCGGGACCAAACCAAGAAGTTCAACCCCAAAAGGTTCGACGATCACCCGGCACCACTTTTATCTCATGGGAGTCCTTCCTGTAAATAATATACAACTTTATCGGATGGTTTAGTGGGTAGTAATTACGCTGTATTAGACAACCGCTCCTTTTTATCAAACTTCACTCCTCTGGTTCTATCATTACCTTACAGCTGAACCTGTCTGGCATTATGCGCCTGGAACATATGGAAACCGGTATTGGGACAGGTAAATATTCCACTTTTACTCATGTTATTTTTAATTGTACAGTAAAAACCCGCAAGTAAGAACCTAGTTTTTAAGAACCTGTTAGGGTAAAATTTGCCAGTTAGACCCCCTCTATACAAGAACCTGTTTAGCCTAAAATTTGAAACAGGTTCTTATTTTCTAAAATCTATATAAAAAAATGTGTACACTTGGGAAAATAAGATAGGTCAACATTTTGGATCCTCTTTGGAGACACAGGTGCCTTATCACTTACTTGGTATGCAGAATTTATATAAGGAATAGGCTGAAAACCACTAAATTCTATTAGCTACAATGTAATTTTTTTCTTCAGAAAATAAGAACCTATTTAAGAACCTAAATAGCCTAAATTTGTGCTAATTACCATTTATGTAAGAACCTGTTTAGGCTAACTTGGGAAAATGCAGGTTCTTACTTGCGGGTTTTTACTGTACTCATTTTCCGATCGCGATCGACGAATACAAACCAATGAAGAGAGGTGATCTGGAATTCGAATTAAAAAGAGGTGGCTGTTTGACACGGTGTAAATACAGTGGAATCTCGATTTCTCGAACCTCCAATGGAAACAAGAATTGGTTCGAGAAGTCGGGAGTTCGAATATTGGGAGTAAAATTAACAGTCTGTGAAACAAATCCAAGGGAAATCCAAAGGAGACTTGAGTTTGAGTTCTCGGGGTTTTTAAGGGTTCGAGAAACCGGATTCCACTGCAACCTCGTTCCCAGGGTCTCTCTTCTTCCCGCCAAAAGCGACGCTTTTGGCGGGAAAAAGAGAGACCCTGGGAACGAGGTTGATTCCACTGTAGTTTCAGTATTTTCTGTTTGTTGAGTGATGGCTGGTACACAATTGCTGGACACGTGCAACTTCTGCCAAAAATTCGAAACGAAGCCAAGTTAAGCCCCTTCCACACGAGCAAGTTTTCCTTGACAAGTTTTCACTTGACAATTTTTCCTTGCTCGTGTGGAAAGGGAACAAGGACACTTGTCAAGAAAAAAATTGTCAAATTTCCCTTTCCACACGAGCAAGGAAAAATTGTCAAGTGAAAACTTGTCAAGGAAAACTTGCTCGTGTGGAAGGGGCTTTAGAGTGTTGAACGGCACTGATATCTTAGCTAACCTGTACTAACTTTTGAAGCTGGAGATTGTCTTTTTTCCAGACTGATGGGGGCCTAATTATAAGTAGAGCCTTACATAAGCGGGGTCACATATACTTATGGAAAGGATAGTTTTATACTTTTATACTATAGCAGGATACCAAACAGTCTAAACAGGCTCTCAACCATCATTATTTTATTTTATTCTTCATATTTAGGTACAGCGACAATCAGCGAGCACAGGATGCTATCAATTTGACGTTGTTCCACTGGGGTATCCATGGATGGATCGTGTATGTGGTAGTTGGTCTCCTTCTCGCCTTCGTGGGTTACAGAAAAGGCCTTCCCATGACCATACGCTCATGTTTCTATCCTCTCATTGGGGACAAGATCTACGGCTGGATGGGTGATGCGGTAGACATCTTATCTGTGGTGTGCACCATGTTTGGCGTTTGTACCAGTCTTGGTGTTGGTGTCATGCAGATGAACAATGGCTTCAAACGTCTGAACCCAGCTATCGAGTTCAACGTCACCAACCAAATCATCATCATTTGGTCAGTGACAGCGTGTGCCACGGCTTCTGTAGTTAGCGGCTTAAAGGTTGGAATCCGTCGCCTGAGTGAAATCTGCTTCACACTGGGGATGTTCATTATGCTGATTGGTTTCTTTGCGATAACACTTGGCATACATTGAATGTGTACGTGCAGAGTATTGGATACTACTTGCAGTGGATTGTACAACTTGGCTTTCACACAGATGCCTTCGCACAACTGGGAAATGCACCCGATGGAAAGCAGGCTCAGCGATGGATGAATGACTGGACCATCTTCTACTGGGGATGGTGGATCGCCTGGTCTCCGTTCGTGGGCATGTTCATTGCGAAGATTTCCAAGGGACGAACCATCCGACAGTTCATCAATGGCACAATGACAGCGCCGATATTGTACGCGTTCTTGTGGTTTTGCATTTTTGGTAGTGCAGGCTTGAAGATGGAGCGTGATGCTGCCCTTGCCAACATAACGTGTGACTCTAAGCTGGGTGGAACTGGATCAGCGTCTTCATTAAATGGCCTGTACCGCTTGTCCTGCCGAGGAAAGAACGACATGTGGTTCGATGTGATGGAACAGTACGGTGACCTAGGAACGTTTCTCCAAGTCATTTCACTCATCAGCGTTATTCTCTATTTCGTCACCAGTTCTGATAGTGGTTCTCTTGTGATCGATTGCCTCTCAGCCAATGGCGATCCAGAACCTCCTGTCATACAACGTATCTTCTGGGCCCTGACAGAAGGCGCAACAGCTACAGCTCTGCTAAATGCTGGAGGCACAGAGGGGCTTGTGGCTTTGCAGTCCATGTCAATAGCATCCGGTGTCCCTTACACTATATTGCTGTGCTTTATGTGTGTGGCATTATGGCGAGCTGTGAAGATGGAAGGTGGTGATCTTGATCCGCATGGTCCGCAGTTCACCACCAGTCTCTTGGACGTCCTAAGCAGTCCAACCGAATCAAGCGTCGGCAAGGTTCTGCTAGCTGTCATTGCACCGTGGTACTCAATGGGAAATGCTGCCTACAAGATTGGTGGTAAAAAAGAACCTCGGTGGATGTACATGACGCTCCTGGCAGTTCTATTTTACACGTGGCTTATCCTGATGGCTTTGGAACCTGTTGTGAGTGCAATATCCTACGTTGCCTGGTCGATTCTGATCGGGTTTTTTGCCTACGCTACATCCATTCGTTATTCCATTCGCGAGAAGTACAACATCTATGGCAACAGCGTGGAGGATTTCTTTGCAGTGATGATCTTGTACCCATTCGCAGCCTACCAGATGGATCACCACATGGATCACGTCTATGATTTGGATCAACCAGATTACCACATGGATCATGTGAACAACATGGCGAAACCAAACGACACGGCATACCGCACCGGTCATGGGCCTGAGGTGGAATACCCAGCCAACCGTCAGGACTACCACAACGATGACGCCTATCAGTTGGAAAAAGAACCCCGCCCAGAAAATGGTAATTGGACACCGACAATTTCCATGCATGATCTCTCTTATCCAGGGTCTCATTTTAACCCTGCGATAAATGACAGAGGGAAGCCTGGAGATTCCTACTGGTCCAAGACTGAAGTCATTTAAGGACAATCTACACTTCGTTAACTCGTGTTTATTGGTTTTGTTTTTCATTGAACTTTTATATTCAAGCTCGCGTTGAGTCTCTTCCAGACTCCATATAATTCGATTTCCTTAGTTTGTTTTGTCTTTTTGCCACCGAATTTCGCTTGGCGTTTACCACATAATCTCATAGCCAGGGACAGCTAGCTCGCGTTGTATTCTTTAGGTCTATTCGTGCTAGAAGTAAACTGTATTGAGATAATACCCATGACATTTCTGAATTTTATTTTACTATGCACGTGCACCATCTATAGGAAGATCTTTGCTATGTCGGTTTTCTTTTATGTCCTCGTTGTAGCAAATGTGAGAGGAAAACGACAATGAACGAGGAATTTCCCCGGGGGGGGGGGGGGGGACTCCCATATAAAAGTGACGGGGGAGATCGTCGTAAATTTCTAAAACAACCCATTAAAGGTACCAGTCTACCAGAACCTCGCTTTGTGGGTGTGGCTCAAATTTATTTTCACCCCTAAGAGGTACCAATTCTAAAACAAAACTAGTTCCTGACATATTTTTCCGGCTTCATACCCCTGAAGGTACCGGAATAACTCGAACTGTGGTCATTTTAGATTTAAACACCAAAGCGGCACCAAACCATGATTTTAACCCCTAAAAGGTACGACGATCATCCCCGTCACTTTTATATGGGAGCCCCCCCCCCCCCCCCCCCCCCCCCCCCAGGGGCATTTCCTTTTGAAAACCGTAAAATTTACAAACGTTTATATGGCTGTGGCAAGAGTCCGCCTTAGACATACAAACGTCTGTAATTGTTGCTGCTTTTGAATGTATCGTTTTAAGCAGATTCAAGCTGTTTCCTTTCAAACTTGGCACGATAATTAAATTTTTCATGTTCTGTCTAGTTGAGATACCGTAAAAGCTCTATTAAGCCCCCGGTGGGCTTATTTTCAAGAAAATTCCCATTAGTTTTTCAAACTTTACTATTACACCACTAACTAAATCAGAACAAGAAATGGGTTATGTATGATCATCTTACAAAGGAAAGGTCATTTATACCCTAACTCGACGATAGCTCTGAAATAAAATACCACGTTTCAATACAAAGTGACTGAAACGCCAGAAAATATTGCTAAAATGTCATTTACATCAGCCTGACGGAAGGGGGGGCTTAACAGAGAGGGGGGCTAAATAGAGCTTTTACGTTAACTGTTTTATAATCGGGTTAATCAATACAGGATACATTTACATTTACATTTTCGCATATAATTCATTTGTATGTATTTTAGTTTTTATAAATTTGTTTAACTTTTTATTATAGGTAGCCTTTTATATCAATTCAGTTTTGTAATTATTTTTGCAGTCCTTGTCAGAAATCTAGTGTTAATTATTGAATCTCACAGTGAATGGGATGTAAAAATGGGGGTGAAGATATCTTTCTTTTGATAATAACAATGGCTCAATTTATCGTTATACGTATGCCTACATGTAATTATCTAGCATCATAGGCTCGCAGTGCGTGCAGAGAGCTTGTAGCTGTAGTCCTCTGCACGTATTACGTGCCTATTCTGTCGATTCCATCATTATTTTAAATTTTCAAAGGTGTACATTTTAAGCAATAGTTATTTTTGGTAATCAATAGCTCGTATTCATATTTACGTCAGATTAGCTAATTTCACTCCAAGACCTCGTATACCTGCAATGTTCCTCACTAAAGAGGAATTCTCAAAGACGAGTAAAGATGAAAAGAATATACCCACATGACCGAACAGTGTGAACTGTGTATAAGCGAGGTTTTGGGGTGAATTTGGAGCAACTAACTGACCTAATAAAAAATTGCTTCCACAATTTATAATTATAGCTAGTAATTATGGAATAAAACCGTTTTTAATGCCGTGCTCTTCCTTGTTAAATTGTTCAATTGACATTTGGCAGTGTTGTTTTGGCGGGAACTGCGCGCGCACACTGCGTTTAACCGCTGTTGACGATTGTCTCCCTACCTCATAAGGTACATGCTGGAGTTCGCTTAGACTTTTGAGAGATTTCATTTTTTCTTTCACCCGAAGATTTCTGAAGATTACTAAAGGCCAATTTAGACGGTACGATTTTGTCGCATGCATGCGACTTTTGTAGCGCGCGCTGCCAGCGTCATACAAAAATCGTATACAACTTTCATCATTTAACTTTGTCTGTGGCTACAACATGTCGCAGGGTTTTAAAACATGTTTCAAAATCCTACGACATTTTCCGTGCCGTATACGATAATCGTAAGCGAGTTGTAGGTTTGATTTACACGACACAATCCGTGTCGTAGACTTGTCGTAAGTGCGTCGCATGCGACAAAGTCGTAGCGTCTAAATCTGCCTTAAAAAAGCTTCCGAAGATCACCCGAAAATTTCCGAAGCTTGACAAACACTGTATCTTCGATAAATTGACGTTTTGGAGGAGTGATCGTCCGAGGAAAGCGTGCTCGTTCCCTTCCAGAGGTCAAACGCAAAAAAATTAACACCAATTCCTGTTTTCGCTGCCTTGACTTTTCCAAAAGTTTGAAGCGAAATGACAAGAAGTTTGTAAGGAAACATTTCTAAAAATGCAGTGGTAAATCAAGATACGAGCCGATAAAGTTAGTAGGTGGATAACAATTATTAAATTATCTATCATACTCGGCGTACAAAGCTTAACTTTTCAGCAAATTCCTTAACTTTTGGCTTTTAAGCGGGAGGATTTCGCAATTTTAAGGCATTTGGCAGCGTTTATTGGCGGGAACTGCGCGCGCGCAGCGCGTTTGACCGCTGTGCAGCGTTACACTGGCTGTCTCCCTACCGTGTCACAAGGTACATGCTGGAGGTCGCTTAGACTTTTGCGAGATTGCATTTTTTCTTCCACCAGAAGATTTTTGAATATCACTATAAAACCTTCCGAAGGGAGTGAGAGGGTCTATCGAATGGTTTGTGAATTTGTTCTGGTACTTCCAAAAATCCACCATTGTTCAACGATATTTTTTGCAAAACAGCCTTTATTTTTCTCTTCAAATAACAATGCGCCACGCGCGAGTTAGCAGGAGGTGCGAAGCTCATCCCACTGACTCGAAATTTTCACAATCGTACCAGATCCCCAATACAATAAAAAAATTTACAATAAAAAATTGTAAATTGTAATTTTTTTGAGAGAGTACAAATAAAAAAAATTGTTGTTGTTGTTGTAGTGTTGTGTTGTTGTTGTAGATCCCCCCTGAGTTTGAGACTCGCGCTAAAATAGTATACGAACTGTTTTGCAGTCTAAAATATAGAATAATGACGCGTCCAAAAAACATCTCGCAAACTTAAAATGTAAGTATAAGCAAGAGAGAGAAACAAAGTAAACGTAATCTTTCGGTTCTTATTTCAAGATCATTATCAAACGTGAATAAAATAACAATGCGCTTAGGGCCAACCAAGAATATTTTAAATAAGCAAATAAATATAACAAGAATGTGAAGTACAACAAAAATGTAAAGCTATATTTTAAGTTTGCAAGATTTTCGGAGTCGTCATTATTCTATATTGCTTACACTTGTCGGCGGGAAAAGGTTTGCAGTCTAATATAGCCTGCGTAGCTGGCGGTCTTGTCGGCGCGCGAAGTAAAACTTCGTAAGCGGCGAAGCCCAGACTCTCGCGGCTGCGCCGCTCGCTTTCGCGTTTTTTTGCCACTTACGAATTTTTACTTCGCGCGCCAACAACACCGCCAGCTTCGCAGGCTATTTTAGACTTAAAAGTCTAATATTGTGCTCTTTGAGATGGCATCCCGAATATTATACCTATTCAAGACAAGAAACATATGTAGTTTTCTTCATTCAATGATAGCTAATGATGCTTGCGCTCGTATGTCGATTGGTATGAAGCATGACGGGAAGCCTGGAATCGAGGTTGGGAAATCACTTGGATTTTTCGTTTGATGCTATATGACGTAGTATTATGCTGATTGCGGGCTCACTCACAAAACGATTTTGCTCGACTGGCGGATTTATTTCGAGATTCTGTGAATCGAATTGCTTGATCTGACGACCCAAAGAGAGTTTCAACTAGAAAATGGATGACACAGAGTTGACGTACAAGTTCTGGAGAATCCGTAAGACAGTTATGCAGGTAAATATTCAAAACATTTAATTTTTATTTTTTATTATAAAACAGATCTGCCTGGCAGCGTCCAACGATGTATAAAACTTTACGTTTCCCACGTGCAACGGACATACAAGTAAGCTTTAAGCTTACATAAGCTTACATGTACGAAAAACATCGATCGAATACTTGCGAATAGTTTTTGCGTAAGTGAGCTAACGATCGGTTGTATTTGTTAAAACTTTCCTATTACAGTGCGACTACTCGAAGCGGGCCAGTTTGAAGAAAATTTACCAATCCAAAACTGGCTTGGTTTCCCAAGAGATTCGCACTTTGTTGGCGGCAATATGCTTCAACGCGATTGGTCAGTTTACGGAAATTGTCGCCATCCATTGTTTCCAATTAACGTTTTGATTGGCTACTTTTCTTCAAACTGGCCCGCTTCGAGTAGTCGCACTGTAAAATATAGGAATGGCTGTCAACTTTTTTCCATTGCAACTGAACTTGTGGATTTCATTAAAGGGGCACTGTCACAAGGACGCATGCGCCAGTCTCGCGAGTCGAACTTGAAAAGGTTAGGCTAACTTTTTCAAGTTTGAGTTGCCAAATCCAAAATGGCGTCGACTAGTGGCGGCGGCGGACACGGTGGAAAGCGTGTAATTCTGGGCGAAAAAGAATATTCAATACCCCGACAAGAGCCAAGAGAGAGTGGACAAAACCCCATAAACGCATTTATCTTGAAGATAGCAGTTTCAAAACATGGCTTGAAGCGAAATTCGTTGCAGGTTACGAAGGATACAGTGATATGATACTGTCTTCGCGACACATTTGTTGTTGAGGAGACGAGTGATCGAAACAGATGTGACCTCAGCTGTGACCTCTCACGCGAAAACGTACAACACAGCTTTCCGTTCGAAAGGCTAAAAGCCGTTCACTACCCGAACGGTTAGCAAGCCGAACGGCTGCTACTACACGTTCGAAAAAAATGTTCGAACTGCTGCCGCTACCCGTTCGAAAAAAATATTCAGCCGTTCCAACGGCTGCTGCTACCCGTTCAGGAAAAAAATCTTCACCCGTTCGAAGCTAAGCTGGAGCTAAGCCAGGTTATCCGTTGAGAAAAAATATTGAGCCGTTGAAACGGCAACGGTTATCCGTTGAAAACTTATGTACGAATGGATAAATCTAAGCTTGGCTGTCAAAAGTGCGTTGCGTTACGGCCGTTGCAAAAATATTTTGTATGCAAATCATGTTTCGGAAATATGTATGCGAACAGCGCTCGCTGTTACAGTAATATTACGACTTTATCTGTTTTACATAATCGTGATTAGAAACAAAATACATGCAAATATTTTCACTAACCGTCATTATGGAATGGCGGCCAAATAATTTGTGGTCGACAGGAAGTGAGCAGTTTTCGCGCATGCGAATCCGTGACAGTGCCCCTTTAAGATTGATTGTAAAATCTGCTTCTGTATATCCTTTACAATGTATATTTAATTTGTGTTTAGATGTGTCACGACAGAGGCTATCTGGTCACACAAGATGAATTGGATCAGACATTGAATCAATTTAAGGACCAATTTGGTGACAGACCCAGGTGAATGATTCCAGAGTTTGCAATCAACCACATACATGTATACATAACTTATAGTACCGGTCAAATGTAAGTTGACAGTCACTCGAAACTCGAACAACTCGATCCTCAAAACTCGAAAACTTCAAGTATCGAGTCGAGCACTTCGAGTTTCGAGTCGAGTGCTTCGAGTTTCAACTCGATTAAGACTAGTTTTCACAAGACTAGTCGGGGAAAAGGCCGCACTTCTCTTCATTTAAAGATCAAATCAAAGTATTTAATGCGAACCACGTTGCAGAAAACCGCTTTGACATCTCGCTCTCGGGTGGAAATTGCAATTTTGTAGAAAGCTGGGATTCAACAACAATGGCGGCAATAGGCAACGTAGGCAGCGGTAGACCGCCGGTAGCTGGCTTCTAATGAAACCCCTGCCTAATGGTTATCATGTTGGACTCTGGACTGACTGCTCAGGGCTCAAGTGATGGCCCGGGTCACTGTGTTGTGTTCTTGGGCATCAGAGTAAGAGTAGAAATGAATTCCCGTGAATTGTAAGGGAAACCTGACAAAAATGCTGGCTGGTAGAGAGGAGGGGGGAATTAGCCTGCGATGGACTAGCATCCAATCCAGGGGAGTAGCAAATTAATACTCTTAGTCTCTTTGTGCTATTGGGAACCGAAGGCTTGTAAAAAGACTAGTTTACACTCATTTGACTTACATTGTACAACAGAGAGTTGGATGAGAGCTTTTCACAATGACACCCTTGAAGTGATGTTGTTTTCTTGTGCTTCTTTTTCAACCCTCACATACTCTCATCCTTGTTTAAGTGGGCTGAAGATCAAATGAACTCAGCCGTAACAGGTGCTATGGGTTACGGCCCTTAATGACAGCCCTAGTGAGAGGAGAAGAAAACTCCTACATTCTTGTCAGTTTGTTCTGACTTTAATATTTGGGATGTGATGAAATATGTATATACAATGTGCATGTAAGCTTGGGTACAATCCCTGGGCATAAAGAAGTGTCTGCTGAGCAAGTGAAGGCTATTTTAATACATTTTTCTTCTTGTGAGAACAATATTGAAAGACAGCTCTATAATGTTTGTGTTGCCTTACAATAATAGAGTACTAAAGTTATGACGTCACAAAAATTAAATTTGCGAAATTATGAAATTTGATCAGCTATTCGGGGGAAGCATGCCATAAAACGTCCACTTGCCAAAAATTAGCTCTCAATTGCAATTTGCGGCCGAGATATGGGCACTTCAGGTTTTAATTTCTCCATACAAACCCTTCTAATTTTGCGTCTGTTCCTTCAGTTTAGAACAGGCACAAAATTAGAGAGGTTTGTATGGGATGGTACCAAACTTTGAACCTCTATATCTTCTATCCTATTTGTGCTAACAAGTTGAAATTTTGTGGCTGATCATACAGCATTAATCTTTATCTGAGGATGGGATTTTGAGGCTTGATAAAAATAATTTGCAAATTTGTGACATCACACTTTACCATTCTATTGAAATTTCAGTGAAGGAAGACCATCAAGAAGTGATTTATCCATTTTGGTGGCTCACAACGATGATCCAACAGGTAACAGGGTTTTTTTTATCATCATCATCATTATTAAAATCCATGGATCAGGGGAAAAGTATTGAAATACATGTATTCTGTCAGGATTAGTTTTCCACACCTTGAAATACCTTAAAAATGCCGTCCTGTGTATAAGCCACACTCGTAGATAAACCACACCCCAATTTGGAAGCTTTTTTTGTTTTAATTTGCAAGACAAAAACGATTGAGTGAAGTTTTAATTGGCAAGCAAACAAGGAGAAACAGGTACAGTTTCAAAACACTGAAGTCTGATAAAAGTCAAACTACAGTATTCTGTTCTGGACATGTCATTTCACTTGTACAATGTTACATTGAGTCTGGAAAAAGAAAAAAATGGTTGGGAAAATATATACATGTATTTATTTATTAAAATTTTATTATCCAACTTCAGTCAGTAGATTACAAAATAATAACTCGCAAACGTAAAAATATACAGTGTACATGTTACAGACCATAATAGTATAACGATGTGGAACGTCTTGGCTTCCTCTTTCGTCGAAAAACTTTCTTACGGTGACTCTTACGGCGTACAGTACATGTAACTGAGTACATGTACATGTCTACATGTAATACTCACAGTAAGATGTACTATGGATTGAGTTCTATTAAGTTTGAAATTCTGTATATATGTTCTATTAATGAAATCAAATGTAGAACTTTTTATGTATTCCAAATACTTTTATTCAAATAATTATAATCTTTTTATCATTGTATAATTTGCAGATCAAATGTTTGTCTTTTTTCCTGATGAGGCCTAAAGTTGGAATAAAAACAATTAAACAGTGAGTTATTATTAATGATACATGTACATTGTACATTCTTCTCTAGAATATAGTGGTTTTCATTTGAGTGTAGTAAAACCAAAACCAAAGCAATCCCAATGTCCCGAATCACAAGAAACAACACAATGAACCAATGAGAATTCATGTACATGTAAAAACACGTTTACAACCAACAACAACAACAACAACAACAATTTTTATTTTGCATTTTATAAAAATTAGGTTACATTTTTTGGATATATTATTTTAATAGTAGTTCGTAATAGTATTTGAGTAATTAGCTAATTATAGTAAATGCCTAGAGGTTAAATGAACTGGAGGGTTTTTCTAGTTAACCTCTAGCCTGTTTATGTTAAATACGATTATGTAGCTGTTCTATACATTACTTAAAAAAAAAAAGGAAAAAAAAAAAAAAAAAACAGAGAAGAGAAGAGAAAAAAAAACAAAACAAAACAAGGAGAACAAACAAGAAGTACATAGAAGTAAGGGTCATAACCAGTGCTAAGCGCGGGAAAACACATGTGACCAAGCTCGATAATTGGTTTTGGTTTTGCATCTGATTGGTTGAGAAGGTGGTGCAAGTGTGTTTAGCGGATTATAGAGTGTAGCAAAGCAAAACCACAGCAATTCTGTATTACATTGTACTTTGATACTGAATTGAAAACCGCTCTATGTACATGTTGATTGAAAACATGTTGTATGAAAACACCACTGACCAAAATAATTAAATTGATCGCTTTGCAAGCAATCTCGAACCCAGAGTCAACGGTTTGTCTTGGTCAGCAGTGGTCATCCCCAGGTTAGACTCCGGAGGAATGGAATAAACATCTAATTTTTTGATTGGCTGTTCATGTAACAAGAATGGGAGCGGAAGTGACCGGAATACCAGATTTCTTAAAGATTTATTAAAAATTCCATTGCCCCAGAGTGACTCTGGGTACGAGATTGCTTTCAACTGCGAGTTGTGAGAGCATGGTTTCTACCCCCCCCCCCCCCCCTCCACACACACACACACACACACACACACACACACACACACACACACACACACACACACACACACACACACACACACACACACACACACACACATACAATCCCCGCTCCCTTCTGCTTTAGAGTAATGTAGACATGCATGGATATTAGGATTCAGGCTGAGGAGTTTTTGTTCTGAATTTAGTTTAGTTACAAGTACAAAATCTTGTTCCAGATATTGTAACAGAATGCAAGAGGAGAACATCAACAGAGCGATGATTGTTGTGCAGATGGGAATGACGCCATCAGCGAAACAGGTGAGAAAAAGTTACACAACCGAAGCAAAGAATGGTTTTCATGAAATAGTTAGCATAAAATAAAGCTGAGACCCTTTCAATGTACAAATTACATGTATATACAGTCGAACCCCTATTAAGCGGCCACCTATCAAGCGGCCACCTACACATGTATCAAGCGGCCAGTTATACATGTGTATGGTAATATGTATGGTAATGGTATTTATATAGCGCATTTTCTATAATATTCAAATGCGCTTTACATTATTCAACTCAGGGGTGAGATCGGACGTCAGCTTGTAAAGGCGCCTGTGGCAGCCGCTATCAGTCCATTCATGATCTCACCCCACCCACCCCACCCATGAATACATGTGAACAGGCCAGACCACAATACCGGGGACTATGTCCCCTACTCTTTTCGAACAGTGATGTGGGTTCTTTAAACGTCCGCTAATATATACATTTATTATATGGCAAACTGGTCCACGACGAAAAGGAACATTCTGATTGGTTCCCTGAGCGGTCCGTATTTTGCAATACGGACCGATATTTTGGTCATACGGACCGTATTTTGCAAAATTGTTTTCTATTAAGTAGAAACATGTTTCCTCGTGTCTGGCGGACAATTTCGGTTAAACTTTTCGCAAAGTGGCCTGAAAAATGCAAGACTATGCTTAGCTTTGCGCGCGCGCGTTAGCCGAGAATGGTTGCATTCATTTATCAGCAAGTTTTTAAAAAAAGCCATTATAATAAAAACTTTATTGAACTAGCTTGCTCAGTCCGTATTGGGAAATATTGGTCTCGTTCTTTTTTTGCAAGTTTATGGACCTCGCCTTCGGCTCGGTCCATAAACTTGCAAAAAAAAGAACTCGACCAATATTTTTCCAATACGGACCTCACGCTAGTTCAATAACATCTATGTATTTGGTATGAGGAGATGAAGGAGACAAGGCCAACGGCTTAACATCTGGTTGTTGGTCCGGCCGGGATTTGAACCCACGACCTCCCGCTCTGCAGTCTGGGGCCCAACCAACTGAGCTAACCAGGCGCGCGGCGGTTATCGAAGTCCCAAAACTATTGTCAGTATGATACTGTAAATAAAACCCCTGTTAAACGGCCAACCCTATTAAGCGGCCGCGGCCACCTTTTTGGCGGTCCCGATGAGGGTTGTCCTATTGTTTTTACCCCTATTTAAGCGGCCACCAACACGTACATGTAGTTTGGCCTTGTTTTGAAAAAGCTGATGACAGACAAGTGTTCGAAGTAGAAGGTGACAACTGATAAAAGCATTCAAACACGTGTTTATTATCGTGATTATCGTGATTCCGTTGTCACTAACCTTTTGATTTTCCACCATGCCTTATGCTAATTTATGACGAACCCTTATTAAGAGGCCAACCCCTATTAAGCGGCCACTTGCCATTTCCCCGAGGGTGGCCGCTTAATCGGGGTTCAACTGTAACATGCACAAATGAAAATTCAAACCCGGACCACTCAATCTGGAAATTCAGTCATTGTTGTGCATACTGTACTATCAATGGTGAAAAGCTACATGTACATGTACATAGAGTACTAAAGTCATGACGTCACAAAAAATTAAATTTGCGAAATTAAATTTGATCAACTATTCAGAGGAAGCATGCCAAAAAATGTCCACTTGCCAAAAATTAGCTCTCCATTGCAATTTGCGGCCGAGATATGGGCACTTCAGGTTTTAATTTCTCAATACAAACCCTTCTAATTTTGCGTCTGTTCTTTCAGTTTAGAACAGGCGCAAAATTAGAGAGGTTTGTATGGGACGGTACCAAACTTTGAACCTCTATATCTCAGCCACAAATTGCAATGGAGAGCTAATTTTTGGCAAGTGGACGTTTTTTGGCATGCTTCCTCTGAATAGCTGATCTAATCTGAGCTAATTTGGCAAATTTGAAAATTTGTGACGTCACACTTTACCACTCTATTGTACGTTCGAGTTTCGAGTGACTGTCAACTTACATTTGACCGGTAAGTACTGTACATGTATGTAACAGTACTTAGTCCACCAATTTACTGTATTTTCCTCAGGCTTTAGTGGACCTTGCTCCAAAGTACATCTTGGAACAATTCATGGAAGCTGAGCTTATGGTTAACATCACGGAACATGAGGTGAACATGAATTTGCTTTACTATCCCCTTGCCTTTCATAGCGCATCGTCCAAGCTTCCAAATTATTGTTGGAAATTTAAAACAAAACTCTCACCCAAGTTTTTCACAAATGCTTTAAGGGAATCTCGGCTGAGAAACAGTTTTAGCTCCAACGTATACTTAATGGTTCTGTTTAACTAGACTTGGGGTTTTAATTCGATATCTCCGTAAGTGGTTCGAATGCGAAGTGTTCGGTTTTCCGTTTAAATATCCCGCGCGCCGCCATGTTTCATTATGGTAATTTATGACGTCATTGCGTGGTCGTCTGCGGAAGAAGATTTTGCGGTTATTGATCCGGAATACGCATTAGATGCACGTGTACATATCTCTAATTTCACGCAATGCTGACTTAAGCTGATGTATGGAAAACTAAAAGTGAATAGACCGGTTTTCAATTGACTGTCGAAAGTAATCGCTGAATTGCTTTGGTTTTGCATTACTTCACTCTGTAATTGGTTTAAAAAACTCGCTCCACCTTCTCAACCAATCAGATGCAAAACCAAAACCAATCGCGACTTGGTCACACGCGTTTTCCCGCGCTTGGCGCTTGTTACGTGTATTTGCTTCTAGTTCTCATTGGTTCATTGTGTTGTTTACGTTTGCTGTGATTGGTTATTGTAATTGCTTTGGTTTTGGTTTCACGATACTCAATTGAAAACCGCTCCAAGTGGCAAAGGACCACGAACGAAAATGTTACTGGTATACGTAGGATCTGTGAAAGATTTAATCAGCCAAAAATAGAAATACAAATAAAGTAAGCAAGGCTGATACTACATGTACGTACATGTAGAACACTTAAACACGGAGCGATCCTATAAAGCGAGGCTGAGGTGTTCAGCCTGTCAATCATAGTCCGCAATGAAAGCGCCTCATTGGTTAGCGTCGCTGAAAAAAAGCCAGCAGAATGAGCTTCTAAATAAAATCACTTCGAAAATAGTTTACGCTCGATAAAGCGCAACTCGACAAGTAATAAGAAATTTATAGATGTGCTAATAAAAGGAGGGTGAAAGAAACGAATAAACAACGATTTCGCAGCTTTTAATTTCAACAAGTTGATTTCTGTACTATTTTGCCGGTCAGTGTTTGCGATTTTGTTCTCGGCAAGTCAACGGATACAAGCATATTTACGGCAGTTCTGAGACATGTACACTGTACGTAGTGCTCGATGAATTTAATAATATGAAGGGGAATCTCTACAGTTTTTTACCGATTTTTTGAATGGAGAAATTTGTAAAGAAGGGAGAGGCGAAATGCTTGGTGCTAATGCCGCTAAAGCGAGAATAAAATAGAGGTGAAGACGGCACTCGGCGAACTTGCTAGCGTGTTTTGAGAACAACAGTAAACATATGTTCGCGAATTATTTGAAACTCTTGCCAAACCCAGCTCGAAACAACATGACTCGGTTCAGTTCTTGCCTTTCTCGATTAATAAAGATATCCAAATGAAACCTTAATTGTAGGATTCAGTCAGTTTGCTTTTAAAGTAAACATGGTTTACATGCGGAATTTGAATTTTGAGGTCTGGGTCGACGTTCAATGTTTCTCAACTCCTGTTCAGATTTATCTTCTAGCTTCCACCTTTAAAACTTATTAAAATCAAAATCAAAACTTTTGTACTGTTTTTCCCAAAAAGAATGAACCAGTTCTTGTGAAACGAGTAAAGAAACATCTCATTTAAACGTTCAATCGTCTCGCGACCGTTGTTTCTTCTGCCATTTGCGATCAATTGAAGCCAACAAAATGCAGTTTCCAGTCCTTTTATAGGCTCGCTCCGTGTTTAACGCGACAACGACATAATAGAGTCCAAACTGAAAGCCAAAATGCAACGCACGACCACATAATGACGTCATAATCTCCCATCAAACTTTGCGAAAACAAACATGGCGGCGCGCGGGAAATTTGAAAGTAGAAAAAGCAGAAACAAATCGCCTACATGTAGTATTCAAACCAGTTAAAGAACTATCGACTTCAAACTCCTAAACCAGTTTTACACAAACACCAACTTATGATTTGGAGAAAAACTGTTTTTCAGCCGAGATTCCCTTTAAGGTTACATGTATATTAAAATAATTGTAAGAAAAACAAAATTGCTTAAATTAAGAGAAAAATTAGGTTGAACCCCACCTTACCACTCATTTCAATGCTACGCGACCTTCGAAATCAAAATTCACTTGGCAATAGACTTCCGTCAATCATGCGTACCTTATATGGCTTTTCTCCTGCCATGCGACAAAATCATGTACGCACAATTGTAATGTACTGAAAGGCCACTGCTTTCTACTTTTACACTTCGCTACCGCCATATGCAAAGGAAAGAACTTTTCTGGATCCGTTGTCGTCGTCTACAAACAGAGAAACGTCAGAAAACAGCACTGACTACGATTGCGTTACACGACACAAATTTGCATAATAACGTCTAGACATGTCTACAAGTCATATCATGATTGACGGAAGTGTATTGCCAACTCCACAGTCAGAGGTTTGACTTCGAAGGTCGCGTAGCAATGAAATCAGTGGTAAATCCAGGAACGGAGAATGCAAAGCTTTGTCTATCTGCATACTAAATTAAACATTTGCTCGACATGTTTCTTTTTTTAGCTCGTTCCAGAACACGTCCTCATGACACCAGAGGAAAAGGCAGAACTTCTCCAGAGATAGTATCCTAACTACTGCAGTGATGTAAAGTCTGTAACATAACTCACAGTGTATAAGAGAGGACTCTCAAATAACCTGCACATTTTAGTTGGGGGATTTATATTTCACTCCAGGTAAAGGGGTTGTATAATGTAAATCCAGGGCTGTCATTAAGTTTTGAACCACTCGTTGGTTTTAATGTTTCACCCATAACACTAATAGACCTTTCTCCAAAATGGCCGCCGCAAATTCATATTAAACTGAACGGAAAATGATTTTAATCAATACCAGCACCTGAAAGACCTCCTCTTGTTTGGTAATCGTACGAAGTTTCGTTAGGTTAGGTTCTACCTGAGTCGACTGGACTGGGGGTATGGCATATACATGTACCCCCAATCATACAAACGTCTCTAAATTTTCCAGTTTTCAACTTCCGTTTTCTCGACTCGACATGTATATACATATATACTATCAAATAAGACATATAATATACTGTTTACTGTAGAATAATAATTATGTCCCAACTAATTATGACGAGGATTGTGTTCGCAATATTAGTTCTTAACCAAACTTGAAGCAAACTCAAGGAGCATCAGCTTCCTCGTATCCAGTCCGGCGATCCAGTGGCGCGGTATTTTGGACTCAAAAGAGGCCAGGTGAGTTTGGGCACGAGTGGCGTTGAAGATTATTCGCTACGAGATTTTCCCTTGCTAAGCTTGTAGTCAGGGGGGGAACAAGTGCTGTTTTTAGCAAAAATAAAACTTGTTTCCGATTCTTTTTATTCAATCAAAAACTAGAGCAAGCTTTCACGAGCTCTCTTCTCGGAAGCAAGAAAATGTTTTTAAATCATGTCAAAAATATTTCTGCTTCACGGACGCCAATTTTGTTTCAGCAGCAAATTTTGCTTCTCGGAAGCAAGAATGTTTAATGTTTAAATCAAGTCCAAAACATTTCTGCTTCACGGACGCAAATTTTTCTTCCGAAACATATGTTTCCCAGTTTAACCACGGTGGAAACAATTTTACTAGTTTAGCCACCAGAGCAGCGAAACATTAGTTTAGCCACCCAGGAAACATTACAGGAAACAATGTTTCTGTAACAATGTTTCCTAGTTTAGCCAGGCCCTAACGCTGAGAAAAATTAGGGACTACTCGTAGTCTAGTAGTCTATACCACACGGGCTTAACGCTGAGAAAAATTAGGGACTACTCGTAGTCTAGTAGTCTATACCACACGGGCTTAACGCTGAGAAAAATTAGGGACTACTCGTAGTCTAGTAGTCTATACCACACGGGCTTAACCCTGAGAAAAATTAGGGACTACTCGTAGTCTATACCACACAGGCATAAGGTTGATGCTGATATCTACGCGTTTTGTTTTTCTACAGGTTGTAAAGATTATCCGGCCAAGTGAGACCGCCGGTCGATACATCACTTACAGACTCGTAGTATAAAGTGAAAAGCTGACAGAATAACAGCCAAGTTAAACTTCATATCATTTGACAAAAAGAAAGAGAGCTATACAGGAACCAGTACACCTGAGTTGGTATGACCAAAGCATGTAGCTTATTTTATTGTTTTTCGTTTGATCTGTGCCGGTACTGCGTTCGTAAATCGTCGGAATGCGTTCGGCGAATCATCAGAAGTATCCGAACAGTTTCCTATTCCTATTGTCCAATCAGAAAACAGCACGAGCACTTCGAACGCTGTCACGTCAGCTTGACGTCATCAGGATTACGTCACGTTACTTGGCAACGTTACTGCTGAAAACTGCGGGCTTAGACCGTTCTCAGGTTTTTATTTGTCTCCCCGGCTGTTTGCGGTGTTGTTGCATATCTAGAACTGCTGTTAGTTTATGTTGCGATTCTCACCAGTGGGACTTGGTTTTTGCTCGTGATATGTGGTGAAAATATCCAACTGGCTGGATCTGAGGTTGAAAAGTTCCATCGTAGGCTGCTTGCTCGAGTGTCTTTCACTGAAACGAATGAGTACTAAAGTTATGACGTCACAAAAATTATGACATTTAATCAGCTATTTGGAGGAAGCATGCCAAAAACGTCCACTTGTTAAAAATTACCACTTCTCCATTGCAATTTTCGGCCGAGATATGGGCACTTCAGGTTTTAATTTCTCCATATAAACCCTTCTAATTTCGCGTCTGGTCCTTCAGGTTAGAACAGGCGCAAAATTAGAGAGGTTTGTATGGGACGGTACCAAACTTTGAACCTTTATATCTTCTGTTTCTATTCGTGCTAACAAGTTGAAATTTTGTGGCTGATCATACAGCAGCAATCTTTATCTAATGATGGGATTCTGAGACTTGATGAAAATAATTTTAAAATTTGTGACGTCACACTTTACCACTCTTATGAGCGCGCAAGTGACTAACTGTTTCAGCGGTGTCCATCGTTGCTTTTGTGGATCTTGAGAAATAAAAAAGATGAGTTCACGATTGTGGCGGTTAGGTTGTGTCCAGCAAACAACAGCGTGTATATACGGCTTCATACTCAGTTATTGTTTTAAAATAAACTTCATGACTTACTGGAAACGAATTTGACCTGTTTTCTTGCGCTCTTGACTTGTTAAAACATTACTGTAGTAGATCACGAAACCTGGCGTAAAAGGGCTCCTGGTGGCGGCTAATTATTACAGAAACGAAGTGAAAGGGAAAAGCGGCGAATACTCCCCCGGGGGGCACTCCCATATAGAAACGATGAGGATGACAGTTATCGTTGTACCTTTCAGAGGTTAAACTAGCAGATTGGTTAGAGATCTCCTGGTACTTTTTAATCATTACGAGGGGGGGGGGGGGGTTCCCGCCACCTTGGGATCTCTGCTTTCCGCCCTCCCACCCCTCTCCCGCTTCCCATAGATTTCCTGCTCCCCCTAGCCCTGTTCCCCTCCACTGATAAGAGACTGATGGTAAAGCAGTTTCACTCAATTGAGGGAACTCCCATACCAGGGTCTTCTGAGAGGTTGTCCGAGCAACCGCAATCCTGTATGAACGAGAACTTCCTGGTGACCGCATTGCCGGACATATCGGCTCGTCACGCAACGTTTCACTGACAAGTGAGCTTTGCGTGACGATTCACTTCTACAATCCGAATAGCGTGACAAACAGTTTCATGTCATTTGAATTAGCCTACATTGCAAGCTACCATGAATTCGAAAGTGAGCACGCTGGGTTTATTAATTTCTTGAAGGAATATTGTGTTAGGTTAGACTTATATTGGAAAGCGATTTGTGTCCGAAAAAGTTTAGAATTACATGAAAAAGACTCTTCAGTTGTCAAATAAACATCACTGAAGCCTATGGGCTTACCTTCCGGTCCGGGGGAGTAGGGGTGGGAATAATCGGAGGGCCTTTGTGTCCGATATTTGGGAGGGAGGCCAGCTTATTTTCGAACGTTTGCTACGGTATTGAAGTTCTATTCAGCCATGAGAACGCGACTATCACTGATCAAGAGATGATGATCCAAGAGAAGCATTCCCCCATACATGGGTCTCTTCCAATGATACTTTTTTGGAATCTATTTTTAAGAGCGCTACCTGATTGGTCAGTTCGAGTAACGTGATGTCGAAGCCTCGATCAGAAGGAAATAAAAATATATTTCACAGCTTGGCGCGAAACTATTAATAGATTTCAAAAAATATCATGGGGCACGGGGAATCCTTCTCTTAGATCATCCTCTCTTGCACTGATTTAGCTGTACACGAATGTACGATACGCGGAAAAACAATTAGTACTCGACAAAGTTATTTATTTTTGAAAACATTTTTAATTTAAACCACTCCTAAGGGAACACTGAATAACTGAAACGGTAAACAGTACTCCAAAGCAACAATTGTTTTTGTATTTCAAGTTTAGAGGCGAAATGAAGCAAAGAAGTCACAATTTCTTCATAAATTCTGCTATGTAAATATACAATGTTGTCCTTATCGCCTGTCACAACGCCGCAAATAATATCTCATATCTCTTTTAGCTCAATTGTGAATGTTCATTTCATAAATAATTTATAATATTTCAAAGTTAATTCCTAGCCGCGGAGTTTTTTTTATCCGAATGTCTCTTTGACCAGCTGCATAAGCTTTTTCTTTCCTTTGTACAAAATCTTCATGTTGTTAATCAGAGCGTGAAAACGCCCGTTACCGTCAGCCGCTAACAGAAATGTCTCCTGAGCTTTGCTCAAGAATGTCACGAAGTCCATGTAATGTTTCGGACTGATGTGGTTGAGTCTACTATGTGCAGTGTTCACATATGCGCTTATGGTAGCCTCCATGAGTTGCCTCAAAGGCGCATCGTCACACGTGAGCCCGCAGTTGTCCTTGATAAAGTACTGCCCATTATTCTGGGCCTCGTCAGCGGCAGCTTTCGCCAAGGTGCATCGGAAGAGCAGGTCGGACAGCACCGTCGGACAGTGGACCGCTTTGACGATGAGCGGAATGATCTGTGTGAGCTCACTGTAGCCGAGGGCCTGGGACAGAGCGCATGCCCAGTGGATGTCACCAATGGATGGGTGACTGTCCTGGTTGTAGGCCAGAGTGAAGTGCTTCATGGCTAGAGTGGCGAGTTTAAAAGCTCGCTGAGGATAGCCACGGTAGTCCATGTACCTCGCAATGGCGAAAAGCTGGGTGGGTGGAATCACAGCTGCACTCTCGATAACCAAACGATAGGCAGTCTCGAACGCGGCAGGGTTCTTTTCGCACAGCGTTAGCGTGGAGAGAGAGCATCGCTGAGGATCTCGGCTGGCGCATTGCAGGGCCAGCGCCCGTGCGCAGCACAGTAGCGCTTCTTTCTCGATCACCGTGAGTTCAAGTCGTGACGCTGTTGTGGGGGCCATAACTGTTGTGGCCACAAGAGCCGTGGCCTCTGTAGGAGTGAACAGTGTGCTCCAGTTCTTCATAATGTGACTCAGAGCAGACGTGCCCGATTCAACGGCGCATTCTAACAACCACTGTACCATCTCACGCCGCCTCCAGTTACGCGTGTTCAACGTCATTCGCAACACTTTGAGTCCGAGTTCCATCGCGAAGTGAAGCATGTCGGTGTCACGTGTTTCTGACGTCTGACCGCTGGACAGTTTGAACGCGTCCTGCGCGATTCGGAAGAGCTGAGGCGCGGAATGCATGTGTTGTTGAGAGGCTTGTAGAATAGCTGGTAATCGTTCCACGGACTCTTTCGCAGCATGCAGCAGGCGTGATGCGAGCTCGCACTGCTGTGACTGCAAATGTCCCAAAGTGTATAATCGAGTTGATCTGTGAGGACCCACTAGAGGTATCTCCTCATCCGCAATGTCCCCTGAGAAGTCATCCAACGCTAAGAAACGCATAGCTCGAAGACCAAGCTTGAAAGCAAGGTCCAAATCCTTGTGCACAAAGTTACTGAATAAAAACCGAGCGAACGTGTGCATAGGTACGCTACTTTTCTGCACACCGAGTCCCAGGCTGCTAAATGGCCCGCTTTTCAAGAGCAGTTCAGTCTGTGTTTTGAGAACAGGATAAAGAGCACTATCAAAGTTCAGAAGATTTAGCTGCGCGATTAAATGTTCTTCTTGTCGACAGGCTTTGTCCTGGGCGTAGAATCCAACGGGGATTGTTCTCTGTTGCCCGAGTCCCATGATCGCCACTTCAAGAGCAAACGTTAAGTAAGTGTCATTTTCGTTGCCGCACTCCGGACGAGGAACGTTTGTACAAGTTCTCATTTCTGCGTCGTCCTTCGACTCTGATTCACTTTCCTGCGCACTGATGGTTTCCTCTATAAGAGTATCGTATAACACGACGATTGGATCAAGTTGGTGTCCAATCCAGCCCTCAATAAACTCATCTTTCTCGGAACTTTCCTCGCAAAGTTTCTCGTCGATGTCCTCTTCGGCGAATTTCTCCAACAACTCTTCCATCTCGTAGACCTTTACCAACTGTTCTTCTTTCATACCACGTGCTACTGCGACAGCCAATCTCAGAGCTTCTTGAGGGTAACCATGAGCCCTCAACGCATCTACGCGAGCAGCGGCCATGGGTACGTCCTCTGTTCAAATAAAAGACAAGGATTGGTTAGTAAGTAAGTTAGGCGATAACTTTAAAACTCCTGAATTTTCCGTTACTCTTTATCTTGCCTTCAATGGTGAATCTTTCTGCACTAACTTGCTTGTTTTAAACTAAGCTAGCCTGATCCACCTCGCAAACAAACGCATTCTAACTGAAAAGTTTAGTCTGTGGCTGAAACCCTAGTGTGTGACCATTCAAATGAAAGCTATTGAGCAGTACTTTCATGTGGTACTGTTTATTATGCTGTACAAGGTGGTCCTAACTTTTAAGTCTGTGGATGAAACCCTAGTGTGTGTGACCAATCAAATGGGAGCTATCGAGTAGTACTATATTGTTTGAACTTGTGAAAGTGAAAGGATTTAGAATCTAATTGTATTAAGTCCTCACCTTTCCATGTCAAATATTCATTTTCTTTCTCGTCTCCCTCACGTCCAATGATACATTTCAAGTTGTAGTCATCCCAGTCCAAATCACAAGCCTGCACTGCTCTGAAAAACACGGTTCGGCGCGTACACGTCTCATCCACCACGTTCTCGTTCTCGTCCGCGCTTTGAGCATCCGGGTTTTCTAACGGGCAAACTTCTTGTTGGCTCCAGGTCTCTAGCTGTTGTTTCCACGTGTTTTTTTCCGCACGAGTGCTGTCTGGGTTCAACACTACACACACCCACAATGCACCGAGTTGATCCCACAGTTGGCGACACTTGTCGTTCATTGAGGTCCCTTGTTCTTTCCATATTTGGAGTCGTGGGTCAGCTAGAAACTGCTCTGTGATGAGTCTGAGCATGCGTGAGCCATTGTTGTCATGGACACGGAGCATTTCACGGACCTATGGGAAAAATGCCACATGAGTAAATCTCGTTTCCATAGTGAAGCATCGCGTGTTTGCAAAAACTTGGTCAATGAGACTTTGTTCTTTCTAAAATGGTTGCAGTGACTAAAGCAAGCAGTGTAGAGCCAAAATAAATGTCGACAGAATGAGAAAAAATAAAACAGAAAGACGTCGTGTACAGAAAGAAAAGGTTAACGCAAAGTAACTCAACAGACTAAAGAATGGAGGCAAAGACGTGGCCCAAATTGCTCGAAATCCTACTTATATTGGCCCTGTTTATATTTCTCGTCTGTTTGTGTTTGTTTTCATTCGTTTTATTTTTTAATCCCTTCACTCCCAGAGTCAAACCTTGAATCAATGAATGTGGTTCTAACTTTTGAGTGCTGTGGATGAAACCCTAGTGTGCGACCATTCAAATGAAAGCTATGCTATTGAGCAGAACTTTCTTGTGGTACTGTTTACAGCATTGTACTTTACAAGGAGGTCCTATCTTTTAAAGTCTGTGGATGAAACTCTACTGTGTGACCATTAGCTATGGAACAGTACTTTCCTCGGCTGTTGTACTATTGGTTTTTGAAAATTTTGCAAAATGAAATTTAAGATTTTTTACTCAATTTTCAACTTAGCAGTCTTGGTAGTGAAAGGTAATAATCATGAATGTTTGTTACCTTAGCGAACATGGATAGAAGATGTTTTCCACTGGCATAGTAGCCTCCTTGGGACAGGTAATTTCTAACTTGTTGTCGAACCTGTTCAGCGTCTAAATGCCAACAGCTTTCGTCTTCTGCTCCGGCGCCCGCGGTGGGGTCGGGAGCACCCGGTAAGCGGTTAATCTCCGAAGTTTTCAGCAAGATCTCGTCGGCCAATCGTTGCGCAGTTGGCAAAACCTCTGTGTGGTGTTCTGTGATAAGATACTGCAAGAGTTTCTGAAGTTGTTCCCTGTTCATTTGAAGCAATGTCTCTGAGATCGGGACGCGAAGGGTGACCTTGTCTGGGTTGCGAATTCGGAACAGAGACAGCGCTACGACATGAGGGCACCATAAAATGTCTTTGTTTCCACATGTGCACGAAACAGCGGTGATTTTACACCGATCGAATCCAACAGAAACGTTGTACTCTTCTTGTTGTGTTCCATATCGTGTGTCTTCTTGTTCCACCACTGTTCCACTGAGCTGAAAACCTGCAATGCGATTACAAGAGAAAGCGTGTTAATATAATACCAAAGCTCAAAATTAAAAATATATATATCCAAAATTGCATTTCCAAGATATGGAAATACAAACAGTACCACATGAAAGTACTGCTCAATAGCTTTCATTTGAATGGTCACACACTAAAGTTTCATCCACAGACTTAAAAGTTACAAACACAATGCAATTTCACTTGATGTTTGATTCTAGGAGTGAAAGCTTTCGTAGAGGAATTTGACCTGGAGTCAACCCTGGAATACCGCACTCAACATTCGCCCGCCACTAAGCTCATTTTCTCCAGAAATGCAAATTATTAAGGTTTTCTTTGACATTTTTTTTTTTCTTGCCTTCCTTTGTCATCGTAGAATGCAATTATAATGTGATTATTTTACTAACAGACCCCTGTCTCCACTCTAACCATGTTTAATGCTCGTGCACGTATCATTTCAAAAGCAATAGCAGATGGTGTATCGTCTATTTTCAAATCGTGTCCACCGCAATTTACGCCTCTGGCCGTGAAAACAGCTAAAACGCCAAAACCGTACTACAATGAATACAATGTTGAAATCATTTCATCGACGGAAATCTCGCTAAACATTTTCTCGAGTTCTGAATATCTTTCTCTTCTCAGTAGTCCAGGAAATGTGCTACTGAGCTACAAAGTGTGTTACGTTATCCGAATAACCTGACTGTGACTGATTGCAATTCTAAACTCCGCATTTGACTTGGTTTCGCTTTTCGCTGTTGTTTGTAGGATTAGATGAAGGGCGTTTTTTAGGTTCGATTTTTGCACTTATAAACTTGCAAACTCCCGTCTCCGCGCAAACCACCTTCGTGCATAAAGTGTAGAGATCGTTCTGACCCGTTTTCGCATTGTGGGCGCCGCAATCTTCACCTCTGGCCACTGAAACGCCTTATAAGCTGAGCTGCAGCGAATGTTGCCCTTCGACACTAATAAGATATCTCTCTCATTAGACTAAGAGTCTACGAAATCTTATTCAAACGAAACCGCACAATACTGATTTAAAGACTAAGTACTATAATTCTAGTGCCAGGAACACCGACACATTATACTCATATGCTTCAATGAAAAGTGGATGATATGGATTTGAGAGTTCGCCTTTGAAGTAACAGCGCAATCTTGTAGCCTTTCGCTGTTGTTGAAGGATAGCTGAGGTAGAGGAATTTGAAGTGTTGCCGATTCGCTTTTTGCAATTATTAAACTGCCTCAAATCAGCAAAATACTGTATTAACCCTTTCACTCCCAGAGTCAGAACTTGAGTCAGTAAATGTGGTTATAACTTTTGAGTCTGTGGATCAAACCCTAGTGTGTGACCATTCAAATGAAAGCTATTGAGCAGTACTTTCATGTGGTGCTGTTTGGTTTTGACAATTTTGCAAAATGAAATTCAATATTTTCCCCTCAGTTTTGAAGTTAGCACTTTTGGGAGTGAAAGGGTTAAGGGCGAATCTCTCAGTCCTGCACACGCGATAGAAACTCTTTGGACACACTCGTATTTCAAACAGGGCGTTTCCAACTAGCAACGAAGCAAATTATCCAATTGACCTATATTGTACGGAATTCTGCTCCAAATTATACTCTAGAAAGTTTGATAATGTAACTAAATCATTTCTAAACGGTGCACGGATATTTCGATGACAAAATACAGAAACAAGAATTGTATAACATTGTAGACTTTCAACTGGTTGTTTTTCAGCAATACACTGTACTAGTCAATGAACTCCGGAATATAACTGGCGCACCTAAGATTTCTCTGTGACTTTAAATAAAATAACTCTACGAGACTTTTGCAAAACTTTCGCTGATTCTTCTTGCAAATTTTAGTGCAAAAGTACGATGTATGGAAAAGTAAAGAAGTGAAAACTGTTTTTGAAGGACGTGAAGCAAACGAACAGGTCGATTGTGGAAGCACAACAAAACGTCACTCCCAGATATTAACTCTGTTCTGCTCAAAATAAACAAATACAGTTTTTTTTTGCTTGTAATTATAAAATCGGAGGATAGACAAGTAGAAGTACCGTTAGAACTTCTGAACGGCTAAAATATCAGGCAGTTTTTTTGCACAAAAACCGCGCAGCAGTCCACTGTAACCCAACAGCTTATTTTACGAAGTGATTAAAATGTATTCAAAAACAGCGAAACAGAATTTGTAGTGTTATCGAAAGGGATATATTAAAATCAACGAAAAATATGTTACAAGAACTATATAAGGTTAAATATGGCGCATTATTGAGGTGCCAACCATACTGCGCGGCGCGGGTTAAAGACTTTAATGTGGTTGCGCTGATAATCTGGTATAAAATAATACGTTTAAAAGTTTATAGCCGAGACTATGAAGATTCTCGGTGGATTGCCCAAATTCAAGGAGAATAAAATATGAAAATCCGACCTCGGTGAGATCAATAGTCTGCTGACGAAGAAGTGTTTACTCAAACGAACTCTCTTTACTTCAATTTTAATGAGAAACTCAAACTTAGCAGGAGTTTTTACCAAAGCAAACGCGAAAATATTCCCGACTGCGAGTTATGCTGATAAAAACCGACTTGTAAACCAGAGATCGAACGCAAAATATCGAATTCAAATGATGTCTTGATTATAACGAAGTTTGAAAACAGAGTGAACTTTTTCGCACCAAAAGAAGTTTTGAAATTAAGGCAAGCTCCGGCAAAATTTGCAATTGTTTTAAAACAGAACAACGATTTATTTAAAATAATAATAAGTCCTAGGAAAGCTACAACAATTCAAGTTTTTACATTCGAATACGCGAAATTTATATACGACTTCAAGCGAAACTAGCGGATATAAGAAAATTGTATTCGATTTCACTGGTCGACACCAAATGTTTCTGTCCCACGCGCCGGGATGAATATTTCACGTCTATAAATTGCCCGAGAATTGAAAAAAAAAATCGTGGTTTATTCCACAGTAAAAGCGCGGCACATCTTAAACAAGCCAAAGAAAATAATCCCTTGCAAAGGTTCGATTCCGAAAGCGATAACAAAAACTTCCTTAGATGCGGAATTTTGTTGGGCTACCGTGGAGGTAAACAGATCTCAGTCACTTAGGGTCATTACTATTCTTTACAATCGATAGTAGACTTGCTGGCGCTTGCGCTCCGTAGGGCGAAAAAATACATGAAATTAAGCACGATTGCCTACGATTTCTATTGAAAACGCTTGAAAACGCCTTTCTTCGCCCGATTTGAACATTTTATAGCTTTCTAGCGATTCAACAGCGAAAATATATATTTTTTTCGTCACACTCCACAACGGTTACGGGTCGGTGTATACAATGGGGTACATGTACAACAGAGTTATAAAATCACATACCGACTTGAAGGACATCTCTCACGGCATTTTCCTCAAGAAGAGCCAAACCTCTCTGAAACGGCAATCTTTTTGAATCGTTGTGTGAAACTGTTGCGTGAAGCGACGAATACATGCAAATGTCTCGCTCATTTCTTGGAACGACCAGTATACCACTTTGAGTTGTACCGGTTCAGGTATAGGGGCACTCTGTTCCTCGACGTGCTGGAAAGGAATATTTGCAGCGACGCATTGAGCGCTTAAATCTAAAAGCGATAATGGTCCACTTTGCTGTGATGCTGTGTGAAGTTTTTGAAATTTTTTCTGTTCTCTACACGGAGATGAAGCTCTGGGTCGCTTGCGTTGGCTGGACATCGTAGCAAATGAACGTAACCGCTCTCGCATGCGCCGGTAACTGAAGTGTAAACACAATCACAAGTGTTGAGAAGACCAGGCACCCCACGTAGAACCCCTGCGAGGTTTTCAATGAGATGCAAGATATTTCACGTCGTCAAAATGAAACTTGCTTCGCACTTCGTAGCTTCGATCACAGCCAGTGTTGTCCTCTGTTCTTTTCTTGAGTCGCGGAAAAATCTACCAAGGCGAAACAAAAGAAAACTTCAGTGAAAATGTTCAAATTGGTTCAGTGTATACCTGCTTTATGGCATCGTCGGCGCGCGCTGATCAAGAGCTGAATTCTCCTTACCCTGATTGGCAGCTGGAAACAGGTCTTCTCCCTAGGGATCTGTCGTGGCGCTGGAAAACAGTGTTTGTGTTCTCTCGCGCTCAGGTAGGGGGGAAGAAGTTTATGCGGTTGTAACGTGTGTTTCAAGCTATTTTAAAGCCGCACTAAAGCCCGAACTCTTTGTGTGTCAAATCCCATGACATATCTAAACGCCACAAGGTTTACTTAAGGCTTGGTATGTTCGCGTTTGGCTCCTGGCTGTCGCAGACTGGTAGATAAACCGCTGTAACTGGCGACACAAAGTCTGGGAACCCCGGCACGTGTACCCTTCCAGTGCGATGATTGACATATCTCTATTATTAAACGTATAATTAAATTAATAGAAATATACATTGCGGACATTACGTCACGAGTGCTGCGATAAAAAGGAAGAGTTTGTCATGGGAGAAAACAGCGACAACACAAACTCCGCGGCGGGCAGCGACGAAATATCAAAGGAAATACTATTTAGATTTAGATAACTTCATAAACAAGACAAGCTTGTGGGGATTTTGTTGCTATCAGAGAATTAATGCCAGCGAGAGTCTATTGTGTGACTGACTACAGTTGAAATTCATTCCATTTACTCGCCCCGGGAGAGTCGTGGTGTATTTTTATGGACGGCTAGCTGGCGCCAGGACACAATGCACACCGCATATGCATTTCAAATTTTAATAACCCAGTGTTTTAAGCTCATATTTGTTTACTAGCAGCGTTTGACGTCTTAACACAGCCGTGGCATCGACAGAAACGACCATGTTTGCTCTTGGATGGTTGAATCGTGCGAAAATCGAGCAGGTTTTCACGCGAAATCGGCGATTTTTGTCGCCGGAAGCCAGCAGACAAGCTGTCTACAAGAGCTTATAAGAGAGCGATTAGGACGTTGTGGGGAGCGAGGGTGTTTTGTGAATCGGCGACACAGTGTCGCCAGCGACAATGGAGGTCTAGTGATTGGGGGTCTCACAGATAGGTAATGTTGAATTTACAGTATTTTGGGAATTCATGGATAAAGCTATCGCCTGATGGCTAGAATATAAGCCTCCCGCGTCGACGCGCTGGCTTGTGTTTTGAATGACAATTTACTGAGTAAAAAAAATCTACAATATTCAAGAAGCACTCATCTGCTCATCGACAGGTTGGTTTATCGTCTATAACTTTTCAAACGTTAATCCAACTTAAAGGCGTTTTGGGAGCTCAGTCGCATCACAAGAGATTGATATTACGCGGTGCCTTTATGTTTTTTAACTAAACTACATACGGGTACTACTTTAGCCTTTCGTTCAAAATTCCGTGCAATTTTTCGAGCAGGAAGCAAAGCTTTTGACCGACTGCTTTCCCAAAACAACTTGAATATACTTCAAGATTTCCTGTTGTGTTTTGAATTCAGCTTGTATTTTATTGACTTTATGTTAAAATCGTTTGCGAAACTTCGAGTTGGTGAACGAATATGGGCTAACCGAATCTTGAAGGAAGTTACAAGAATTCGTGATAATTTACAGAGAGCGCAAACGATTATTAAAACTATCGGTGTTTCCCTTGTATCGCACTTCTGTGAAATCCTTTAATAATACCGTGTCTTATAAAGCCTTCACAAAGCTAGTTGTCGCACTTTTAGATAAACTAGCTGTAACTTCAACCGCTTAAATAAAATTTGACTCGGTTTAGAAGAAATGTTATGTATAAAGACGAATATTTTCATGTCTAAATGCAAAGCACGATTTCTGTCTCGCAGTTTCGTTTTGAATAACGCGTTTATAGATGTAAAAACTGAGCTATAAAATTCTTAATTTCATTATCATTGAAGTAATTTTCCTAATATACAGGTAGTTTTCAATTCATTAAGGAACAGAAAATAGTAAACACATCCGAAAAGGAAATAGTTTCTTGGCATAAATTTATCGATTTCTTGTCATTGGTAAAGTATTAAAGTTGCTATGAAATCTTACCTCTTTCGGTATAAATTCTGCCTTTATAATTTTCCAGTTTTGGGTTTTAATCGAGGTATGTTTCTTTTCTTCATTTCAGAGCTAAAGTTACAGGACTCTTCCGTCGATGTACGGTCTATGAAATGCAGTACACATATTAAACGGAGGTTCCTTGAAAACCCTTTCATATTATAATAAGCCAGTGAAGCTGAATGGCCGAGGTTTCACGGTCAATTAACGGCTGTCACGCACAAACATATACACAGAAAACAAAATAAAACAATCGACAATGTGCAGAGAGAAATGGCTGATTTTTAAAGTAAAACTATTTGAGAATTCGAAGATTTAGTTGTAGAATTCAAGACGCATCTTTTGGGCGGACATGATAACCTCACACCTTTCAAATTTTTCACACTCAATCTTCTTATACAAGTGGGTTGAGGAGGACTTTATATTATAGTATTAGTGTAGAATCAGGCTTTCTCTCTCCAAGCCAGGAGTCCTAATTTTGCGATGAAGGGGTCATTCGATGCTGTTTTTCTTGGCCGTGATTGTGGCATTATTTTTAGTTCAAGTAACATTGACATAGTATTTATTTTTCATCGTGTGGGCAAGAGCAACATAACCACGACACGCTGACAAAGTTTGTACAAGGAACTTGCTCATGAAAAGTTCCGGTGAAACTGTATTCTTTCTTCAACACACGCAGTACTTCCTTGATAGCAATTTATCAGTTTGGAGCCGATCTTTCAAAAATTGGTCAATGGCAATTATTTTGGACAAGACCCAAATACACCGCCTGATCCAAACAAAATACAAGTTTACCGGAAAATATGCGTTATCCAGCATGCCCGATCAGACATTATGGCGAGGTTGTGATAATCTTTCATTTGGTTTCGCTTCCGATGCGATAGTGGTCTATTTCTAAACCCAATTTTTAAAAACAAATATTAAGCCACAAGGTCATCCAAACGAGAAAATAAAATTAAATATATAACATCGGAAATTTTTGTAATAATTGATCTTAAATATATAACAAATAATATTTATCTCCCAGCTTTCGGGTGGCAAGCTCTTGTGTTGGGCTAGAATAATTTAAACATTTATAAAACTCGCACACGGTGCTTATAAAATCTAGACTTTCTTAGAGGTTTGATCCAGAAGGTTCCGTTCAGAGTGGAAAACTGGAAAAATCGTAACTTTTGGCCGAGTCATGAAACGCATTTTACCACCAATGTAGGGAAAGTGTTGCTGTTTTTTTTTTAAGCAACGCCAATCTTTTGTTTTTCACGCAGATACATCCGTTTCTAGGATTCTTTGTGGCTGTGTGAGAGCGGCGATGATAAAAGTGTTCCGTGAGCGTTTCGTGCCCAGCCTGACTTTTTTCTTCAATGAAACCAAGGCTATTAAAATACAGCATTTACGTTTTAAACTGGCAGATAATGCCCACAGGCGATAGATTAACAAAAGACCTATTTACCGACTCGTCAAACGTTGATATTTCTATAGTAAAGCCCCATTAGACCTGTGCGGGAAGTTTTGTGCCTTTTGTAAAGCGTCTTGATCCCCTTGGGTCTCAGCTCGCACACAAGCCAGTTGTTAGGAGATAAGTGGCTTTATACGAGGCCAGCGTTGACAATATCTCTATTTATCCACACATGTCGGTTCAAGTAGGGCCAAATGCGGTCTTTTCAACAATTGCGGGGCTATTTCAACATAGGATACTGCCAACAATGCTAACCGAACAATACGAGGAAACGTGCGAATTAAGGCAAATCGCGGTCAACATGTCGTTGAAGTACCCCCCTTGTTTGATCTTTCTATGTATGTTCCAGACATGCTGGCGCTAAACTACTTATCCCAATCACCGCTTGACATTCTTTTCATATGGTCAAGGGCTTTATCCGGGTATCGATGAAATTTACACGCGCCCAACGCCTTTTATAAACTATAAATGGAATTTAAAAAAATTGACGAAATTGAAATTAAATTTTGGCTCACGAAAACGTTCGGTATATTCCATCGACTATGAGATTCCCGTGTTTTCTTTTTTTTTCACGTTGTTCTATTTTGAATTTTTAGCATTTTTGTTTTCGTTTGTTCATGTTTTCGATTGTACAGAAGGTCACAGAAGGTTGTGAAAACTAAACTGCCGTTTCATCTTCTCTATTGAAAATACGTGACTTTGTGTCTCTGTGGTCAACAACAAAAGCTTTGCAACCAGTTCTATATGCCTCACTTTTGAAGTGAACAGTGTTTTATAATATATTGGGATGTGATTGTTGTTTCAGGACTTCTGTATTGGTTTCAACTGAACATAGTCTTTAACGTAATACCCCCGCCTCACAAAAACTTACATCAGTCTTCGAGGCATTTCGTGACAGGTATACTGAATAAAAAAGCAACGAAATGCAGGCATGCGTCACGGTAGTTTTGATACGATTTTCTACGGTATTTACGGCGTAAAAGAGATTCTTATTTGACGTATTTTTCGGCTCTTTATTTGACGTACATCATTAAACGTTTGCTTGAATCGAGCATACATACGGGTATTATAAAATCAGGTCAGCTACTAAGACAATGTTTTGTTAAGTGAAATATGTTGTTTTATAAAAGGGTGGATTTGCAAGAGATCAGTTAATAACATTTCGAACTGATTGTTTTCACCCGTATGACTTGGCCGTTTTACTCTTTGTTTTCTGTTACCTAGGAGGCGTCATTAGCAAGTCAGATTAATTCCCGCGGTTTTTCATTCCTTTTTCTCTCAGCACCTCTAAGATAGGGTCTATCTTAGATAAATTTGTAGAGAAGAAATCGTCAGTTTCTGAACGCAAAACAAAAATATACAATGGAATCTCGAGTTCTCGAACCTCCAAGCCGAAAATTGGTTCGAGAAATCGCGAGTTCGAAATATCGGGGATAAAATTACAGTAAAAACAAATCCAATGGAAACGACTTTTGGTTCGAGTTATCGGGATGTTTGTAGCCTGAGTATCAGGCTTTTCGCCGTATATATAAAGTGGAGAGAGAGATTTGCCTTACAGTAAAATCTGAAATGATTTTTCCATTTGCCATCGGCAATATCGCTAACACTCGTTACCTTTTCACCTTAATTTTTCAAACTTTCACTTTGGGCATATGATTATTAAATTGCTATAATTACCTTACTCACCCACAGTATGAATGATAAAAGAGCACCTTGTCACTCCAGAAACGTATCCAGCGAAATGAAAATGGCAGTGCGAAATTTCAAGAACTGTTTTTCCTTGTGGCGTGAATGAATACTGAGCTATTAACGAATGAATTCAATTCAATGAATTGTTTCTAGTTCTACGTGCCACCTTATCAGGAATATTATTATTATTTATTACAATCGATTACGTTCGACATTTCTCGGTATTCACCGCCCATTCACCCCTGCTGGGGTATTATACCGCCCTCGTTTTGTTTTAGCGTTTTGCGCGAAAACCTCAGCCATAGCGGCGTCACTTTTGACCACTGTTTCTATGTCACGCGCGCGTGTTGATCCGGGGGCGGGGCGATGACGTCAATATCCCTGCGGTTGTTTGGAATTTCCCTAGGAGCTGTCCCTCCTTTTGTCGTGACATTTGATCAGGAAAATGTTGAAAATTCCGTGTCCTTTAGGTGAAAAGTTCTCGGAAGGTTAAAACGTTCAAACTGTCATTTCTCTCAAACCACTTTTGTAGTATAGCGGCTAGCCAACTTTCAGCAGTTTGTATTACACGATATCCGTGACCACAATGAAATGTGTATGATTCGTTAATTTTTTCCTGCTCTTCAAAAGGTGGCGACAAGTGTGTGAATTTACTAGGAGGGCATGTGTTATGGACTGGCCATCTGTGACTATTTTTTTTTTTTAAATCACGAACGCTGTTGACTTCAGTTTGCTAGCTCAAGAAAAGACGGAAAAGGTCAAAAACTCCGTTTTAATCTTAGAAATCGAAGGAGCTTTAGATGGCTCGTCGGTTAGATAGAAGACAGGGGCACCCAACGGATCGTTTCGGTGAAATATCTGTTCGGAACGCCTATAATCGCCTCAGATATTCGGATTAAAGTTTGGAGTTTTCTTTAGGGAAATATCATCTCGAACTTTCTTAATATGGGAAAATTAATGCCTATTATTTTCGGAGAGATAAAAATTTCGTTTTGGGTACAAAAAAAGGTCAGCTAGGATTTTCGGAAAGGAAGGAAGAGCTGAGGTTTTCGGGAAATGGCTAAAAAAGCCCTAATAAATTCGTGAAGTCTAAAGTTCCCCTAGAATGACCGAACAGATATAAATTTTATAGCGCAACTTAGAATTAATTTATAGATCTTTAAAAGCACAGCAGACAGCCTAAAATAGTGTTTTAAAGCATTTGGGAGAAAACCGTCGTTGGGTGCCCCTGAGAAGATAGAAGATAGAAAACTTTATTAACGTGTCAATGCCTTATAGCCTGGGAAAATCCCATACTAATTTGGGGACACAAGCGGTCCGGCGATTAACTGCGGTTTCTGTAGCATGAAGCGACCAGGAGTATTGCTACTCCCCTGGATGGGATCACGGTTAGTCCATCGCAGGTCACGTATCCCGACAGCATTTTGTCAGCCAATGTTGCTCTAACGGTTCGCCATATAGTAAGTTCCAGTTTGCCCAAGAACAAAACCCAATGCCCCTGACCAGCGCTTGAAGCTGGTCCTTTCTCCGGATCCCAATGCATTACAATCATGAGAAACCACGCCTTACCAAATCACGACAATAAAACTAGTTTGTAAGCTTCCAAAACTTTAACTATTTTAACGAACAAACCTTATGGAACCGACCTTTTTTAAAGACATTAACTGGACTTGATCACGTAAAGAATCGATGAAAACTAATTAAGATATAACAAGTTTCATTCACAAAGAACGAACGTTTTTCAGTCTCAACCGAAAGTATAGTGCATGCGTAGGTCTTGTGTAAGGCACACGGCAACCTTGTTGCATCTTTTGGATGAACGGAGTGAAAGAAGAGACAAAAAACCGGCGGCTCTCGCAGAGTAGGGATGAATATACTCTTTCAAAATATTCTTTCAAAACTAAATTGTTATGAGTGACTTTGTGACGTGCATGTAAAGTTTTGAAAAGGGAAAAAAATGGATCATGACGTCACGACCACCAACTGAGTAACAATCAATCAATCAAACTGGAACTGACGCACACGTACTCAGGCGCTTGAGGCAAGTCACGTGTAGCACGCTTTGCACTGTGACGCGTGTGTTTTTTGGACTAAACTGACGCGAAACGTAAACTCAATCGTTAGAATAGGAATTAACCACAGCGTCAACGAGAAAGTTGCCAAACAAAACGTTTAAGTAGCGGTACAGCGCTGGAGCACATGTTGTACCAAAGCTCTGCCTGCACGTGCTTTGTAACACTTGCATCGGTACATAGTCTACATAGGGAGTAAAGGATAATTTCTGAGGTGTGAATATGACTATCGATTCTTACAGTGTGGTACTGCTTACCCGAAATGGTTGTATACGCAATTGGTGGTTTTCATCAACATTACAAAAACTGTTTGCTTGCATGAACAACATCAGAAAATTAACAGGTAAAAGAACTGGCAGAAAGAAATGTTTTGTTCAAATTATAGCTTTGTAGCGTTTTTCATTACCGAGTTATTGCCAAACTAATTTTCAGAAAATTACAGTGTTTAGTATGCAGCCGCCATCTTGGTGCCCTTCTCGGAGGCACCAACATGGCCGCCATAAAATTGCACAAGAAGTAGAGTACATTCTACCGTCAATATCATTAGCTTTCACTTCAAATCTGTTTAGACATCACTTCTAAATTATTATCACTTCTTAATTTTTTTTAAATGATATAAAATATACGTTTTTGTGACAGTTCATTAACACGTTCATCCGGGACATCAAAAATTTCAAATAGCTTTATTTCCAAAAGGAATCACTGGATCGATACTAAAATTTGCATAGAGATTAAGGATTTCCACGTCTAGAAGGTATAAAAAGAATAGCCTTGTAGGATTAATAGTTTAGATTTTAGAATTTGATGACATCAGATGAAAACAAAGAATACGCCCGGCATACCCCCAGTCATACAAACGTCTCTAAATTTTCCAGCTTTCAACTTCCGTTTTCTCGACTCAGGTAGAACCTAACCTAACGGAACCTTGTACGATTACCAAACAAGAGGTGGTCTTTCAGGTGCTGGTATTGATTTTCCGCTCAGTTTAATTTTAATCATTTTGAATTTGCGGCGGCCATTTTGGAGAAAGGTCTATATGGACTATGAAATGGCAAAAAAGATTCTTGGGCTAACAGGTGTAACATGGTAGAAATGTGAGAAAGATGTTAATCAGTCTGAAACAAGCTACTCGGACAAAAAAAAATTCCGAGTTCTCCCAACACTGAGGAGTCGAACCTATGACATTCCACACACCGCACACGGTCGGACGCTCTTACTACCACTGAGCTACCGGAGACTCGTGGAAGCTTAGGCCATATAAGTATTGTAGGTTCAAATGTGACCGCAAACATCCTGCATTCCTGCATACTGCTAGGATTAGATGGTGCGTGGAAAGAAATGACGCACGTTCGAAATGCCGCTGACCTTTATAGGGTCGACTAGAAGAACAAAAAGAAAGTTTCTATCTATCTATGCCTGTCGAGTGCCAAGCAAGAAAGCCTCGTGCAAAACGGAAGGGATATTGATGCAGAATGTAAATGATGAACGGAAAATTTAGCCTATTTAGCACTCTGTTTAGCCTCCAGACGGTTAGCTTTCGGTGTTCGTTATGGCAGACATTAGACAATTATAAGACTCGTATGGGTTTACTTAATCCTCTTCGTGCTTGGAGCACATAAGGCCATACCGTATGGGTTTGGCGTTCGGAAAATACCCCTGCCGCATGCAAAATACTTCAGCTGAATAGGCTTGAACTTGCAGATAATCTAACTTCACCTCTAACAATTGTAAGCAACGATACTCGACGCGTTCACTTCGCTAAATTCTGTGTGAATTTGAAAAGGCGGTATTGATAGGATATCTTGTCCTTTGTACGGCCAAAAAATGCGACTGAGATCGTTCCCACGTAATGCCGAAACCCCTACCCCTCTTCTTCCCCCCTTTCCCTTTCTCCTCTTCCCTCTCCCCCTCCCCCTTCTGCCCATAGTCAAACGTAGGTAATGCATGGTAACCACGCTAGAGGGGTCCTTGAAATACTCGGCGCATTTCCGACAAAGTGGCGTCGAAACCTTAAAACTTCGCGGTGGTCTGTTTTGACACGGCCGGCGTGCGGTAATCTAACCTTCCTTCGTGTTTTGCCGGCATTTTCCACTCGACTTTGGCAAATGTTTTACAACAAATCAGTAGAGGCCATACCAACTATATACTTCTAACTGTTGGACAAAATACAGGAAGCGAAGATGGATGAAGAAATTAATTGAGAAGTGCAATATCACATAATATCTGCCTTGTTTACAGTTATAGATAACAGTTTATTCAAAACAACCACTACAAAAGGGCGATGCTGTGTTTTAATTAAACTTTGTTTGTTTCGTTATCTATGTTATGGCTTGTAGAAAATATGGAAATGGACAGCGAAAGATGAGTTCACAACTAAGATGCAAAACAAATGAAATTTAACTTAGACGTGGATAGCTGATGACCGTGTTAGTTTAAAAAAGTGCATCTCCCAGATTTAATTATCCTTATTTTAAACTGAGGAGCTACATTTTTACCGTTATTGTTCCTTTATTGTTCTTTCGATTTAAAAGTAATTTTGTACAAGGTGGTTCTAACTTTCAAGTCTGTGAATGAAACCCTAGTGTGTGACCATTCAAATGAAAGCTATTGAGTAGTACTTTCATGTGGTACTGTTTATTATGCTGTACAAGGTGGTCCTAACTTTCAAGTCTGTGGATGAAATCCTAGTGTGTGACCATTCAAATGAAAGCTATTGAGCAGTACTTTCATGTGGTACTGTTTATTATGCTGTACAAGGTGGTTCTAACTTTCAAGTCTGTGGATGAAACCCTAGTGTGTGACCATTCAAATGAAAGCTATCGAGTATAGTACTTGCATGTGATACTGTTTATTATGTTTTACAAGGTGGTTCTAACTTTCCAAAGATACCTTATCTCTACATGTTTGAACTTCAATTTAGTTTCTTTATAGTCAATTATTTTCTAAATAAAACATGGGGTTCAAGTGGGTGTTGTTTTCAGAATTCTTGTTTTTTTTTATGGCTAGGATCCGGCTACGTGAATCGAGAAAGTTTAATCTTCCCGGCATAAGTGGTTTTAATCCTTTCCATTTCCTTTGGCATGCAATCCGTTGAGTAATCCGACCCTTTTCTTGGAAAATAATCTCCAAATTGTGTTCACTTTTCCCTAATTAAACTTTAACTCGAAAGTTTGGTCTTAGAGTCAAACTGTTGATGAAACCCTAGTGTGTGACCATTCAACTGAAAGCTATTGAGTAGTACTTTCATGTGGTACGGCTATTTATTTTGTTGTACAAGGTGGTTCTAACTTTTACTTTTGTGGACGAAACCCTAGTGTGTGTGACCATTCAACTGAAAGCTATTGAGCAGACTTTCATGTGGTACTATTTATTATCAATGGTTGTACAAGGTGGTTCTAACTTTTACTTTTGTGGATGAAACCCTAGTGTGTGACCATTCAAATGAAAGCTATTGAGCAGTACTTGTGTTTATTTACGTTCGGCATATTTGTCGGTGAAATGTCTGTGTATACATCTTGCCTGTGTGTCCCCCCTGGCTTGAAGAACTTGTCACACCTTGTCATACTGAATTGTAAATACAATTGTTCGCTCGAAGACCTCGAAAGAAAAACTTATAACTGAAGCTTGAAAAATTTAGCCTTAATTTCGTCGTCGTTTTGCAATCCGTCTCAATCTTCCCCAATCTTAACCATCCTTGTTCCTGCTTGGTTTATTATTACCTCTTTGGTGTTTTTCTACCTTAGTAAACTATCATTTTATGGTTTCCTTCGATCTGAAGATGATTAAATGAAAATGAACTGAGATGCTGGACGTCCACCACTATTTGCTGGAAGTAGCTATATCACCGAATCATTACATCAAATATTCATGCATCACCAAAAAATGTTGCAACATCTCGGAACATCGTCAACCAAATATTTCATTGTTACCTCCTCGGTGAATTAGTTGTTTGCTAGATATTCTTCGAGGTATATTTGTTTTGTTTATTTTGAATTTCAACCAAGGTGGTGGCGCATGAGTTCCTGCACAGATGCATAGTCAATGTCGGTCATCTAGTCGAAGGGTTTAAAAGAAAAAGGACTGTGTGTTAGTATATATACACTATTTTTTTTATATAAGAACCTTTTTTATAAGAACGTTGAGGCTGAGATTGACCAAAAGTTTAAGAACATGCTAAGAACATAGCCAGGTTGAGACTTAGCTGAGAACATTTTTATTCACTTGTTTCTTGCATCGAGCTCTAAATACAATATTCCAGTATCCTTTCAAAACATTAACAAAATATAACATTTCAAATATCTCAGTGAATACGCAGTTCAAATGAGCTCAAAATACTTGAATGCACATTTTTTTATAGCAACAACATGGTCACGTTCGAATCTTTTTTGTGAAATTCTATACCATGTAACCTAAGAACATGTTAAGAACGTTTTCAGGCTGAAATCGCCCCAAAAATAAGAACATTGGTTCGGCCTCAGCTCGAAAATTAGACGTTCATAAAATAAAAAAAAGAGTTGTAATCAGGGGACGTTTTGAAGTGAATGTTAAACACCTGTTTTTGCACCACAACAAAAATCAAAACGCATGCAGTCGTGCTGCGTCACGCATGGTACATGTCACGCATGCACGTCACGCATGGTACATGTCACGCATGCACGTCACGCATGGTACATGTCACGCATGCACGTCACGCATGGTACATGTCACGCATGCACGTCACGCATGGTACATGTCACGCATGCACGTCACGCATGGTACATCTTCGTAATCCGCTTCAATCTTCCCCAATCCTTAACTGCTTCTGTGTGGTTTATTATTTAATTACATCTTTGGTGTTTTTCTATCTAAGAAAACTATTATTTTGAGGCCGGCTTCAATAGCTTTTTTCGATTTGAAGGTAACTTTGTGCATCGAAGCTAAGTGCATGGCTTATCAGGCCAGCGATTAACACTAATATCCTTAGCATGAAGTGACTAGGACCGGCTAGCTAGGAGTATCGCTATTCCCCTGGATAGCATTTTGTCGCCGGTACCCATTTACTCCTGTGTGGAGTGAGGCACTGTGAGAGTAGTGTCTTGCCCAAGTAAAATCTCGAGTCTGGCTTATTGTATTTGCTTTACTACGAGTCATCTCTTCGTGTGTTCCTTTGCCGTTACCCTGACTCTTCTCGCAGGGTACTTTGCCGTCTGCACATACTAGTCATTTTGGTCACTGCTATTTTATTTGATCTGAACATGTACTTTTATTGATACCTGCAGCTGAACACCTGCCATTCTTTGTTTTTTTGCTTCTTGTGCGAATTTTACAGAACTAAATTGTTATTGACGAAGGGAGTCGATTTTCTTTGCGTTTTTTCTTCTTTGTATATGTTTTTCTATCCATGGTTTCTTATGTACAGTGCGGTTGCAATCGGGTAGTTTCGTCTTTTAGCAATTGTACGTTTTCATGATGCATACATGCAGTGTAACCAATACTCTGCTCCAAAAATTCGGAATTTTGTTCGTTTAAGGCGGGACTTAATTACCTAAAAGCCATTTTTGCGCGACTCAGTTAACATGGGTTAAATGGAAATATCTCGTTCACGTTTCAAGCAATCCAAAAACTATATGCTCATCCCATGAATCTATGTTATGGGTGTTTTGTAAATTTTTGGGTGATTTTTGGATATGTTTGGACTGGAAATAGTTTTTCTCAAAGCAGTTGTAAAATTTAGGGAAATGAGAAATATTGAAGATTTAATGTAGTTTTAAAATTAGAATTTGAAGTTAAAAATTAGTAGATTGACACCAACAGACAGTTGATACCCACGCAAGAGCACCCGCGTGGGTATCAACTGGCTGTTGGTGTTCCAAAATCATTTTCTTTCTTCTATCCCTTCTTTGAACCTCTTAAAATTTCATTGAAATTTAGGTTAAGTCCCGCCTTAACCCGATGTTTTTTATATATGTTACAATGCAGGGTCATGTCAATCCTTTGTTGGTGAAATAACAGGAACCATAAGGCTTGTATGTTCGTTATATCCAGAGGGTCCAGGCGCGGATCCAGGAAATAACTTGACCGGTTTACTAGAGTCTGAGCGCCGAATCTATGGAAGTCCGGAGGCAAACGTTTTTAGATTTTCACTCTCTAAAATTATATTTCCCTCGATTTTTATTGAGCAAGAGAGGATGATCTAAGAGAACACATCCCCCATACATGGGCCTCTTCCAATGAAATTTAAGAAACACGATCACTTCTTTAAACTCGATTTACGATTTCAGTAGATGGACATCAACACGACGGCGAGAAAAATCTTCGCAATGACATCTGATCCTCTGAACATTGGCCGCGCGACCATGGGGACGAGAACTAAATAACTTTCACAGCATGGCGCGAAGCTTAAAATAGATTGAAAAAAATCTATCATGGGGCATGGGGATGTGTTCTCTTAGATCATCCTCTCTTGTATTGAGTCATTTGGAAAATTTGACCGACTTCCGCGTAAAACGGTGTAATCCGGTCTGGTCCTCGCCTGAGTTCGTCTGACAAGCCTCAAGGGCACAGTTAGTCTTGTTTTAAAAATGGTGAAATGGCCACTGAGTTCCACCATGTTTGTTTGTTTATACACCTGGGCCGGGGGTAGTGAGGGGGCGGGAAACCCCAGGGGTAAAGGGGGCGGGAAGTCTACGGGAGGCGGGAGACGAGAGGGCGGGAACCGGGATTTCTAAGGTGGCGGGAACCGGGACAGATAGGAAAATATTTGTAAACATTACGTAATATTTTGCAATAGAAAAAGCACAAAGAGGCGACAACCACAACGGAGAGAGCGGGCGGGAACCGAGAATAGCTAACACCCCCCCCCCCCCCCCCCCCCCCCCAACCTACCTATACCCGATATACACTATGTTGAGTGACGAAGTTCGATGTCTATTTTCTTGTTGGTGAAATGTCCGGGACCCAAATGTTTGTTCGTTATAACGGAGGTTCGTCAGCCCCCCTGGTTCGCGGTTACAACCGAGTTCCGGTCATACCCGAGGTCGAGGCAGAACCGGCACTGTCCATACCGTTAAAGATAACTGAAATAAATATGAAAATGATGTCATGGAGACATCGAAACGTTGTGTTAAACTTTTCTCGCTAATTTTTATCCTTAAATAAATATTATCTCAGTAAAATTCACAAGTCACACAAGTTTTACTGACGTTTGTGGGGCGGGGATAAATTTAGTTGCATACTATTCATACAAGATTTGTGTATTTGCCGCGCAGACAGTACGTATATTTCACTATGCCTAGCAATGTTTCATGCAATACTATACCGACACTCGGACTTTAGCAAACCTGTAATATAATCTTTCAAGTCGTGTCATGGTTTTTCTGTTCAAGCCAAATATAATAATTTAGACAAGCCTCGAGGAGGTCCAATTCAATTTTTACCCAACGACATTTCAGTTTAAAATATATTGAGAATTCACTAAAGCTGCATTACAATTACTATAATTAACCTTCGCGACCTTTTTGGCGTTACCTTGGTCACATAAAAGGTTGCTAGTTGTTCGCCATGAAAGCACTATTTCGCGCGCGAGATATTTTTACTGCTGTATTTACTTACGTTTTAATGACAGAATCTTCCAGTTGGTTTTTCGCGTTGCGTTTGCCACTTAAGATTCTTATTTGCACTTTGTGGTACAATAACTTCGTGGGGGTATAAAGGGCTCAGCTGACTTGCCTTTATAAAAAGGCTCCTAAATCGAGGCATTAAGTTTTTAGATCTTTGACAATTTTCTCTGGCGTCCTGGGGGGTCAAACGATTTGGACCTCGCTTAGTTGCTAAACTGCTAATTACGCCATTTTCACAAAAACAACGAGCGTAAAATTGTAGCTATAATATAAATGCTGGCAACGATAAGCTATTAAAATACGCGTCAAGTCGTTAGAAACATTACACACTTTTGTCTGTTACAATTCGGTTCATAAATAAATATTGCTAGCAATGTCCTATATAAGAGTTTTTCAAATGGACCGAAGAAAAAATTTTCAAAGAGACAATGTCATTCGCGTAGACTCCGAAATATTATCATATGCAAACAGATCTTTTCTTTTCACAGCAAAATTTACATTAGGAGAACTTTCAAATACGCATTTGACACACCGCGCGGGTTACATGTTTGTTTAAGGGCTGAAAATCAACTTCGACCGCTCTGAAAGATTACTGAAAAACCGATTATGTTATACGTGTTTTAAAAGTCGACCCGCCAGTGAAACCGATAATCTTCAAGGACAGCTAACGAGCCACTAACGATTGTACCTGTTATGCCATAGGGCATAGCTGTGAACCTGTTTTTTCTTTGTTTTAATAATTCCGGCTATAATTTCGATGATTTAAGCCGCGGTGTGGTTGAAGATTTCACTGTCTTTTTCGCGGCTGTAAAACCTTTTTCAGCATAGTAAACACCCAAAGAAATATAGTTGTAGCATTTATAAAATAAGAGTAGGCACGGTGTACGGAAGCCATTTTATACCAGGTTAATGAAAATACGCGCGATTTTAAAACAAAAACACAGTGACTGTTACAGCTACTAATAACAATTCGCGGTCCAGAATTGCCGCGTTAGCTGCAGATATGCCCTATACAAGAAAATCCGCATGGGCCGACATTTTGGTCGCAAATGGCCATTTCTTTCATTAATGAATATTCGAAAAGACAATTTGTAGTGAGTTAGACCTTGGTGAAAAATCCGGTTAGAGCTAGACTTCCGTAATTCGCTTTGAAATACGCTCTGAAAAAAACTACCGTATATATATACGCGTGCAGGTTCTCCTAGATAAATATTACTGTATGGTAAGGCAGAGGCCATTAACACGCATATTGTAACTTTCATCGAGATAAGAAATGGATTGGTTTTACCTTGTTCCTGTGTGGTAGGTAGCCGATCGTCTGCATCAGTAACGCGGTTTCTTCACTGTTCACGAAATCGAAACTGGTCCATTGCTTTTCATAATCATCACGTATTCATGAGCAGCTTCGCATCGCTGATATAATTTCATTTGAAGATGGTCAGTTGTTTTGTGTTGATCCGCGCGTGTTTTATATTCTTCACCAACACATCCCCAAACAGGAACAGCTGTTTCCATGATCAGCCATTCTTTTTTTGCCTTTTTAATTCATGCAAAATGACAGCTTTGCGCGAGTCAAAGTGTTTCTCGGTGCCTCAATTGTGTCGCAGGTCGAGTTGGTTTACATACGTCGTTGAAACTGACGTGGAATCAACACGAAAGTGACACAACTCCTGGCGGGCAGAAAAGTGCCTGTTGACCGGTAGAAATGTCGCAAATTAAAATTAACGCGAACAAAAACACTAAAAATGGTTTCGTGATGGGATTCATAATCTCGAAATAATTATACCACCATTAATTGCAAAGAAAATATTGGTGTTATTCAGGGTGACCGAAATGCAAACCCATTATCTCTGCCGAAATGAATTGTTGAGAAGGTTTTTAAAAGGTTTCATCGTAAGCGAGGTTTTGTTTTATTTATTTTTTATGCTCTGACAGTATTTCTGGTGGAAAAAAAGGACAGTCACTGTAACTTGAAATATGAACAGTGAAAATAACATGGTTGATAATGACTTGGAATCGTACACAAACAAGAGAATTACACTTTATAAACCAGAAACTTAACATAAACCTTGTAGCTTTAAAAATAAAAAAGAGAGAAAAAAGTTGCATTCATATGAATATGCTTCCTTTAAGCCCGGGCCAAACGAGGATGAGAGTTGTTGAGAGTTCAAACTCTCGCTCTTGTTTGGCCTGAGACTCTCATATATACACTCTCATGCGCTCTCATCGTGTTTGAACCTGCTCAAATTTGTCTTGAGAGTTGTCGACAACACTCGCTCTTGTTTGGCCCGAGGTGATGATACACTGACCGTCAATGAAAGTTGAAGAATTCTGATCTCATGAGCTCAGAATCAGCAGCTATCATGCATTTTCGTTTGGCTGGGCTTTACATTGAAACTGAGCAATTATTAGGTCACATTAGCCCACAAAGAAAAGGACAATTAATTTTTCTTGACAGTGGACTTCAAATCGGATGACAGCTCATCAAAGGGCCGGTCTACTTCAAGGAGAGAATTGTTAAAATTTTTAAATTAAAATTTTAGTTGTGTTATTTGTTTTGTCTGAGGGAGTATAAAATCATTGCGAACACCGAAACGAAAATAAAAAGGAAAAAAAACAGTTGGTGAATTTTTTTTAAGGACTCGATTTGCCGAACCAAAAGTCTACTGTGTTTATTTGTGAGGAAATTTGTGCTGACATTGAAAAAGAAAGTGAAAAAACCCCTGTGAAATGTTTTTTACTGGATTCGATTAACATTTCTAATATACACAGTGTTTGACAAACCATCAGAAACGATGTTTGCCGTATTCAAGTCCACCAAGCTAAAATCTACTTGTGTTTATTTGTGAGGAGATTCTCCGAACGAACAGGAAAGTAAACGACGAAAATCACCCAACACTTTACAATGGAGAGAGCAGGTTCCATCCGAACTCACTATTCACTCTTCGGCGCGGAACTTAATTTTCCTGTTTCTGTTTTCATCCAAATGGAAAACCGTAAAGGTGTAAAATTGATTCCTTTGTGCGTAATAACTTCAGCTGTCCACTTTGTTATAAAAGTGGACTAAATTCCGGGGGGGGGGGGGGGGGAGAGGTGGGGGTGGGGTACTCCCATATTTAAGCTATACTAGGTATGTGCCGCGGGATAGGGTATGGTTTCTTAGGTGCTCATAGGGTATCCTCGGCTTTTGGTATTGTGATCCTTAGATAGGGTTCCTTTACTGAATTCAAATTGCAGTACCTAAACGCTCAGCAAAACGAAGAAAGTATGGTCTCAGTGTTAAAACTGAACTACCCGTTAAAGCTTTCCATCTACAGAAAAGAAATAAAAGTGACCTGTTCACACAATTCTGAGTTATCGGGTGCCTGATTGTTAGTAGATAATTGGCCTTCATGCTGGTTGACCTGGTTGTTCTATTTTTTCCTGCTACAGTGCTGACGAGACCCAACCAGGTCGAAACAGCTGTCCACGGCTTGCATTTTGGCTTTCAGTTTGGACTCTATCATGTCGTTGTCGCGTTAAGTGTTCTACGTAGTATCAGCCTTTCTTACCTTATTTGTATTTCCATTTTTGGCTGATCAGATCTTTCACAGATCCTACGTATACCAGCAGCATTTTCGTTCGCGGTCCTTCGCCACTTATTCACTTGTCATTTTGTTGGTTTGGGCCTTAAAAAGGGTATCAATTTTCGATTTTCTATCCTTATATAGGGTCAGGGTTTAAGAACCTTTGCGGCAAACACCTATCCTAAATTGACGGGGGTACCCACCGCCCCCCCCCCCCTCAACCCCCGGGACTAAATGTTCAAACTATAAATGCGCCGCTTGACTGATGACACAAAACCCCACAATGCTGTAAAGAAACATTATGATACTGAAAACAAATTTTCACTGAATATACCTCCTCCACGAAGTTATTATTTTTATAATAGCTAAGCCGCAAAACGCGAACGAAAAGCAATGTAGTTATTCAAATAAAACGGTATTTACGCTTACCAATTCCCAGTTTCCACGCGCTGGGTTTAGCCGAGAAGGTATGGGTAAAAACGTTTAGTTGCGTTTAAAAATACATTCCCCTTGTTGCGAGAAGGCCTGTTGCTGTCGAACTGTTTCTCAGTGTAAGCTGAATGCCGAGGAGATTTTAGTTAAGTAGAATTCGGCGACGAATTGAATTGAATTTAACGGGCGTCCAGCCATCAATTACAAACCCCTGGGGTTTGTCTGTTTGTGCATTGCTATTTATTCAGACATTTGGCGCCTAGCGACCCGGGGGGCTTATCTACTCGAACAAAGGCTCGTAGGGGGTCCAAATTAGTACCTATCTGCTCAAATGGGCCGGAGAAAGAGGTTATTCAAAGCGGAATTGTTTATATCCCAGAGGAGCCGTTACATAAAAGATATACATTCAACAGCGCATTTAAAACATGTGTTAAAAGGATGATCAAATATTCTCAGACTGGAAAGCACTTGGAAGTGGTGCTTCTTATGCAGGGATAGTCGAATGAGAGAGCACGCGAGCGCGCGCGAAAATCACCTCGAGGAGACGCGACGCGACGCGACACGACTTTTGGTTCGAGTTATCGGGATGTTTGAGAAATTTAGGATCCGAGAAATCGGGATTTCCCATTGCGAGAGCGTGATCGCGGGCCACGAAATAAAAGGCGACCAACTTTGCACGGGGAACTATTAAGTCTAAACTGCTAGCCAGCGTGCTACGCAGGCGCTGAGTGGAAGGGCGCGTGTTTCTAGGGGCGCGCGCGAGAAGATACGCGCGAGGAAGGAGAGAAAGAGCTCTTTTCTCGCCTCGCGCGCTTTCTCCCTCTCTCTCTCGCGCTTTTTATTCCAGCGCCTGTTACGCAGACTAAAACTGCAGAATACCTCGCAAAACGTTCACGGCGGAGCTCAATAACAGAAATTTTTACTTCGACGTGACCGCTGCTTATTAAAAAGCCACCATTTCATACACCTGTCCATGTTTTGACTTTGAAAATTATTTTTAAATGTATGTATAGCGCTAGCGCACACTTGGTCAACAACTATTATATTCGCTGTCGATTCTCCTTCCCTCGTTGAACATTCGAAAACAAGATCGTGAGCGGAAAAGGCGTACACACAGATGTCAGGAGACTAGCGAACTCCAGTCGATCCCTAAAGCCTGGTGGTTATCACATCCCAAAGATAATTAATCCCCATCCCAGCTTCGCGAGAACCCGTCTGCGAGTCACGTATTACTAGCATATTCTGGTAAAATCGGAGACTTAAAAAAAATACTCTTGTTTGTGGATGCAATAACAGCAGCGACTGCAGGCCTGGTTAAACTAGGAAACATTGTTGCGGACGCAAATGTTTCCCAGTTTAGCCACGCAAAACTCAACATTGTTTCAGCAGCAAATTTTACGTCTCGGAAGCAAGAAAATGTTTTTGAATCAAGTCAAAAACATTTCTGCTTCACGGACGCAAATGTTGCTTGCGAAACATGTTTCCCAGTTTAGCCACGGAGGAAACAATTTTACTAGTTTAGCCACCGAGAGCAGCAAAACATTTATCGTGCTTCCCGCTAGTTTAGCCACCCAGGAAACATTACGGGAAACAAATGTTTCTGTAACAATTATGTTTCCTAGTTTAGACACCAAAGCAACGAGACATTTCTCGTGCTTCCCGCTAGTTTAGTATTTTGACAAGCATGCATGAAAACTAGCCAGTTACATAAAAAACATACCAATTAAAGGTGGATCAATTATCAAATGTCCGTATTAAATGGTGCGCATGCGCAGAGGACTGCGCGGCATCTGGGCACTACTAAGATACCGCTGAGAACACACCGGGACATAATTATTCCAATCCGGATGATTGCCCGCGGCATAATTTAACACCTGTAAACATCAAAAGAAGCATTACTTTCACAGTCGGGGGAACTGAGTACCATTCTCGTTCCCAGAGTCCTCGTTACCCTTGTCCAGCGGTATAGCGGCCAACAAGGACCTCTGGGGGAAGCGATCCGCCATGACAGGATTCTTGGACTTCCGGTTCTACTGCGCATGTATTCGACTCCATGTTTCAACCTAACTGACGCCAAGATTCTTGGACTTCCGGTCTTACTGCGCAGGTCAGGCGGATCGCTCTATCCCAGAGGTCCTTATTGGCCGCTCCACCGCTGGACAAGAGTAACGAGGACTCTTGGAACGAGATTGAGTTGATAGCGAAATCCCGCCTTCGAGACGGGACTGAGCCTGCGGTGTTCGTCGCCAAAGTTGCTAAGCAACATGACGGCGCGATAGCGTTCGGAATATTCATGTGTGCTACCGCTATAGTTTTTGATTGGATAAAAAAAGATTCGGAAACTCAGATCCCTTGAGCGATAAGTAACTCCCCCGGGGGGTGGGGTGCTCCCGTCAATTTGGGATAGGTGTGTGCCGCGAAAGTTCTTAAATCCTGGCCCCATTTGTGGGTGGGAAATCGAAAATTAATACCCCATTCAAGGGAAAAACGATAACTCATGGTACGTATCTATTTCTTCGATTGTATTTTAGTACTTTAGGATAGAGGAAAGCATTTTTAGTACAAATGTTAATACAAATGCTATCGGTAACACGTGGACTGGCTGAGCGGTCATTTCGCGTTTCGTGTCGAAGAACAAAACGTCTTATAAATTGAACAAAGAATACAAGTTATGATAAAAGAGCAGGAACCATTAAATTCCTGACAGAATGAGACTTCTAACTGGACTTTCTCTCGAAAACGTGTACCCTACAAAACAGGCGTATTTGGATTAGGAAAACATTGGAGGCTTGGGGCGAGTGCAAAAGAACGACGAAGGGAGAGGAAGTCAGGCAGAAAGGCGAGGGAGGGGGAGGGGGGCGATTCTAACCCTCCCCAACCCTAACCCCGCCCCCTTCCTCGCCCTCTTTCACTCGCCCCAACTCTCCACGTTTTGCGAATCCAAGATGGCGGCTAAACACTCGAAGGAGATAAACAATCGCAAGCCCACAAACCGCAGGCTAGAAAACGTGCTGTTGTGTTCACACATTCCGGCTACAGCTCGAATCTTGGGAAACAATTTACAAATTAGGGCCTGTTTATATGGAGAAAAGTTGTCCCTCGTAGGAGGGTCACCCTCCATACCGAGCAACTCCGGGCGAGATAACTTTTCGTACTGATTTCTTTATAAATAGCAGCGAACCGTTTACATGAGAAATCGCAAAGTTGGCTCGGGGGGCAGGGTGACCCTGGGTGGAGGGTTACTCGCTTTGAAGGTAGGGTGACCCTGGGGGGTGGTTCAACGTTTTTCCATATAAACGCTCTGGCTATTGTTGTTTCACCTACCAGGGACAAGGGACACAGCGGCAAAATGAGTGCGCATGCTCGGCCATTTTGGCGCTATGACGTCCCCTGGGGACGAGAATGTCGAAAACATTGCTCAAAGAGTTCATGTTTCCATTACGATCGTTCGACTTCGAGCGAAAAATTCACTATTGTTGCAAAGATAATTAGTTTGCTAAAAAAGATATGTGAAAGAAGAGTCTCTCTCGGAATTGTTTTCAAGGTAAAAACCTTATCTGTTCCGTGACGGCCTTATCCACGCGAAATGAAAACAAATACCGCGAATTTTGAATTGCCGCCATTATGTTTGTATGGAAATGAGCGAGCAGGTTGGCGCACACGCACTCATTTTGCCGCTGTGTCGGGACATATAGAGCATGCGCGAACCGGACTCGGTCAACAGGGACAACTTTTTTCATATAAACGCTCGGTAGAAGATCGCTCGGGGAGGAGGGTAACCCTCCTACCTGGGACAAATTCTCTACATGTAAATAGGCCCTAACTGAACTTTATCTCGAAAACCTGCTGTTGTGTTCACACATTCTACAGCTCGAATCTTGGGAAACAATTTGTCCAAATTACAAATTAGTTACGAGTGTTGTTACTAGTAGTTACTTACGTTGTTTTATTATTAAATATTTTTGTAGAGTGGAATTGCTGTACAGATATCGGGCCCTTTTGTTAATCATGATTCAAATTCGTCGGAAAATGTGCTACCCAGCTCGGCTTAATATTGATATCCAATGGTAAGTTCATCGTTTTATTATTATTGTTATTCTCAATTGCTCACTCCGAAAATCAAATGGAGGCTGGGGACAAGGCTTTAAATTTTAATTTAATTTTTGGGTGATTTTTGCGTATGTTTGGGAGGAAATAGTTTTTCTCAAAGAGTTGTAAAATTTAGGAAATTGAAGATTAAATGTAGTTTTTTTAACTTCAAATTAGAATTTGAAGTTAAAAATTCGTAGATGGACACCAACAGTTGACAGTTGATAACCACGCAAGAGCACCCGCGTGGGTATCAACTGTCTGTTGGTGTTCCAAAAATCATTTTCTTTCTTCTATCCCTTCTTTAAATCTCTTAAAATTTCATTGAAATTCACGTGTACCCCCGCCTTAAGTCAGTTTTCCAAGTTATTATTTTCCGAGGTTATTTTGTTAGATTGCAACCATGTAGAAGGCTTTCAAAAATCAGAAAAAAATAGAGACTTTGTATCGATTGGGACGCCATCTCTGAATTAGAGACTGACTTGTATGGAATTTGGGCGAGCTTTGTTAACACCAGACTTGGTAAATTTACTCATTTTCATGCGATTTTCTGGTGATGGGATCCATTTTAGCAGAAATTTAGAATCTCTTCGGCTGCAAAACGGCAAATTTGTCATTCCTAGAAATAGGAAAAAAACTTAAAAGAAAAAAGGTAATCACATTCAGTGATTGTGCAAAATCCTTCTTAGTTATTTTTCGTAAATTCAAACCGGTAGTTAGTTTCCGTTACCCGGCGGCTTCCCGCTTACTCCAACATACCCCTGTTACTCCCATTATCCTTCCCCCTTAATCTGACACCCCTTTCTATTATTGCTATGTTCCCAGTTACCTAGCGTCCCCTTACTTTGACCCTCCTCATTTTTCTTACTCTATCCCCCCCGTTCTCTAACCCTGCCTATATTATTCCCTTACACCAGTTTCCCCCTAATTCCACAATCCCCTCTAATTCCCATGTTTCCTCCCCTATTATTCCCCAGTCTCCTCTCTTCCCTCTAACTTCCACTTTACCCCCTACTTCAAGTCTTTTTTTTTTCATCGTGTACTCCAATTCCCCTCGAACCTCCCCTTAGAACTACGGCTATGACCCACACTCTCCCTTCAATTACTGTTTTTTTTTATTTTTCATTTTAACCTCCCCAACTATGACTCGAACCTAAGAACTCCTGCTCTACAGCAAATCACCTTAGCCACTGCGCCACACCGTACGCTGTTAAAACACTCAACATATTTTCAGGTATCCTTACTTATTATCCCCAGGCTCACCTCGACCAAAGTATTATTGATTTCAATATTATTTCCAAAACGAGTGCGGGTCAGTCGAAATTATTATTATTGTTTTTAAATAAGACACATTTATTCTCCTTCAACGATTAAACCACTATCCAGCTTTCCTTATTACTATCGCCGATGTTTTGCTGTGTTCAAATGTTTGCATAAATCAAGAGAAAATTATTTTATCTTGCATAAATTAGATGATGTATGCGAGTCGCGAGGAAATGCGCTGCAGGCGATTATCTGGGAAAAATAACAAAATATATATTTTTTAGAAAAAGTAAATGGCGACTGACTCTTAATCAATTCTTATTTTATTTTTTTATTTTCTGCTGTTATGTTCTTTCTTCTGCTCCCGGTTCGCGTTCTACAATTTTCTCATAAGAGAAAACCAGGGATGAGTCTATATTATAGTCCATATATTCAAACATTGAAAATTTAATGTCTTATGACATTTTATAGTGAGAATGGTGCAACGTTTTTCTTTCTCGGTCTAAGACTGTCAAATGAAATAGCGACAAAAATAGTCAATACATATTCTCCCCTTCCATTTTTGTTTTTTTAAGTTGATCGAAACAGAAAGGCACGCACGCTGGCCTGTCTAAGGGGTATCGAAAGAGACTTACTGCAATGTAGCTAATACAATTTAAAGGAACCCTATCTGAGCTTACATATGGATAACGACATCCTTTTCATTCCCTTGGAACTCATACATAACAACCGTGACTCAATAAGAAAGGCGCACGAGGCCCACTTTAAAAAGGCCCACTTTAAAAAGGCCCACTTTAAAAAGAGGCAATAACACGAGAATTTGATGTCATTTCAAAAACAAATTACCATCATAGTGTACTAAAACTGCAAGAGAGGATGATCTAAGAGAACAAATCCCCATGCCCCATAATAGTTTTTTTCAATCTATTTTAAGCTTCGCGGCATGCTGTGAAAGTTATTTTAGTTCTCGTCCCCATGGTCGCGTGGCCAATGATCAGAGGATCAGATGTCATTGCGAATATTTTTCTCGCCCTCGTGTTGACGTCCATCTACTGAAATCGTAAATAAAGATGTGATCGCGTTTCTTAAATTTCATTACGTCATTACAACTGACCAATCCTGAAGGTGTCTTCCTTAAAATAGCTGCGCAGTATGACCACGCGCTGAAATTAGATTGAAAAAGATTATCATTGGAAGAGGCCCATGTATGGGGGATGTGTTCTCTTAGATCATCCTCTCTCGTAAAACTGTCAATAAGTGTCTGGCCATAGATGGACTGGGTCGGAATGGATTGCAACATGACAACATTTAGGCTAACTTTTTCAAGTTCTCGCATTTTCGTTTCCAAAATGCACTAGAACAGATCATAATTTGTTCCTCTTTCAAGAACTTGGTTGATTTCTTTCTCTTGGTGATCTAGAATTATTTTGTAAATAAGTAAAGGTATTGAAGAACAGGTTTGACCAAAAATTGTCAAAATCCCCGCGATACTGCCCCTTTAATAGAAAAAGCTATAACACTGAAGCCCCGTGGTATACTAGAAGACATATCATTTTATTTTATTTCAAACCTTTTTCGCGGAATAATATTTTTGCAAGAATATTTTTTGCTGCACTTTTTTTTTGCGGATCCTGATAGAAACCGCAAATTAAAGATCACAAAACTTAGAATTCGGAAAAATTGAATGCCGCACGGGATTTTTTATCGGGTTTTATTTTCATATTTAACTCTCTTTCCTGTGTCCACACGTATCCGTCCGTTTTCGAATCGCTCCGTTTTCATCGAAGACGCATCAAAAGCTCCGCGTCCACACTATCGTTTTCGTAGCGTTTTCCCCGTCCACGCGATTACGCTCGAAAACGCTACCACAGTCATCTGCGCATGCGAGAAATAGACGCAAAAAAACTGCATCTGAGTTCGTGTGATGCGAATGACGTCCGCGTTTTCGAAAGCCTCCGTTTTCCGGCGCTGTCCACGCTTACTTACGATAGGGCTCCGTTTTCAAATGTCTCCACTCTGGACAGCGTTTGCAAATGTATGCGTTTTTAATAAAAATAATAATAATATAATAATAATAATATTTATTTATATAGCGCCGTTTCTACTAAAAACCAACAGCGCTTAACAAAACTACTTATTATAAACAAATAAACATTACTTTACTGATATGATAATTTACTATTATAAAAACGAATAATTATAAGGAAAGCAAAGATTTAAAAGGAACGATTAAGTAAAAAAGTCTTAACTCTACTTTTAAAGGTACTTAGGCATGATATGGTTCTAATATGGTCAGGTAAATTATTCCAAAGTATAGATGCAATTACTGAAAAAGCGCGCTTTCCATAAGTTTCAAGATTGTACTTATAGGGACTACTAACAGTTCTTTAGTGGCTGAGCGAAGTTTTCTGGTGGGCATATGTTTAATTATAGTGTCCGTTAAGTATTTAGGTCCAGTTTCATAATAAGCTTTAAAAGTCAAAATTAAAATCTTGAACTCTATTCTTGATTTAACTGGGAGCCAATGTAGTTCTATCAATATCGGTGTAATGTGTTCGTACTTCTTAGAATACGTGAGAAGACGGGCTGCGGCATTTTGCACATATTGGAGCTTTTGCAGCATATGTTGTGGTAGACCAGATAGTAGAGAGTTACAGTAATCGATTCGACAAGTTACAAAGGCGTGTATTAGTATTTCGCAGTTTTTGTGTGACAGGAACTTTCTGATAGTGGCCAAATTACGCTCAGCGTTTTCGACCATTGCCGTGTGGACGATTTGCGAAAACGCTTCGTAAAGTATGCGTTTTCAAAGGAAAAACACATCAGTGGGGATGGGGCCTTAGAACCCACGACTGAAATGTAATACCGCACGGTATTTTTTAACGCTCTTTCCTGCTTTCTCTTTTTATTGTGTCTTGAGTTGGTTTGCATAAAAAAGCACGTGCAATAATGAAGGAGATAGCATGCACATAAGTGTTACTTGTGACGTGGACTGAGGTTGTAATGTTGTAAGATGTCAACCGCTCCCTCTTCACTAGAATCAATTTCTAAGGGCCTATTTACATGGAAAAAAGTTTTCCCTGGTTTAGGAGGGTTACCCTCCTCCTTGAGTCATCTTTTACCGAGCGTTTATACGAAAAAAGTTGTCCCTGCTGACTGATCGAGCCACAACTTGGCCCTCTCGGGTTCGCGCATGCTCTATATGTCCCGACTTGTCCCTGGTATGTGAAACAACAATAGCCAAAGTGTTTATAAGGAAAAAAGTTGGCCCGGCCCCCAGGGTCACCCTGCTATCAAAGCGAGTAACCCTACACCCAAGGTCACCCTGCCCCCCGAGCCAACTTTGCGTTTTCTCATCAAAACGGTTCGCTGCTATTTATAAAGAAATGTATGAAAAGTTGGTGACCCTCCTACCAGGGACAACTTTTCTCCATATAAATAGGCCATAACTGGGCTTTCTCTGGAAAACTTGCTGTTGTGTTCACACATTCTACAGCTCAAATCTTGGGAAACAATTTGTCCAAATTACAAATTAGTTACGAGTGTTGTTACTAGTAGTTACTTACGTTGTTTTATTATTAAATCTTTTTGTAGAGTGGAATTGCTGTACAGATATCGGGCCCTTTTGTTAATCATGATTCAAATTCGTCGGAAAATGTGCTACCCAGCTCGGCTTAATATTGATGATATCCAATGGTAAGTTCATCGTTCTCAATTGCTCATTCCGAAGTTCAAATGGAGGCTGGGGACTAGGCTTTAAAGATGATTTCCAGTCCGTACTGCGCAAGCTCAGGGTCTATTTACATTTTTGTTTTGAATTTGTTGATACGTTACACTTTGGTGATAGCGTACATGAAGTTGTTCTGAAGTTTTGAGTCCGCCATTTAATACGTGTCGTTGAGTTACTGAATTCTCGATGAGCTGAAACGTCGGTTTGGGATAACGCCGAGGTTCTTCTACTCGTTATTATTGTTTAGCAAGGCTATCTGGCGTTAATAATGAAGAAAAATGTAAGTTTGTACAACAATTTCTATTTTGGCTAGTATTTACATTCCTTCGTATGCGGCTCATAAACATAGCAGGTGGAGATTGCGCAGTACGGGCTGTAAATCATCTTTAAATTTTAATTTAATTACAAATTGGAGCCCATCACAAGAAAGATCATATTATGGCGGGGGTACACATGAATACCATTTTTCCACCACTTAACATGGGTTTAATGGAAATATCTCGTTCACGTTTCAAGCAATCCAAAAAACTCTATGCTCATCGCATGAATCTATGTTATGGGGTGTTTTGTAAATTTTTGGGTGATTTTTGCGTATATTTGGGAGGAGATAGTTTTTCTCAAAGGAGTTGTAAAATTTAGGGCAATAAGAAATATTGAAGATTTGATGTAGTTTTTAAATTAGAATTTGAAGTTACAAATTAGTAGATGGACACCACAGACAGTTCATATCAAGAGACTATGATCTAAGTAGATCATAGTCTCTTGTTCATATATATAACCACGCAAGAGCAGCCGCGTGGGTATCAACTGTCTGTTGGTGTTCAAAAAATCATTTTCTTTCTTCTATCCCTTCTTTAAATCTCTTAAAATTTCATTGAAATTCACGTGTACCCCCGCCTTAAGAGGCCCTGACTGGTAATATGGAGAATCGCTGGCCAGGCTGGGAAAATCAAAAATCCTGATAATTGGCCTGAATGACACTTATGGGGAACTATCTTCGAAAATAATACTTAAAGTTTCTGGAAATTTATACTTTTCGAGAAAATCGAGAAAAACGAAAATACGGGTTTTGCCTCATTAATTATGCAAAAATCACACTGAAAATTGGCCAAGTTCAGTACACTTGTATTCAAACATTTCGCATTATCAGAAAATAAAATTGATTTTGCATAACAACATACCTCTTCTACTTTCTAGCAATTGGAAATGTTTTGTTTCTGGAGCGGCTAGGAAGGTTGCAGGGTTCTTTAAAGTAACGACATTTCCAGCACTTTATGAGAAGGGAAAAATTGCTTAATTTCAAAGGTAAAAAACGCATCTTGGTATGTCCGATATGAAATCCAAATTACCATCGTGATACAGTTTGGCCCTAGTACTTTCATAATATGAAATAAAAAATCTGGGCAATCAAGGCACACGCTGGCAAAATCGAAAGTTTGTGACGCTCTAAACCGTCAAATTAGCATAATGCAAATTTCTAAACTGAAGTATTCGGATTGACTGGTGTGTGAAGGTTACATTTTGACGCTGTGATGTGAAGGAAACATGCAAGAAATAATTTAAAAGATGATATTAATCAACCTTTACTTCCGCTGATGGTTACACTTTAATCGTATAAAACTGAAGGAACAGATTGTCAAACCCTTGTTTTGGCTGACTTTACTTACCTGCGATTGCGTGACCGGAGTCATATCAATATAGTTTTGACACATGCCGCGTTACTGAAATGTTTGAAAAATAAGAAATGAGGACAACATAGCCCGCTTAATGCAATGCATATATGTTATTGAAATGTTTAGTTGTTTGCCATGATATGTAATCGTGAAGGGCAACTTTTTTTGCCATTTCAAAATAAATACCGTATTTCCTTGATTAATCGCCCTGAGCCTTCCCTCGAATTTGCGCCATCTTGCATGGTGTCATGAAATCTGAAATAACAACCAACCCTCAGGTCCACTCCAATTTTAAAACAATATCACAGAATGGCTCAAAACGTGGCTGGGCGAGGTGGGGGAGTTGTACTTCTCGGGTGCCCGGGCGTGATGTAGGCTACATGTTTAGAATATAATCTTCAAAAAGAAGCCAGTTAAGATAAGTACCAATTCAAGTCCAGACATGTTGTTCCAAAAAGAGCTGTTTTATCTAGACAGTTGGATGCCAGACATTTGCTCCACTCTCTCTTGGTGTCTGAGTTATCCATTCCACACCGAAGCGAAACAAATACACAACCCAGGATTATCAATATAATAATAGTGTGAAAAACATCTTGCATTTGCAACATATATATAAGGTCGATTGAAAGAGAGACACTAATTGATAGGCACACCTCTGGAGGCACACTGTAAATATGCTGCACTGATCTCTATCTAGAATCAAATCTAGAAGGCGGCGGAATGATCACTGCTATTAATACTAGCAACCACTTCCTTGGTAGCGCCGCGTGATGCTACGCCGTGCTTATTCGATATAATATTGGCCGGAAGAGTAGCATGGTTGAACAAGTTCTTACGCTATACAAAATGAATTGCGTCAAGCTCAAGAAATCCCTACAGGTAGCTTCATTTTTCTCCCGGATATCTGAGCGAAGTAAACAAGTATAACACATTAAACAACAACAACAAATGTTACCAAGAGAACCTCCATAAAAGCAATTAAAAACAATATTTAAGTCCGAATGGAGACTATCAAGGCTTCTTCAAACAGTAGTTGGATTTGTCTAACTGCGTACATTGCAATTTCGAAAATTGGTATAGTCTGGTGTATTTAAACCCCTTTTTACGAGTAATGAATGTAACATCCCTTGCATCTCTGTTGTGGAAGATCTCCGGGGAAGATCTGGTAGAAATCTACTCTTGCAGTATACAATATCATCTATTACTGTCAGATTGTTTTGACAACAGACTGCAACTAATCCCCTCGTAATCTGACTCATCCCCAGTCGTCTCCCTTGTTAGTTGACGCGCGTGACAAGCTCCGCTTGCCACGCGCGTTTCCTCATTATTGTCATGCGCGGCTCTAAACAAGAGAGACACTTGAACTGGGGACGAGTCAGTCCTGTATTCCATGAACCAAGACAAAACTCACAAAAATTACCATGCCTTTTTCATTTCCCCCCAAATACACAGTAACATAAAAGATTAACGAAAATACTGTACAATATCCATGGAGTTACTTTGTGCACAATGTACAAATTGGCGAGTATACGCGCGAGCCTCCTGCGTGGCCGGTTCAGAAAGGGGAGGGAGGGAGCGCAGCGCACAGCGTGTGGACAAAAGGGAAAGGAGCTCCGTTTCCCTCCTTCCCCTCGCGCTCCGGGCATTGTGCGAATCCCAAATACCTCCTCTCCCTCCCCTTTCTGCGCCGGCTAAGCAGGCTATATTCACTATATTCACACTCACCCTAGTGTCTTTGCTCTAAGATTGCGCGCGTACGCCAGTCGCCAAACAACTATTCACGGACTGTATGCCAGTCTAGCAAAATCGTGAACAGTATTACTTTTTGATCTAAAAAAATCCCCCAAAATATCAAAATCGTACATTCCATACCCATAAGAAATCCTTCGCTATCCCCGCCAAACACCCCTACCGGCCGCTAAGTACAACGAACGTTTACGTTTGTGATATTGCATAATATAGTATATATCTAGCTTGATTTATGAAAAGGTACCTAGATTCTCAATTTCGGGGTTTTGGTTTTTGCCGTTCAAAAACTCTCCAATGTTGGTGATATAAAAACATAATGTCAACTTTTTTTTTTCTTTCTCCTTCTTCTTCCTTTTCTTCTATCTTTCTGGTCGGTGATTTACAGGCGAATCGGACTTATCCTTGTCATCTTTGAGCAGAATTTTGTGAAACAAAGTGTTGAGATATTTTCATTGAGTACGTTTTGTTAAATTTGGGTAGATATAAGACTGAGTCAACATCCGACTCGTTTCTTATGTTAGAATGAAAAGATGGACCTGACTCAGCTGTTTAGAATACCGTAAATATCCGATTTAGCACCCAGCGGTGGTACGGGTAAGTGGTGCTCAATTAATTTTTGGAACTCAAGGGAGACAGCTCGCTTATTTCTGTTTTGACCTAAACATCTTTTAGTAAGAAAGAAAATGAAAAACAACAGGAACTGACAGTACGAAAGTCTATGGCCGATATATATAGCTGGCCACTTAACTTTCAGGACAGGAGCGCTTATTGGTCTAGGCATTCATGCGCAATATGGACGGTTATTGGAATATGGGTGTTTATTGTTAAATAAATAAACGGATTCAACAGGGGGGAGGGAGCTTATGAGAAAGATGGTGCTTAATATTGAAAGGAGGGCGCTAAATCTCAAGTCATTACTTTACAAGGCAATTTTCTCTACATTTCTGGATTCTCAGTTTTTAAACGAAAAATAAGTGTGCTTTATTTACCCGCCTAATTGTCGTCACAGTAAAACTCTCTTGTGGTCGAAAAAAATTCAAATGGTGTGTCAACAAAATGTATTGCAATGGACAAATATGGGCAGCTAACCTGAAAATTAAAGTCACTGACATACAGAGTTCAAAGACAATAAAATTCACAGAGTTCACAGACTAAACTTCTTTTTTACTTTCACTACACTAGTGTGACATACTTAAAACTTGTAACAGCTAATTTCACTAAACGACACACCCAGGGGGTACTGGGTTACGCTAAAACAATTAGACGGCTCGCTCTCGGTTTCTAGTCGACTTTGATAGTTGGCTTGGGGCTTCGCCCCTCACTATCAGCCGATAGAATGAGGCTAAATTTTTAGACCCCAAGTCCAGTTTGACCCCAAAAAAGTCCAATGGCACAGCATTTAACCGAAAAAAGTCCTTTATTTCTCCGCATAAGAAAAATAAAGTAAAAAAAAAACCCCATCCAGATAGTTCGAGATAGTCTTGCGTCCACCTTTAATTCATCCGGAATAAACGTCTCCTTAACATTTGCCGGTAGTTTTAGGTTGTAAATGAAATTGTTACAGTTGATTGACATTATATTGAGAACGCTAGTGTACACCTTTTATCAACACTAAAAAATTCCCTGCCAAAATTGTTCTACCCAAAAAATCCGGCGGAAAATTTCGAACCCCCAATAGGCCTTCGCACCACCCCGTCGCTAATATACTTGGGTACACCCAACCCGGGACGCCACTAGCTCTGGCGGATGATTACATATATGTGCACCCATACGGCTGGGTATTTTTCTCTATGACAATTTCATCCAATTTAGCAGCCCTAATTTATTATCTGTAAACAGGGAATGAGAAAACCCTAGTCAGGTAAGTTGCAGACAATATTCACGTGACTCCGGTCACGCAATTGTCAGCCAACGTATCGACGATTTGACATTTATTTACATTCCGATTACATAATTGGCCGCGGTTCAGTTTCATACCATTAAAGTATAACCTACAAACAGCGAAGGTTGATTAATACCATCTTTTAAATTATTGCTTGTGTTTCCTTCACATCACAGCATCAAAATGGAACCTTCACACACCAGATCAATCCGAATACTTCAGTTTAGAAATTTGCATTATGCTAATTTGACGGTTTAGAGCGTCACAAACTTTCGATTTTGCCAGCGTGTGCCTTGATTGCCCAGATTTTTTATTTCATATTATGAAAGTACTAAGGCCAAACTGTATCACGATGGTAATTTGGATTTCATATCGGACATACCAAGATGCGTTTTTTACCTTTGAAATTAAGCAATGTTTCCCTTCTCATAAAGTGCTGGAAATGTCGTTACTTTAAAGAACCCTGCAACCTTCCTAGCCGCTCCAGAAACAAAACATTTCCAATTGCTAGAAAGTAGAAGAGGCATGTTGTTATGCAAAATCAATTTTATTTTCTGATAATGCGAAATGTTTGAATACAAGTGTACTGAACTTGGCCAATTTTCAGTGTGATTTTTGCATAATTAATTTGGCAAAACCCGTATTTTCGATTTTCTCGATTTTCTCGAAAAGTATAAATTTCCAGAAATTTTAAGTATTATTTTCGAAGATAGTTCCCCATAAGTGTCATTCAGGCCAATTATCAGGATTTTGATTTTCCCAGCCTGGCCAGCGATTCTCCATATTTCCAGTCAGGACCTCTTAAGTCAGTTTTCCAAGTTATTATTTTCCGAGGTTATTTTGTTAGATTGCAACCATGTAGAAGGCTTTCAAAAATCAGTAAAAATAGAGACTTTGTATCGATTGGGGACGCCATCTCTGAATTAGAGACACTTGTATGGAATCTGGGCGACCTTTGTTAACATAACCAGACTTGGTAAATTTACTCATTTCCATGCGATTTTCTGGTGATGGGATCCATCTCTTAAAATGACACAATTAGAACAATGGGTCAAAACTAGGGCCAAGTCCCTTCTTATGGATTGAGCAAAGAATACAAGTTTTGATTTTAAAAAAAACACAGATTGAGCAAAGAATACAATTTATAAAGAATAAAGGTTAATCAGATGTAATTGCACTTTTTCTGCTTCCCGAGGGTGTCCGCTTACGGTAGCTTCGACTGTATAAGTTATCGCATGGGGCAGATTGATATCACGCGTGTTTTCAGACATTTACGGAAATTTGTACATTCTGAAAACGCGTAATATCAATCCTCAATTTTACGAGGAAAAAGGGTAAAATTAGGGCGATGAAGACAGCGGGTAATCTTTCGGAGACTCGAGATATTTGCTGACCCTCCGATCACGCTCGAAAATCTTCGGAGGACATCGGGTGATCTCGGAACTTCGGGTCATCTTGAGAAGGGCTCGAGTAATTTTCAGAAATCGTCGGAAGTCTTCGGGTTAACTTTGGACTCTTCGGAGGTCCTCAGGCGATCTTCGGGAATAATTTTGCTCTCGACAAAAAAAATCAACTAGGTCCTGTGAAGGTTGATATTTGCGCGTAATTAAGCAGATAGTGGACACACGAAATCATGGTTGCGCGCAATGCAATGTTGCACAAGTATAGGAAGCAATTCTACTTCTTTGGCGCGCTTTTGCGCACAATAATTTTTGGCTAACTTTTTTCTCATTTCACGTGGAAAAAGTTTGCAAACACGAAAACAACTGAACAAAAGAAGATGTAATTAGCACGTACGATGGCCTTCTGTTTTCATAGTTTGTGATTCGCTGGATGAACTGCGTGCGTGCAAAAATCGTGCGAAATGTTTTTGCGTAGTTGTCAGCGATTGGCGTGAGTTTCTAATCCATATTCATGACAAATTGCAGAAGACGCTGTTCGTGGATGTGTGAAGACGTGTCGTCCTTCTGAAGGCTGGGCTGTAATCTTGGAGGAAGAACACGAAGGACATAAAGCCAGGAAATATATCTACGCTATTACAACCGAAGGTAAGCACTGTTTTGAACGATATTACTTTAATTTTGTCCAGAAAGTAAAAAACTATCCAAATGTTACTGCAGCGAGTTAACACGTGCGCTTGCTGCTCGCATTGAGCGTCGCTAGAACTCGAAATTATACAGCAAAGCAGTATATTTTCTTTCGTTTGCAATATAGCAAGGGCTAAATAAAGATTCTAGGTTATAAAACACAGCAAAACTTCAATTTTGCCTTCAAAACATTTTCTTGTCGATCCACGCGCGTAGCCACTCGCGCGTCAAACACCCGCCCAGTTAGAAACTCCATAATTTCAAACATTTGAGCATTTATTGATCATTGCATTGATAATTTCTATTTTCAGGAAAACTGGCATCGCGAGAAGGAAAGAAGAGGAAAGAATCTGGCATCACTGAATTAGGAAGAAATACTACAAAGATAAGAACTTTGAAATTATTAAATAATTGTAGTAAAAATGGTGGCTATTAGGAGATCGGATTTTCCAATTGTCTGGATATGACAAGTAACACCAAGAACTGGAGGCAATGTCATGATTTGTAAGGTAACATCTCTACAGGTTTTGTCAGATCGGATTTACCAATTGTATGCATATGGAAAATTACACCAAGAACTGGAGGCAATAATGTCACGATTTGTAAGTTAACAGGTTATGTCAGATTGACCAATTGTCTGGATATTACAAAAACATCAAGTACTGGGACAAGATACTTTAAAACTAGTTTAATATCAGCCACCATTTTTAAAGGGTACTGATTATTTTGCAGACCATGCATAAAATACACAAAAGCCTCGAGCATGAAATCATGCTTGCGTTTAAAAATTTGATTTATTTTATCTCGGAACAAATTCGTGATTATTTTGATGCAATTTTGGCAGTTATGAAAACGTTAGCTACAAAAGCAAAGGCGAGTTTTTTTTTATTCTATAGCGTTAATCGCTCATGGTCACGCAACGATCAGTACCAATAATTCAACGTTATATTTACAGATGACAAGAGAATACTAGCTTTTACAATACAAAGAACAGCTTCTTCGTTGAAATAATTGGCAATATGATTTAAATACAAAACAACGTGGACAACTTTTTTCTTCCTTTTTTTTTTTTTTCGGAAAACTTATGTGCCTGTGTTCTCTTGTCATTATGGGAGCTTAGCTGTAGTATTTAACATCCTGGTGCCTGGTTCAATGGACAGAAATAGTCGCGATAAAGCTGGGATTTACAGTTATACAGACCACAAAATCAAAAGCACAGTTGTATTATTTTACCAATTTTTTTCAGTTGATGGTTTTTGTTTACAATTTTTCCAAAATCTTGACAGTTTTGCCTCGTTTTCTTTTTTCAATTTTGGCGGATTCAAGATCACAATTGAATCGTTTTCTAGCTGACCGTATGATGTAGAGCAAACGTTTTGCTCTCAATAATTGTCTTGCTTATCCTTGCATCAAATTTCTTTTTTTCAATTAAATTGAAGCAACAATAAAAAAATCTGGTGGTTTTGACAAGCATACTAGAAACGAAAAATATAAATTTGTTGAGAAAGAGTTTGATCAGTCGGTGACACAAGCTTAACTCGGAAAAAGAATTAGAAATTTATTATCTGAAAATACAACTCTGTTTAAAGTATGTTTTTCAAATTGACAGTCTTCTGGAAATCATTTTGATAATGGAACTTTTTCAAACTATTTCTGTTTGCAAGAGATATATTTGACGAGCAAAATAAAATGGAATTTTGACACAATATTATCATAACTAGCGTGCGTGTTTACGCTGACGCAACTCCGCGAAATTCAAACTCGCTCAAAGTTCTTTATGTTTGAAGTAAATAATCAGTTGAATTATCCGCTCTAAAAATTATAATTCGCATCTTACAGCGGACAAACGAGAAACTTTAGAATTGTTTTGATGATTTCTGCTCAGAATTGATACGACATTTCCAAAGGAATATAATAAATTTACAATGTTCTAGCCTCCACGTGCGATACTAAAATGCAAATTAAATGGCGTCGAGGGCATTCCTGTTTAAAAATAAAATTCGTCGGTTTTCTTTGCTAATTAATCTGAACCCAACAAATTAATGAAACTTTTTCAATATTTTTTTGAACTATTTCTGTTTGCAAGAAATATATTTCAGTAGCAAAATGAGATGGAATTTTGACACAATATTATCATAACTAGCGTGCTTGTTTACGCTAACGCAAATCCCGCGAAATTCAAATTCACTGAAAGTTCATTTGAAGTACATAATTTTCCAATGTTGTTTTCTGAAAGTTTTAATTTTCATCTCACTGAGAACAAATGAACCAGAGATTTGAGAAATTGTAACATTTTTATGTTCACAGTGGATTTATAATTGATTAGTTTGGAATTGTTATTCTCTATCCTGACTTGATTGTTTTACAAAAGCGCGGTAAATATCGCAAATTGAAGTATATTTTCTACTATTTTATATGGTCAAATCTTTTAGTTTCTTGGATTATCTCAGCTTGGACAAAACACATGCAGATAACAAAAGAAGATAGAATTTGGAGACAACATTACCATAACTTTAGCGTACGAAAACCGATCGAAATTCAAACTCGTTCAAAATTCGCTGTATATTTAATTTGAAGAATAGAAGTTTGCCAATTATATTTTGTAAAACGTTGCAATTTATATATAACTGAGAACCGAACGAGAAAATCGAAGACATTTTATATTCACAGTGGATTTGAAACGTGATAATTTTGCAGAGCTTTTGCTTTCACGTGCAAAACCAAAATGTAAATTTGATGGTGTTGGAGGCGTCTCTTTTATAGTGTGCCTTCGTGTTTAATTTCGTGTTACAGTTTGCGCAAAGTTTATAAAAATTAAATAGAGGAAAATAGCTGTGAACTATTGAGATTTTGAAGCGAACGAACCGTTTTATTCTGATAATTTCATGTCATATAAATTGTGGTCTGTATAACTTTTATTTTATTTATGTATTTCGCGCGTGCATGTTGTGCAATAATTCGTGTTGAGGGTGGGGACTAAACTCGTAAACAACGCTGAAGATTCTGTTCCTTGTACCAGGCATTGGGTTTTTAAATATTTATTTACTTGTTCAATGGAAAAAGACCTTTATCTACCGGCACTTGATGTAACACAGGACATGTACAAATCAGTGATAGAAATACAATTGAGATACGTTGCGAATTATTGAATTTATACTTGAACTCGGCTAAAATATTATCACAAGAATTAATAAAGAACATGGAGCCAAGCAATTGTTACTTCTCTGAGCTCTTGTGGGCTAAAAAAAGCAGTCGAATGCTCCATCTTTTACGTCTAGTAAAATATTGGAAAGATTTTCCAAAGCTTTCGTGAAAAATTTGTCCTGTGTTACAAAAACATTGGCGGCTGAATAAGGTCTTTTAAAGTAATAGGGATACAACATCTCGTGCAAGAAGTTTGAAATTCTAAAATGTTTCGCGGGGAGGAAGAATCAGACTTGAAAATATTGACATTTCTCGGCCTTGAGGGCCTCCACAGACTAGAGAGATAGTTGTCGACAACTATTTAGTTGTCGATCATAAAAGGTCGTCGATAACAAAAAAGCCAGTGTGTGAAGCTAGTTGTCGTTAACTAAGGCCCTTAGTTATCGACAACTAGCTTCACACACTGGCTTTTTTGTTATCGACGACTTTTTATGATCGACAACTATTTAGTTGTCGACAACTATCTCTCTAGTCTGTGGAGGCCCTAAAAGACAGAATTGGACGTCATTTTTTCAATTTCTTGCAAGAGATGTTGTTGATATTTTTTGGCGGAAAAATTTAAGGGAAGCCATTTTGAATATTTTTGTCAAGAAAGTTGCCAGGGGAAACGCTGTGCAAAAAAAAAAAATTTCCCGCCAAAAGACTTAGTATATAAAAAGGCGCTCTTACTACGCATGCGTCAACTTTTTTAATTAATTGAATCGAATTCAATTAACTAATTAAAGAATATTTGAATACAATAAAAAATTAATTGAGACACTTGATTGTTTGTATTATTTATTGAAATACTTTATTAAAGATTACAAAGAACTATTAATTACTTTTTATTGACTACAACAATAGAAATAAAATATGAGACACACTGGAAATAAACTTTATTGACTATATTACAATTTAATTTGAAAATTTTTTTAAAGTTGGCGCATGCGTATTTTGGGCGCCGTATTTTTTCTAAGTTTTTTGGCGGGAAAATTAAAAAAATTTAAACAGATGTTATAAAGAAGCAATTATTTTTAAAAAAGTTGGCGCATGCGTATTTTGGGCGCCCGTATTTTTCTAAGTCTTTTGGCGGGAAAATTGAAACGGTTTAAACCGATGTTAACAAGGAAAAAAATATAACGAAAAAATTTGACATAACAGTGGCTATAAAATTTGCTTAATTCTAGCAATAAATTTCTTCAGCAGAAATTCTGTTTTCATAAACAACTAGAAATGGCTCTATTAGATACTGTGCTTGATTAGCGAAATTGGTCTGAAATCAGCATGGAGTGGTCTTCAAAAATAAACTTTCAGCGACAATCCTTTCTTAGAAATCTTGAAGAAATTCGTTAAGTTTGTTTTCTACCTGTAATTAGCTCTCTTTTACTTGTCTTGTCCCTGATTAAACTTGTCTTTCACTTGAGTGGCTGCTGTCTTCACTTTGTTGATTCTGACAAGAAGCTTGTGAGCATCAAAAGCCTCCAGCAAACTGCAAGAAAATAAATAAAACGATAAATCAATAAATGCAATCATACTGAAACTCGCTACTTTTAACATTAAGCAACTCGTCTTTTTGCTTTTATGCGCTTAAACTCGGTGAAATTGAGCCAGAAGAGAGAAACATTCGAAGAACAAGTGGCTAGCTAGCATACGATGTATAATTTAACTGCTGAAGTCAGACATAAGAGGCGAATCTAGAGCGTGAATAACAAATAACACAACTAAAATAAAGCAACGAGCAATTTTATGGCAACCATGATTAACTAAATACATCAAAACTAACAAATATGGAACTAATAATGCCGCTAGCGCTGCGGTTTTAGATCTAAAATCAAAGACTTGATTGCTGTCTTCGACACTATCGAATTTGCATTTTAGTTTTTGCACGTGGAGGCTAGAGTTTTGCATAATTTTTGTGTTCCTTTACAAATTTCAAATCCTCTGTGAACAAAATCTAATATAAATTCAAAAATTTCCGGCCCGTTTTTGTCTTCTGTAAGATGTAAATAAAACCTTTTAGAAAAGTTAATGAAGTTGTGTACTTCAAATTTGAATTTCTCGGGGATTGCATCAGCGAAAACACGCACGCTACTTGTGAATAATATATTCGATTGTGTCAAAATTCATCTTATTTTGCTTATCAAAATTATTGCATTCCTTCATTATAAATTTGAAATCCTCTGTGGAAATAAAACCTTATACAAAATCTAATTGGTAAAGCTACGGCGAATCAGTTGATCTGATCGTGAACGAGTTTGAATTTAGATCGGTTTGCGGTCAGCGTCACACGTAAAGTTATGAGAATATTGCTTCTATCTTGGGATACGTTTTCTCGTGCATGTTTTTAAACATCTTCAGAATTCAGAGTCCTGTCGAAATTCTTTAGCAACTTTTGCGTCTTTTTTCTTTCTCCTTTTATTTTCTGGTATTTCCAATAATTTTGTATTCCTATCTTTGCATTGTTGTCATCAGTAATTATTCCAATAATGATTTGTTGTAACTGACGATCAAAACTTAAGTTTTGTTTTTGAAATTTATATTTGTCTGCTGTTATCCCGGTCATTTGAAGTTACCAAATATTCTTTCCATAAATTACTTTTGGGCTTAGCATTTTTTACTTCACTTTGGTTAATCAAACACTCTTAATCAAGAGCAATGACTCTTGCTTAACTTTTACTGAAACTTGGATGAGCGTGAATCGGCTTTGAACAACCTGGACGTCACCTTACAATTAGCTAAGTGTGTTTAACTGAAACTCGACCTACCTCATTTGCAAAACGTCATCCTGAAATCATCCTGGAGTTGTCCTTCTCTCCTACGTAGTTTTTGTTGATTTCTAGCTTTCCTCATTCCATGCTTGAAATTTTTCTGGAGAGAGATAAATACTATGTGAATACATATTGAGAAAAATGCCTGTTCGTGACGATATAAATACTGTATAGTATTGATATAAAAAATATAAAAACGTTGCCACGGAAACACCGAGGTCGCACAAAAATATTCCCTGATGAATTTCAGGTAAACTATTCCGACTCAGGGGAAGTAGGGTTACATCTATACAAAATGAAATTTTACTTCTATAAAAACTCCCAGTAGAACGTTATAACCAAGGAACATTTTTTTAATATAGTAAAGACTTTATTAACTCACCTCCCACCCCACCCTCTCTCTTTTATGCCCCCTCTCCAATAAAACACCCCACTAGAACGAAACCTCCACTGAAGGAACAATTTGCTTTAAGGGGGTCCTCCTTAACTACAGGTTCAGAATTGTTGCTACAGACATTATTTTGTGGCTCAAAAGTTTCGTTGTGACCTGCTAATGAGTATGAACACCTAGTGTTAAAAATGCATATTGCGTGTGCGTAACTAGTGCCAATCCCAAACCGCGCGAAAGAATGAGAAATCCCTAAAACTCGAAGGAAATGTGATAAAGTTTCGATTTTTTGGAGGATCAGAGGTAACGTATCTTACTTTATCAACGTTCGAATGAGATTACTGTCTACGCATAAAACAACAATTTTGCGTCTTTATGACGTCATAACTTTTGTACAAGAGACTATAGTCTCTTGCTTTTGTATTAATGTGAATTTCAACAAATGCATACGAAGCTTTATGCATTGGAATGTTCTTTAATCATTGGAATTGTTTCTAAATGTCAAATAACGTAAACTGATTTTTAGGGGTTTTTCTGTCCTGCTCACGTGACTAGCCAAATATGGTTGTGACTCGAAAATTTTGAATGGTCCAACAATTGAACAAACACGGCCAAACAGCTTATATGTACAGATAGAAGTCGGAGATCCAAGATGGTAGTTAAGAAGGTATATTGTTTGAACTAAAAATGTATTGAAATAATAAATCGGAAAAATGGGATCAAATATCAGCCATTTTGAGCCTTACATTTCATGCGCGTCGCCATTTTGGATGTTATGACATCACATTCTGTGTTTGTTTACATTGGCCCTGAAAATCCCCATTGGGGAGAGGTCAATTAAGAATTTATTTTTACATGGTTGCCATGACAGAGAAAACAATTTAACAAAAATTATGTTGATATATATTTTCCCACCAATTAATACCCCCTCTCCATTTGGCATTAAATAACGCCCTTCCATTTACAATAAAACAGTCTCTAACATCTGTTTTTACGTGTGCTAGCTGATTTACAATTGGACCCCCCCCCCCCCATCCCCTCTCTCCAAACAAAAATGGAGGAACTTTATAGAGCACTTGGAACTCAAAACACACAAACACTAACCTGTGGTTTGTGGGACACCATTATCCTCCTGTCTGTCTGTCCATGTCAATCACGAGAACTTTCTCCAGTGGTGCGACACCGTGCCAGATCAGCCTCTTGCCTAGTTACAAAAAGAGTCGCGACGGTTACATACAAGGCTAACAGATTAACTTATACTACATGCAACATACAGCTAGTAATTACTAAAAATCCGCCATGTTGAATCCGTCATCTTAAATTTCATTATATCTCCGTGATGTCAGAAATCGCCTTAATTGACTCAAAATTAATTAAAATTAATAGAAGGATGCTAAGCTGGAAGAAAAGCGTAGATCTGCTGCAAGAAATATGAAATAGAAACAGAGAAACAACTGGATAAACATGCAAACTTGTCAAAACGTTATTGCCATGGAACACTTGGAAAGATAGTGGGGATATTCATAAAACAATGCAATGCAAACACTAACCTGTGGTTTGTGTAACACCATTATCCTCCTGTCTGTCTATCCATGTCAATCACGAGAACGTTCTACAGTGGTACCACACCGTGCCAGAGCAGCCTCTTACCTAGTTACGAAAAAAGTCGTGACGGTTACATATAAGGCTAATAATACAATACTAATAATACAGCTAGTAAATCATAGATTTTAATTTTCCTCAGTGACCCCGGTAATGTCTCCTAACCCAAACCCACCCCACCCTTTGTCTTTTAATCCACCCCACTAGAACTTCAACGTTTTATAGAAAACCTCCACTGTTGGAACAATTTGCCTTAAAATCGTTATAAATATTGTCTAAACTGAACAGGTATTGAAATAAATTGGAAAACATTTAAGTGTACGGAAAAATGGGATCAAATATCAGCCATTTTGAGCCTTACATTTCATGCGCGTCGCCATTTTGGATGCCACATGGTTGCCACAACTGAGAAAACAATTCTTCTATCATTCTTTTTTTCTGTTTTAATTTTCCCCACCAATCTAATGCCAACTTGTTCCAATAATGGAGAATTCCTTTAATACCCCCTCTCCATTATTCCATTTATAATATACTCAACAAAATATGCAGCTTCTGATTGGTCAATGACGAATGCATAAATAGGTTATAGAGTGCAATACGGAATTGTGATAAACGGTTCCGGACAAGTAGAGACGTTTTTGCCCCTTAATGGCATTGAAATAAGCTTTCAAGTTAATGGTTAAATGTTTTCTAAACTATAGTACTGTAATTCTTTCAAAAAGTTCCCGTTTGGTTTGCCTGCGCGTTCAAATAACACATGTGAGCACTTTGGAAACCAGTGAAGCGTTTCATGTGCAGAGTAGCGTGATGGCCGCAGCAAAATTTTGTTGAGAATATTATAAACAAAAAATCGTATGAACTGCTCGTACAATTAGTGATTTATGGTCACTCGTGATGTTTTGAAAGTTCTCAAATTGCACTCGCCGTCGCGTTCATACGATTTCCTATACTAAACCACCCCATTCCATTCACAGGAAAACATTAAGCAGTCTCTAACATCTATTTTTACGTGAGCTAGCTGATTTACGACTGGGAAAACTCACCCTGCCCTTTATCACCCACCCCCCCCCCCCCCCCCCCCCCCCACGCCCTCTCTCTCATAAAAGGGGCAACTTTAATTGATCATAAGCACTTGGAAAGATAGTGAGGATATTCAACGCTAACCTGTGGTTTGTGGAACACCATTATCCTCCTGCCTGCCTGTACATGTCAATCACGAGAACTTTCTCCAGTGGTACCACACCGTGCCCAGATCAGCTTCTTGCCTAGTTACGAAGAAAAGTCGTGACGGTTACATACAAGGCTAACAGAATAACTGTATATTACATACAGCTAGTAAATCATAAATTGCAATTTTCCTCAGTGATCCCGATAATGTCTCCTTGACAGTTGTTTTAGAAAGTAGAGGATAAAGTAACGCACCCATAAATTAACTAAAGGCAAATGCAAGTATAATAACTTCACAACACCCCCACTCGAAAATAATATCTAAAGAGTCTTGTAAACAGTTATATTCATTATGAAACGGTTAATTATATTTTAAACTTCAGAGTATTCGTTTCATATATCATTTCTCCGAAAGTGACCAGGACCGTCCAAAATTAATTTATGCAAGTTTGTCGAGGACACCATTTTATAATTATTATTACCATGTTTACTGACAATATATGTTGACCTGTAAAATAGCTTTCCCGTATAGCAATTTTTAACAGTGTACTTTCCCAAGGCAACTACAATAAAAACAAAAGCAGTTTAGCTTGTTTACCTTCTCAAGAAGACTCGTAGCGAAACAAATCGTTAACTTCTTCGACGTTGAATGTACACGTGTGTTCGGCCATCGTTTCAAGGCGGTTCGGTTCTTGTCAAGGCAATGGCTCTACGCTCTCTTGTTCAATCCTCGTATCAAAGAACGTCTACCATGAAGATGTGGACGATTTTCGATGCTAACAGCATTGAATTTGCAGATTTCTTGCGGCAGAATAACTAAAGAACGACGTTCAGGTTTAGCGTTCGTTCGCTTGCTCTTTCCTCGTGCAGAGGTGCCGCAAAAGATGAATAACTGAATATTAATGTAAAATTGATCTGCAATTTAAATGAATTTCCTTTAAAGGCCATGTTCACTGAAACGCAACACCGGCCAGTTCCCGTTAGCACTTCTAACTTCCACTTAGAATAGTGTGTTTTCAAAGCAAAACTGAATATTATGGCTCCGGCGTTTATTAAACTGGGGTATTTTTTCACCTTTTTCGAGTAATGCCTTTTAATGAAAAATATATTAAGTTCCATGAGTAAGAAAGGCAAAACTTAAAGCCTGGTTTTCACTAGCGACGCAAGCCGCAAGCACAAGATCTCTGTGGCAAGTGAAAACTGAGATTGACGCAAGCATAAGCACTAGCGCAAGCACTTACGATTCACTAGTCCCAAGCCCTTCTTGCGTAAAACGGGATATCCCGCAAAATAAATACACCTTATTCGATGGTTTAACGTATAATACGCGCGGATATTTTGCGAGTTGCGAAGTATTTTTCCGAGCCCCGTAGGATCGAGTTAAAATGCGAGCAATGAGCAAAATGTCCGCGCCTATTATATGTTAAACCATCGAATAAGGGATTTATTATTCCGCTGCAAAATTTCCCTACTATTTTGCTATTTTCTGTATTCGCTCTGTTCTAAACCGGTCAAACCAGGACACTACAGTGTAATACGCTCTCACTATATATTTTGCGCATTCACTTGACCTATGGTGAAGGATATAAAGCGTAGGTCACCCAAGCTCTTGATAATTGTTGTCAAAATAAATATGACAACAAAAGATACGTTTAGTCACTTTCTTTGTTATTTATTAATGTCTGTTCACTATTGTTGATTTTTAAACAAAAAAAAATCCCCAAAAAGTTCGTTAGTTTAGAAATTTCCGAAAAAAAATTATCATTCGCAATTTCCCGCGTTTGTCCGCGCTTACGCGAGAGGGACCTAGAACGAAGATGTAAGACTCCCATGTGCTTATGCTGTGTTCCGTTTTCACTAGAATAATACGAACATAAGCATAAGCGCAAGCACAAGGAAAAGGAAAAGATTTGATCCTTGCGCTTGTGCTTGCGCTTGTGCTTATACTTGCATCGCGCCCGTTTTCACGGTGAAATAAGGGCTCTTGCGCTTGCGCTTATGCTTGCGCTCCCCCCTCGGGATTTACATTGATAGGTGCATGTGCTTGCGTCGCTAGTGAAAACCAGGCTTGATATTCAGAGCTTGTTAACCCTCCGACGTAGGTCAAAGTCATACCCTCAGGACCGTACAAGGGAGGGGGGGGGGGGGGGGCGTGATGGATGATTTGTCCAGATTATGAGCCGACAACAGACTAAGCCTAATGCAGGCAGTAAGTGGGCTTGCGATTGTTTATCTCCTTCGAGCGTTTAGCCGCGATCTTGGATTCGCAAAACGTGGAGAGTTGGGGCGAGTGAAAGAGGGCGAGGAAGGGGGCGGGGTTGGGGGTGGGGAGGGGTTAGAATACAGACGTGTCCGCCTACATTGTATTTTTACAACGAGATCGGACGTCAAACTGCCGCTGTCAGTCCATTGTTGATCTCGTTGCTCCCCGCCCAACCCACGGTATGTGAAGTGAATGAATGAAAGCCAAGACCAAGCACCGCGCGGGGACTACGTCCCAGTGGGTGAGCAGTATGTTCAAGTGGTGCCGTTTGTTTTGGACCATTTTGCAAAACAAAATTTTAAGTTTCCCCCCAGTTTTGAACTTAGCACTCTTGGGATTGAAAGGGTTAATTTGTCGGGTCAAGAAGCCGCCCTTGTCGGGTTTCTGACCCAAGACCCCTCTCTTATCTGGAGCACTGAATGATGTCACATGGCGCACTTGTGTAGCCTGAGATCAGGCTCCGAGAGAAATCGCCGAGCGCGGACTGGGGCGGGAACGAAGGCGACGTATCCCGTTCCCGCCCCAGTCCGCGCTCGGCGATTTCTCTCGGAGCCTGATCTCAGGCTAGCACTCGTGGGTTTTACCAATAGCCAGCCACTGGGCTTAAAAATATTTTCCCACTTTTGTCAAAACATTCTTAGCTTCGACTATCTTTTGAACAATATGACGGTATTTGTTCTACAGTGGAACCTCCATTAAAGATGATTTACAGTCCGCACTGCGCAATCTCCGCCTTCTGTGTTTATGAGTCGCATACGAAGGAATGTAAATACTAGCCAAAATAGAAATTATTGTACAAACTTACATTTTTCTTCATTATTAACGCCAGATATCCTTGCCAAACAATAATAACGAGTAGAAGAACCTCGGCGTTATCCCAAACCGACGTTTCAGCTCATCGAGCATTCAGTAACTCAACGACACGTAATGGCGGACTCAAAAACTTCATAACAACTTAATGTACGCTATCACCAAAGTGTAACGTAAAAAAATGTAAACAAACCCTGATCATGCGCAGTGCGGACTGGAAATCATCTTTAAGAGGACACCCTCGCGACAAGGAGAATTGTCCCCTTACCTTTCGTACATGTAATAGCACTGCATGCTGTCTAATTTAGAAATAATTGGATAAGAAAAATTCCGAGGCCTGCCAAAATTGGACGAGGCTGTAGGCCGAGTCCAATTTGGCAGTCCGAGCAATTTTTTGAATTCAATTATTTTCAAATTGGACAAGCATGTGGTGCTATCATCCCTCGTCTTCTGCACTTTGTTGATAATCTGTTATTTCTGTATTTTGCATTGTTTGCACGTCTTTGCATTATAATTCTGCTTTATAGTTTGAATTTTGTCACACTTTTGTCCGCCATTTTGTTTTTGTTTGGCCGAATCAAGCTGCCGTAATTTCAACTTTCTGCACTGTAAATTTCAACTTTAATTTCTGCACTATCAATTTCAACTTTCTGCACCCAATTTGGGATAAATTAGCATGTTCTCAGCCAATCAGAATGCAGAAATTATTGTATGTATATTATTAAATAAAAATGCGGTAGTCGTAGCCAGGCATGGCTAAAATTACAAGAAGGGAATAAAAAAAATGACACTAGCTGAAAAAATGTAAATTTGCTGGGACAAAAGTTTAACAGTGTACCTTCAACATAAATGGAACACAGAGTCCAAAGGTCTCCTTTTTTTTTTATTCCAGATTAAACTTTACAACTTAAGCAGCAGTGTAACAATTTGTTCTTTGGCAACACAACTAGATCGCAGGCTCAGACTCGAACCAGATCCCTCTCGTCCTGCACTCATCAGACATAACCCGTCTACATTAACATAGTTTATAGGTCAGTCGTCATCAAAGAGGTTTTAAAACAATCTATTGTAGCTTATATGCAGACTGCAACTGCTTTATGTAAAATTTAACACCCGAAATGTGATTTTATTAACCCTTTCACTCCCAGAGGCAAAACCTTGAGTCAAAGAACGTGGTTGTACCTTTTTTAAAAGTCTGTGGATGAAACCCTAGTGTGTGACCATTCAAATGAAAGCTATTGAGCAGTACTTTCATGTGGTACTGTTTATTATGCTGTACAAGTTGGTTCTAACTTTTGAGTCAGTGGATGAAAGTCAAACCCTAGTGTGTGACCATTCTAATGAAAGCTACTGAGCAGTACTTTCAAATGGTGCAGTTTGTTTTTGATAATTTTGCAAAATGAAATTCAAGATTTTTCCCTCAGTTTTGAACTTAGCACTCTTGGGAGTGAAAGGGTTAACCCTAGCTTTATCTATAATTTTGAACTAAATTCTTTGCTATTCATAATCAAACGTGAGCATCACGTGCTAAAAAATTTGTATTTCTAAAACTTTAACTATATTTCTATTAAAATGACTGCCAGTCAGTTATTCTAAGTCAGTAAGTACATTAAAGTCAGTCAGTCAGTCAGTCAGTCAGTCATTCATTCAACGTAGTAAGTCAGTTGGCTGACGGCTGGTCTCTGGGTCGCTTAAAGTAAGTCATTTGGTCGGTCGGTCATTCTTATCATTATATATCTATCTTTCTATCTTATTAAATAAATCTGTCGATACATCATTTTCAAAACAAATAAACATCATCTAAAATTAGAGTAAACTATTGTTTTACTATACTATTAAAACAGCATAAACATGTACTATAGCTCTTCGTGGAAGAATCTTGGAGTAGTAATTACAAAAGAGCTTCAATGTCCTTTGCAATGTCCTGAAGAATGAAAACAAGCAAGAAGGAATTAAGAATTAAGAAGATAACAACAACATCAACAACAACAACAAGCTTTATTAAGTCTTAGGTTAAAATACATAGATTTTCACCTCCCGCAAATTAGCAGGGCTATTCGAGGCGGGAGGTGAAGAAAAACAAATTATAATAAGGGTAGCTAACAGTAGTGTTTTAGTAAGTAAGTAAAGTAAGTAAGTAAGTAAGTAATAACTTAATATAATAAGGGTAGCTAACAGTAGTGTTTTAGTAAGTAAATAAAAATAAGAAAATTTCGGTATATAAATGGCGTAGAACAAAGAAATTAAAGTGGTAATTTTGTATCTATATAAAGTAGAGAAGAGAAAGGAAAACTAACTAACAAACTAACAAAACAAAACAAACAAAATTAAGAAAGAGATTTAAGGCTATCTATGAGGTAATTGACTTCAACATAGTCGTCCTGAGCTGAAAGTATATCAAACATTTGGTTTTGGTTAGTTACGAAGATATATCAAACACTCGAGACAATGTTTCATCGGCTATCCTAACACCTCGAATTTCATCAAAAATACTCCGCTGCGCGTCGTATTTTCAACTCTCTTCTCGGTGTTTGGATATCGGATGAAACACTGTCTGAAGTGTTTGATATATTACATGGATTTATCAATGCAAAGAGTTTGACTTACCAGCGGCTGAACGGATGGTGCATATCGCTTTACGGGTTTTCCATTACGGTCACATAAGAACTGAAACGCAAATGCAAACATATGAAGTTTCATTATAGGACAGGCATCTAGTCTGAGGGGGGGGGGGGGGGGGGGGGGGAGAGTGTTGCGTGACGACTCAAATAACGGCTGCGTAGGAGACTACCAGGCACAGTTGGCAGACTGTGCACATGATTTTGCCCTGAACTGTTGAATCACCTCTCACCGTCGTGCTCATAAAGAACTCGGATTTTAACCCGTTCACTCCCAAGAGTGCTAACTTCTAGACTACGATTAGTCCCTAATTTTTCTCAGATCGAGCGGGCGGGCGGGCGCGAAGCGCGTGGAAATTCGCCCGCGCCCGCCCTCTCGATCTGAGAAAAATTAGGGACTACTCGTAGTCTAACTAAGTTCAAAACTGAGGGGGAAATCGTGAATTTCATTTTGCAAAATTGTCAAAAACAAACAGCATCACTTGAAAGTACTGCTCAATAGCTTTCATTTGAATGGTCACACACTAGGGCTTTATCCACAGACTTAAAAGTTAGAACCACCTTGTACAGCATAATAAACAGTACCACTTGAAAGTGCGTAATAGCTTTCAATTAAATGGTCACATGCTAGGGTTTTATCCACAGACTTAAGGGTACAACCACATTTATTGACTCAAGGTTTGACTCTGGGAGTGAACGGGTTAAAGGTAAATAAACCTGATCTATACCAACCTTTCCAAAATTCCACTTGATAAAGCTGAGAAAGAAAGAGAAGAAAATTGGACACATGAGACTGCTGGCTTGGATAGATGACAATAGAAATCACATGGCGTTTTGTGTGCTTCATTTCCAACCCTGGTTAGTCTCAAGTGGCTTTTAATAACAAACCCAGACACACGTTGCAACGTAACATTACGCGTATAATTGCACCAGTCCCGTCTCCGAGACAGGACTGAGCCCGCAATTTTCGTCACGAAGTTGCTAAGCAACATGACGTATCCTCATTGCATTATGCTGACGTGTAATTTTCGGAGTACTCGTGAGTGCTCGCGCTGTTTCGTGATTAGATAATAACAATCGGAAACACTTCGAGTGCTTCCCCAGACTGCTACCTTCTGCAACATTTATGTGCAGTCTCTAACCTGTGGAATATAGCGCGAGTAAACAGACGTCCCTCTCTACTCGCGCTCAATTCTTCCCCCGCTCGAGAGACGTCTGAGATTCGTCCTGAAAGAAATCCATACTGATGACGTAGCTCTACAGAGATCCGTGTAGTGTCTCTGATTGGTTGTTACTTGCGCGCGAAAATTCAAAACCAAGTAACAACCAATCAGAGACACTACACGACTCTCTGTAGAGCTACGTCATCAGTATGGAATCTTGAGCGGGGAAAGAATCGAGCGCGTGAAGAGTGACGTTTGTTTACTGAGGTTCGTTACCTTCCCAAAGTTCCTTTTAGTTGACTCTTGAGGTATTTGTACAAAGGTAGGGCGCTTGCGCCGTTCACGTTTATCTTGGAAAACATATCAAACTGTACACCATACCGCGCAGCAAACTGCTTAATCACCGGCTCTGGGTCGGGTTCCTTCGAATGAAAACAACAGGCAAACAATTTAGACTATACACGGTAGTCTAGCTTACTGGTCTTGAATCGAACGGAAGTAAAGCCAGCCTCGTTCCCAGGGTCTCTCTTCCCCGCACCGCAAGAGCTCTTGGGAGCGGAGAGAGACCTATAGTAACTAGGTTGAGGTAAAGCATTTTAGAGAACAAGTGACTCAAGAGGCCGGTTCTTTCAATAACTCCTGTGTTTGTAGCATGAAGCTGACTAGGAGTATTGCTACTCCCTTGGATGGGATGCTAGTCCATCATAGCTAACCCCAACAGCATTTATATTTTGCTAGGTCCCCAATAATTCGCTGTAGATATAAATTGTCTTGCCCTATTCATACTCTTTTTTTAGCAACAGTTCTCCAGAACTTTTCCAGGTTAGAAGCGTTGCGTGACTACAGGTTAAACGGTTGCAAAGAAAGCCATTAAGAAACCTGTCATACCTGTTTACCAAACTGGTTACACGGAAACCCAAGAATACGAAGACCACGTTCAGCATAAGAGGAGTGCAGTTCCACCAGCTGTGTGTAGTTCTTGGGTGTTAAGCCTCAGAATGACGCTACATTCACAATGAGCGTCACAAATCCCCTACAACAATCACGCACAAGTAAGTTCCTCGTGAAAATGTTATGTAATACAGTGGAACCCGGTTAATACGGACACCAAAGGGACATGAAAAAGTGTCTGTATTATCCGGGTGTCCGTATTAAGCGGGCTGATATTAGAGAAAATATGTGTTGTCGGGACAAACAAAACTGTCCGTAATAAGCGGGTGTCCGTATTAACGAGTGTCCGTAAAGCGGGGTTCCACTGTACAGTCGAACCTCTCCTTACGGACAACTCTCTAATACGGACAGATCCCTTGGTCCCGGCAAAATACCCATATACAGTGGAACCCTGCTTTACGGACACTCTTTAATACAGACACACGCTTATTACGGACAGTTTTGTTTGTCCCGACAACACATATTTTCTCTAATATCAGCCCGCTTAATACGGACACCCGGATAATACGGACACTTTTTCATGTCCCTTTGGTGTCCGTATTAACCGGGTTCCACTGTATTCTCTATAAAGAAAACCTCTATAATACGGTCCCTCTCTAATACGGACAACGGACACTAAATATCGGCCCCAGAGAACAAATTCATATAAACTAAACTTAAACTCTTTATTACAGACACTCCAGTGATAAAAGTTCGTATTCGATACAATTTCCTGTTTGCGGTTACAGATCAAAGTTAACCAATTGTTCCATTTTCCATACAATAAAAGTAGCATTTGTTTTCAATCAGTTTATCGTCATGTGGAGTCTTTAAAGTGACATTTCTTATCGTCAGTGGAGCCTCTATAAGTGACGGACATGACCTCTATAATGCGGACACTTTGCTCCGTCCCTTTGGTGTCCGTATTAGAGACGTTCACTGTCAGTAACAGTATTTACTAACTCATAGACTGAGTCAATAAACGTCACTCAATTCTTTCCTTGCTCGAGAGCTGAGATTCCACCATAAAAATTCCATACTGATGACGTAGCTCTACAGAGATCCGTGTAGTGTCTCTGATTGGTTGCTGCTCGGTTTTGAATTTCGCGCGCAAGTAACAACCAATCAGAGACACTACACGGATCTCTCTAGAGCTACGTCATCAGTATGGAATTTTTCAGGTTGAATCACAGACATCTTGAGCGGCAAAAGAATTGAGCGCACAAAGAGAGACGTTTATTTACTCAGGCTATGGATAAGTAAGAAACTACATAACTACACACGAGGCGACTTGTCCTGAGCTCATATTTTCAATGAACAATAATGATATTAAGGGGGCACTATATATCACAGGGATTGTGCTGCTTTTTTGGTCCAAACGGCGCTAAAATTATGACTCAGTACCTTCACTCATACACGAAATGCGCCCAGAACATCAAGAGGAAGATATCAAGTGAATTGTTGAAGGGAGAGCAAACCGTAATTAGTTGATTTTTCCAAGACACAATGGCAGATTTTGAAAACGTCTGCCCCCGGCACTTTTTCAAATTGAGATCAAAAGCTCCTGCATGGGTAATTCATGATAGAACCTCTTCTACAGCTTCAGTACACTAGTATAGTCATTTGTAACAAAACTGGACCATTATTTTTATGTCTTTTGACTTTTTTACGTGATGTTCATGACAGTGCCCTTTAAAAACCCTCTGCAGGACGAGTAAAGAGAACATTCTTACCTGTATTTTTCAAACGATACAGCATTTCCATCGATGTCCTTTGCATTGAACACAAAAATGGATTCAGCATTCTTTACTTGGTCTTCCACCTCCTAAAATAATTAAACCAAATTTATTTAATAATTAGCCGGAAAAAAAATTAACGTCATCCATGTAATCGCCCAAAAGGAACAGTAATATATCAAACACTCAAGACAGTGTTTCATCCGATTTCCACTCGCAGTGCGGGCCAAACTGGCCCACACTGTCATCTGGCTGAAAAATAATTTATTCACAACACAACCAAAGTTTTTGTTGGTTGACGTTTCGACCAGTGTCACTGGTTATCTTCAGAGCTCCTTCATTTCCTTGTTATAACTTGATGACATTATCAATGAGCTTGAGAAGACTGTATCTAACGTTTTGTCAATGCAGAGTAAACTACGTGTACATGTAGTTTGCATTTAGAACAAAGCGCGTTACAACGCTATACGTTTGCGTTGGAAGGCAAAAAAATTTTCCGGACATTATGTCCGACCACAGTTGGGATTTCATCGGACATTGGCAAATTTTGGTCGGCCATCGTCCGATGACCGACTGTTATTTGCAGCCCTGTAGGAGTATTGCTACTCCCCCTGGATGGGATGCTAGTCCATCGCAGGTTACCCCCCAGCATTTTGTTGCCAGTACCCATTTATACTCCAGTGTGGAGAGAGGCACTGTGAGAGTTAAGTGTCTTGCCCAAAAACACAACACAATGACCCAGGCCAGCACTAGAACCCGGACCGCTCGATCCGGAGTCCAACGCGCTAACAATAGACCTTTCTCCAAAATGGCCGCCGAAAATTCATATTAAGCTGAGCGGAAAATCAATACTAGCACCTGAAAGACTGGGGGTATGGCGGGGTTATGGCGTATACCCCCAGTCATACAAACGTCTCTAAATTTTCCAGTTTTCAACTTCCGTTTTCTCGACTCAGGTAGAACCTAACCTAACGAAACTTCGTACGATCACTAAACAAGAGGTGGTCTTTCAGGTGTTGGTATTGATTTTCCGCTCAGTTTAATTTTAATCATTTTGAATTTGCGGCGGCCATTTTGGAGAAAGGTCTATTAGTCCACTGCATCTCTCTCTTTACTGTAGGGTTACAAACTATATGTCAGTAACATTACCTCTTCAGTTTGTCCTGTGATCGCTCCTGACTTCTCAAAAGCTTTCAACCACGATAACTGCTCTTCGTCAGAACTAAACGCAAGTCGCAAGTCTGATACGTAAAGAAGATAATTCCGTATTAAAGCCCTCGTATGTTGAGGGGGGTCAGGGGGGTCTGAACTTCCCGCTCCCCGTACCTTGTACTCTCGGTTCCTACCCCTTCCGTTGTGCTTCCCGCCTCTTAGTTCTTTTGATATTGCAAAATATTATGCAATGTTGCAAATGTCTTCCTCTATTTCTCCATTTCCCACCCTCTCTTCTCCCGCCTCCCCCGTAGACTTCCTACCCCCTTTAATCCTTACTCCTGAGTTCCCCCCTTGTCCCTCCTACTCATATTTTTCTACTATGCAAAGTTGAAACAATCCTTCATTAACATTACAAATTAAACAAATACATTTGCTCTTTAGCTGAAGAAGAAAACAAAAAGGTCTGTCCAGTACGTGTTTTAGTTATCCCCTCAGAAAGTATTCAAAGATGAAAACATGTCTCGTGTGTGACAGTGTTTAACTCCTTCAGAAATGACTTCAAGGAGCCATCCATAGAAAATCTTCAGGGACTAATATACTAGCCAGAGTAAACAGACAGACGTTTCTCTTTGTTCGCTCAATTCTTCCCACACTAGAGAGACGTCTGAGATTTGACCTGAAAAATTCCATACTGATGACATAGCTCTACAGAGATCCGCGTAGTGTCTCTGAATGGTTGTTGCTAGACTACGAGTAGTCCCTCATTTTTCTCAGGTGGGCGAGTGCGCGCAAAGCGCGTGGAAATCACCTCCCGCGAGAAGACGCGACGCGAAGAGGCGAGAAATGAGGGACTACTCGCAGTCTAGGTTGTTGCTTGCATATGCATGAAATTCAAACCAAGCAACCAATCAGAGACACTACACGGATATCTATAGAGCTGTATGTACAGCATTAGTAAAAATCTACTAATGCAACGCGGCAATCTAATTGGCTGAGCTACTCGTATACTATCAATGCATTAGTGTACGAGTGGCTGGAGGTCGTCTACAACGTGGCGGTTTCTTCTCGTTTCTCCAAAATTTCGGAGTATTTTTTCTGACGCATGAGTCTATCTTGCTTTATTATGAAAAACAATTGGATTATCTGCTCTCAATTTCTATGATGTGATAGTTGATTCGGCTTGCTGCCTCGTCAACTATCACATCATAGAAATCTCGAGCTCATAAATATTATTGTTAATTAGTGAGCAATTATTTGGGTTGATTCTCAGACGTTTCTCTTGTTGAGGGATGCGCGCCTTCCAAGGTCTACAGCTTTTGTGTATAACATGAACTAACCTGACCGCTGGATGTCGGCGAATGACATCAAAAGGCAGAACTTTGCTAATGGGTCTAGCCTCACTGTGGCCTCCTTCAGTGGATATTTCTTGGATGGTGTTGAGTGCTTGAGAGAAAATAGGAGACAATATGACGGCCAAGAAAGCAGGAAAAAATATGGGGCAATGTCGTTATTTCATAAAGTGTGTTCACCCATTTTGGCATGTACCCTGTGCAATTGGATTGGAGCCATGTCTCATCCCACATCCCGCCTACAAACTATAGCATATCATCCCGCACTCAAAATTTCTAGTACTCGATTTTACTAGTCTCATACCGCATTTCGGACTGTTGAATACAGGAACTTATATTAAGAGTAATATTGCTATAAACATGCCTAAATTAAAACCCCCGAGATTAGAAAGTTGCATCACACAATCCTACTTTCGCTAGGTAATTATCATCTAGCGTCATAGGCCAGCAATGCGTGCAAAGATACTAGATAATTATCATCTAGCGTCAATGGCCCGCAGCGCGTGCAAATATACTAGATAATTATCATCTAGCGTCATAGGCCCGCAACGCGTGCAAAGATACTAGATAATTATCAACTAGCGTCGTAGGCCCGCAACGCGTGCAAAGATACTAGATAATTATCATCTAGCGTCATAGGCCCGCAATGCGTGCAAAGACTCTAGATAAGTATTATCTAGCGTCATAGGCCCGCAATGCGTGCAAAGTTACTAGATAATTATTATCTAGCGTCATAGGCCCGCAATGCGTGCAAAGTTACTAGATAATTATTATCTAGCATCATAGGACCGCAATGCGTGCAAGTTACTCGATAATTATTACCTAGCGTCATAGGCCCGTAATGCGTCCAAAGTTACTAGATAATTATTATCTAGCGTCATAGGCCCGCAATGCGTGCAAAGACACTAGATAATTATCATCTATCGTCATAGGCCCGCAATGCGTGCAAAGACACTAGATAATTATCATCTATCGTCATAGGCCCGCAATGCGTGCAAAGACACTAGATAATTATCATCTAGCGTCATAGGCCCACAATGCGTGCAGACTCTAGATAATTATCATCTAGCGCCATAGGTCCGCAATGCGTACAAAGACACTAGATAATTATCATCTAGCGTCATAGGCCCGCAATGCGTGCAAAGTTACTAGATAATTATTATCTAGCGTCATAGGCCCGCAATGCGTGCAAAGTTACTAAATAATAATTATCTAGCGTCATAGGCCCGCAATGCGTGCAAAGATACTAGATAATTATCAAATAGCGTCATAGGCCCGCAATGCGTGCAAAGACGCTAGATAATTATCATCTAGCGTCATAGGCCCGCAATGCGTGCAGACTCTAGATAATTATCATCTAGCGCCATAGGCCCGCAACGCGTGCAAAGACACTAGATAATTATCATCTAGCGTCATAGGCCCGCAACGCGTGCAAAGATACTAGATAATTATCATCTAGCGACATAGGCCCGCAATGCGTGCAAAGATACTAGATAATTATCATCTAGCGTCATAGGCCCGCAACGCGTGCAAAGACACTAGATAATTATCATCTAGCGTCATAGGCCCGCAATGCGTGCATACTCTAGATAATTATCATCTAGCGCCATATGTCCGCAATGCGTGCAAAGGTACTAGATAATTATCATCTAGCGTCATAGGCCCGCAACGCGTGCAAAGACACTAGATAATTATCATCTAGCGTCATAGGCCCGCAATGCGTGCAGACTCTAGATAATTATCATCTAGCGCCATAGGTCCGCAATGCGTGCAAAGGTACTAGATAATTATCATCTAGCGTCATAGGCCCGCAATGCGTGCAAAGATACTAGATAATTATCATCTATCGTCATAGGCCCGCAACGCGTGCAAAGATACTAGATAATTATCATCTAATTATTATCTAGCGTCATAGGCCCGCAATACGTGCAAAGTTACTAGATAATTATTATCTAGCGTCATAGGCCCGCAATGCGTGCAAAGATACTAGATAATTATTATCTATCGTCATAGGCCCGCAACGCGTGCAAAGATACTAGATAATTATCTAGTATCTTTGGGCCCGCAACGCGTGCAAAGATACTAGATAATTATCATCTAATTATTATCTAGCGTCATAGGCCGCAATGCGTGCAAAGATACTAGATAATTATTATCTATCGTCATAGGCCCGCAACGCGTGCAAAGATACTAGATAATTATCATCTAATTATTATCTAGCGTCATAGGCCCGCAATGCGTGCAAAGTTACTAGATAATTATTATCTAGCGTCATAGGCCCGCAATGCGTGCAAAGATACTAGATAATTATTATCTAGCGTGATAGGCCCGCAATGCGTGCAAGTTACTCGATAATTATTATCTAGCGTCATAGGCCCGCAATGCGTGCAAAGATGCTAGAAAAGTATTATCAAGAGACTATGATCTTGGTATTATCTAGCGTCAATAGGTCAGCAATGCGTGCAAAGCTACTAGATAATAATTATCTAGCGTCATAGGCCCGCAATGCGTGCAAAGCTACTAGATAATAATTATCTAGCGTCATAGGCCCGCAATGCGTGCAAAGATGCTAGAAAAGTATTATCAAGAGACTATGATCTTGGTATTATCTAGCGTCAATAGGTCAGCAATGCGTGCAAAGATACTAGATAATAATTATCTAGCGTCATAGGCCCGCAATGCGTGCAAAGATACTAGATAATAATTATCTAGTGTCATAGGCCCGCAATGCGTGCAAAGATAATAGATAAATATCATCTAGCGTCATAGGCCCGCAATGCGTGCAAAGATACAAGATAATTATCATCTAGCGCCATAGGCCCGCAATGCGTGCAAAGACGCTAGATAATTATCATCTAGCGTCAATAAGCCCGCAATGCGTGCAAAGACACTAGATAATTATCATCTAGCGTCATAGGCCCGCAATGCGTGCAAAGACACTAGATAATTATTATCTAGGATCATAGGCCCGCAATGCGTGCAAAGACACTAGAGATAATTATCATCTATCGTCATAGGCCCGCAATGCGTGCAAAGACGCTAGTTAATTATCATCTTGTGTCATAGGCCCGCAATGCGTGCAAAGATATCTGGCGTCAATAGGTCAGCAATGCGTGCAAATATACTAGATAATTATCATCTAGCGTCATAGGCCCGCAATGCGTGCAAAGATACTAGATAATTATCATCTAGCGCCATAGACCCGCAATGCGTGCAAAGATACTAGATAATTATCATCTAGCGCCATAGGCCCGCAATGCGTGCAAAGATACTAGATAATTATTATCTAGCGTCATAGGCCCGCAATGCGTCCAAAGACACTAGATAATTATCATCTAGCATCATAGGCCCGCAATGCGTGCAAAGACACTAGATAATTATCATCTAGCGTCATAGGCCCGCAACGCGTGCAAATATACTAGATAATTATCATCTAGCGTCATAGGCCCGCAATGCGTGCAAAGACACTAGATAATTATCATCTAGCGTCATAGGCCCGCAACGCGTGCAAAGATACTAGATAATTATCATCTAGCGTCATAGGCCCGCAACGCGTGCAAAGATACTAGATAATTATCATCTAATTATTATCTAGCGTCATAGGCCCGCAATGCGTGCAAAGTTACTAGATAATTATATCTAGCGTCATAGGCCCGCAATGCGTGCAAAGATACTAGATAATTTTCATCTAGCGTCATAGGCCCGCAACGCGTGCAAAGATACTAGATAATTATCATCTAATTATTATCTAGCGTCATAGGCCCGCAATGCGTGCAAAGTTACTAGATAATTATTATCTAGCGTCATAGGCCCGCAATGCGTGCAAGTTACTCGATAATTATTATCTAGCGTCTTAGGCCCGTAATGCGTGCAAAGCTACTAGATAATAATTATCTAGCGTCATAGGCCCGCAATGCGTGCAAAGATGCTAGATAGTTATCATCTTGTGTCATAGGCCCGCAATACGTGCAAAGATACTAGAAATGTATTATCTAGCGTCAATAGGTCAGCAATGCGTGCAAAGATACTAGATAATAATTATCTAGCGTCATAGGCCCGCAATGCGTGCAAAGATACTAGATAAATATCATCTAGCGTCATAGGCCCGCAATGCGTGCAAAGATACAAGATAATTATCATCTAGCGCCATAGGCTCGCAATGCGTGCAAAGACGCTTGATAATTATCATCTAGCGTCAATAAGCCCGCAATGCGTGCAAAGACACTAGATAATTATCATCTAGGGTCATAGGCCCGCAATGCGTGCAAAGACACTAGAGATAATTATCATCTATCGTCATAGGCCCGCAATGCGTGCAAAGACGCTAGTTAATTATCATCTTGTGTCATAGGCCCGCAATGCGTGCAAAGATATCTGGCGTCAATAGGTCAGCAATGCGTGCAAATATACTAGATAATTATCATCTAGCCGTCATAGGCCCGCAATGCGTGCAAAGATACTAGATAATTATCATCTAGCGCCATAGGCCCGCAATGCGTGCAAAGACACTAGATAATTATTATCTAGGGTCATAGGCCCGCAATGCGTGCAAAGACACTAGAGATAATTATCATCTATCGTCATAGGCCCGCAATGCGTGCAAAGACGCTAGTTAATTATCATCTTGTGTCATAGGCCCGCAATGCGTGCAAAGATATCTGGCGTCAATAGGTCAGCAATGCGTGCAAATATACTAGATAATTATCATCTAGCGTGATAGGCCCGCAATGCGTGCAAAGATACTAGATAATTATCATCTAGCGCCATAGGCCCGTAATGCGTGCAAAGATACTAGATAATTATCATCTAGCGCCATAGGCCCGCAATGCGTGCAAAGATACTAGATAATTATTATCTAGCGTCATAGGCCCGCAATGCGTGCAAAGACAATAGATAATTATCATCTAGCATCATAGGCCCGCAATGCGTGCGAAGACACTAGATAATTATTATCTAGGGTCATAGGCCCGCAATGCGTGCAAAGACACTAGAGATAATTATCATCTATCGTCATAGGCCCGCAATGCGTGCAAAGACGCTAGTTAATTATCATCTTGTGTCATAGGCCCGCAATGCGTGCAAAGATATCTGGCGTCAATAGGTCAGCAATGCGTGCAATATACTAGATAATTATCATCTAGCGTCATAGGCCCGCAATTCGTGCAAAGATACTAGATAATTATCATCTAGCGCCATAGGCCCGCAATGCGTGCAAAGATACTAGATAATTATCATCTAGCACCATAGGCCCGCAATGCGTGCAAAGATACTAGATAATTATTATCTAGCGTCATAGGCCCGCAATGCGTGCAAAGACAATAGATAATTATCATCTAGCAGCGCATCATAGGCCCGCAATGCGTGCAAATACTTTAGATAATTATCATCTAGCATCATAGGCCCGCAATGCGTGCAAATATACTAGATAATTATCATCTAGCGTCATAGGCCCGCAATGCGTGCAAAGACACTAGATAATTATCATCTAGCATCATAGGCCGGAAATGCGTGCAAAGACACTAGATAATTATCATCTAGCATCATAGGCCCGCAATGCGTGCAAAGATACTAGATAATTATTATCTAGCGTCATAGGCCCGCAATGCGTGCAAAGACACTAGATAATTATCATCTAGCCTCATAGGCCCGCAATGCGTGCAAGGATACTAGTTAAATATCATCTAGCGTCATAGGTCCGCAATGCGTGCAAAGACACTAGATATTATCATCTAACCATCATAGGCCCGCAATGCGTGCAAGGATACTAGATAAATATCATCTAGCGTCATAGGCCCGCAATGCGTGCAAGGATACTAGATAAATATCATCTAGCGCCATAGGCCCGCAATGCGTGCAAGGATACTAGATAATTATCATCTAGCGCCATAGGTCCGCAATGCGTGCAGACTCTAGATAATTATCATCTAGCGCCATAGGCCCGCAATGCGTGCAAAGACACTAGATAATTATCATCTAGCGTCATAGGCCCGCAATGTGTGCAAAGACACTAGATAATTATCAACTAGCGTCAATAGGCCCGCAATGCGTGCAAAGACAATAGATAATTATCAACTAGCGTCAATAGGCCCGCAATGCGTGCAAAGACACTGTCTAGTTAATTATCATCTAGCGTCAATAGGTCCGCAATGCGTTAAAAGATGCTAGATAATTATCATCTAGCGTCAATAGGGCTGCAATGCGCGCAAAGACACTAGACAATTATCATCTAGCGTCAATAGGCCCGCTATGCGTGCAAAGACAATAGATAATTATTATCTAGCATCCATAGGCCGCAAGTCCTGTCATCTAGCGTCAATATCGTCAATATGCCCGCAAAGACACTAGATAATTATCATCTAGCGTCAATAGGGCCGTAATGCGTGCTAAGATGCTAGATAATTATCATCAAGCGTCATAGGTACGAAATGCGTGAGAAGAGTCTAGTAGATAATTATCATCTAGCATCAATAATAATAATAATAGGCCCGCAATCCGTAGAAAGATAATTTATATAAATATCATCTAGCGATCAATAGGTCCACAATGAGTGAAAAGACGCTGTAGATAATTATCATCTAGCGTCAATAGGTCCGCAATGCATGCAAAGACGCTAGATAATTATCATGTAGCTTCAATAGGTCCGCAATGCATGCAAAGACACTAGATAATTATCATCTAGCATCAATAGGTCCGCAATGCATGCAAGACGCTAGATAATTATCATCTAGCATCAATAGGTCCGCAATGCATGCAAAGACGCTAGATAATTATCATCTAGCATCAATAGGTCCGCAATGCATGCAAAGACGCTAGATAATTATCATCTAGCGTCAATAGGTCCACAATGGATGCAAAGACACTAGATAATTATCATCTAGCATCAATAGGTCCGCAATGCATGCAAGGACGCTAGATAATTATTATCTAGCGTCAATATAGGTCCGTATTGCATGCAAAGACGCTAGATAAACAATCTTTATGTACTTGCTAATGCTATGACCCATACCAAATCAGTTCTGAACTCATAAAGTATGTCATCTTCTTGTCTAAGCACTATGAAGGCCTGCTGCCATTTGAGAAGTCCCTTCTTCTGTGCTGGGCCAAATTTTGTGCCACAGTCCTTCTTGAGTGAAGCCACAGACGGACCAGCTGGCGACAGATGAGGAGGATCTTAAAAAAAAGTTCAAACAAAAAACTAGTATGTCTACAAGCCACGACTAATCCCCTCAGTGAAGGATGGGATACAGTCCGTCGTAGGTGACTACCTGGCAGCATTCTTGTCAGGTTGCCCTAACAATTCACCAGTATTATATTATTTACTCCTGGGTGGAGAGAGGCACTGTAAGAGTAATGCGTCTTGTCCAAGAACACAACACAATGACCCTGGCCAGGGCTTGAATCAGTACCGCTCTATCCGGAGTCCAACACGCTAACCATTAGTCCACCGCACCCCTACTAAATAAATGAAATAACAATATTATTTATAGTTACCATCTTGCCGGAATCTGTAGAATAACTGCCTATCCTCAAAGTTGTGTTCATCAACCACATGGTGAACCAAGTCTGTATCCAGTAGGGCCTAAAATGGAATGACAGTTATGCAGGCACAAAAAAAATTTACTGGCTGAGCTATGGAAATATTGAACTCAGAACCTGACTGAATTAATTATTGGTCATTGACAGCTCGCTTACCTGACCTAACTGAACTCCTTCTTTTCTTGTAGTTGCAAATCCATTTGCAATGAACCAGTCAATTGCTTCAGATCCTTTTTGGTATAAAGTGATTAAATAAAACAGATAATGTTACAAGCAAAAAATGTGGTAATTATTCCATGTTAAGCATTTAACAACTTTTTAAAATTGATTGGCACTTCAAAATTTTAGGGCCGATTATTTAAACACCGTTTTGACAACTTTTAAGAAAGCCGTGGTTTGAACTGGATTTAAATGTCCATTACAGTCAACTCTCTCTTAACGGAAACCTCTATATAAGACGGACACCGCATTCAGGTTATTAACTAGACCATTTTCTGTGAAATGTAACCAGGCCTTTGTATTTTATTTAATAAAAGTGATGTATGGGTTCAACATTAGAACATAATGATTAACATATGAAAAGCAACAAGGTTTGAATCCAGCCACGCAAAAAGGAGGAGGAGGGGAGTGCGTGGCATGCATATAGAAAGGGGAGGGAGGAGGGGAGTTCAGGTGCGAACACGAAGCGCAAGGAGAGAGCGTAGAGCACAATAGGTCCCTTCCTCCTTGATCGCGCTTTGTGCTCTCTCCTCGCTCTTCACGCTCACACCCATACTCCCCTCCTCTCTCCCTTTCTACGCCTGCCACCCAGGCTAGTTTGTATCAAAACAAAGTCAACTCATTAGCCTCACTTCTGCTCAAAGGTTCTAGTTGTTCGGAATCAACTTATAAGCCCGATTTTTTGAACCCGACGTTTATTCACAGGGTCTTGTGTTTAATCGAGAAAATATGGTATATTGCCAAGTCAACCCTCTCTTAATGGACACCTCTATAAAACGGACACCTCTGTAACACGGACACCTGGCGTTGGTCCCTGCGTGCCGCTTTTCAGTTATTTTACTGTATCTAAAGTCTCTGTAAGCGGACATGCACCTCTCTAAGATGGACAGTTAGTGCCAGTCCCGATGGTGTCCGTCTTAGAGAGAGTTCACTGTATATCCTAAGCCACATTATTTATAAGCGGTATTAAAAAAATGTTCAGAATGCATGAGCTGACAAGAAACGAGTTGATGCAGCAATAGCAAGATACAGTCGAACCAAGCTTTTAGCCAGAAGGGCGTCCAGGTGTCCTGTGGATGCCCAATCCGGGGAGAAAATGATGAAAAATACACCAAAGGTTTAACAGATTTATGGAGGAACATGCCTCCAGGATGCCCACTTTTCAAATTCTGGCTAAAAGCCTGAGTCGAACCTCCACTAATGGCCACCTCTCTATAACGACCACCTAGCTCTCTACAACAGCCAGGATTTTTGTCCCGACCATGCGCCGATCCATACACTTTATTCTTAATGAAACCTCCCTACAACGGCCACCTCTCTACAACGGCCAGATAATTCTGCACCATGGTGGCTGTTGTGGAGAGATTCAACTGTATTCAATATTGCTATCTGTCTGGAATGGGTATCCCCCTTTCAGGTTGCCCTGGGTGGAGAGAAGCACTTTTAGAGTAACTGAGTCTTGCCCAGTGACACAACACATGGCCAGGGCTGAAACCCCTGACTTCTCAATCCGGAATCCATTAACCAGTAGCAGAATGATCTTCACTTTTGTATATAGGGGGGAGGCCAGCAGGTCCCCCTTGTTCAAGCAAGAAAAGGTCCACTCTGCCAGGCACCTCCCCCCCCCCCCCCCCCCCACCCTTTATACAGTAAGTTTCACTACTACTCGATCCCCCTCTTGAGAACTGGATCTGCTAAGTACTTCTAACCTGAAGCCATTACGTACACTATTAAAAACTCCCAGACACGAAAATATCAAGATACTAACCAACAGGAGAATCACAATTCCTCCCTTAGTGTCCAACCAAATTGAGATCCAGATGGCGGCGCTGGAGTGAGAGCTCATCAACAAGACCAAACAGTACCTGAAGGAGGAGTGTGACACCAAGGGCTACCCGAAAGAAGACAACCTTACAGAGCAGAAAAGCAGGGATTGAGAGAGCTGGCCAAGCTGACCAAGACTGGAGACAAGCTTGTCACCGGCCGTCACGGACAAATCGGACAGACTCTTCCTCAACACTATCGAGAGCTACAAAGCCATGGCAGCGCCACACATTGAGGGCGACACCCTGGTCAGCGAGGACGAAACTCGCAACAACGACAGAATCCTCAACGGCTTCACCTTCCAGTTCGCCAGGGTGCTTAGACTGTGCCGAGACTGGGACAGAGGCACCCGCACCAAAACGGCGCTCACAAACACCAACCTCGAGCCGCCCAGTCTCAGGTTTAGCGTTAAGGACCACAAGAAAATCCAGCCTGGCCAGGTGGTCCTCCTGTGCCGCCCAATCTGTGCTGCCACCGAGTCCCCAACGGCCAGTTATCACACCTGATCTCTGTCATCCTCAACCACCTCGCCGACAGGATGGACAACAGCACGAGTGCAGATCCACAGAGGAGATGATCGCCACCTTCGAGTCAGAACATCAACTCGCGTGACGGCCTCTCGGACCTGGTCATTGGTAGCATGGACGTCAAGGTGCTCTACCCCAGTCTGCTGGCGAATGAGACTGCCGCCGCCATCAGGGAAGAGTTTGAAAAGGCGGACATCAAGATCGAGGGAGTGAACTGGGTTGAGGCGGGAAAACTGGTAACAATCTGCCTCGAGAAGGAAGAAATCGGAAAGCTTGGTCTGGAAGAACTTGTCAGCAGAAGGAAGAAAGATAGAAGACGAGGAAGAAAAATTGGAATAACAACTGCCAAAGTAATGGGAAAATTGTTCCAAGAAGGAGAGAGAGGTAGCGAAGACATAAGTAGTCTGTTCTCCCCGCCCCAGCGACTGCCATCCAGAGACGAGGAGAAGAAGCTGTTCGGCAAAGTACTAGAGTTGGTCATCGTGGCCGTGATGAAGCACCATCTGTACCAGTTCGGCGGCAGTACCATGAAGCAGGAAGACGGAGGACCGATTGGACTGGAGCTGTCCGGCACTATCGCCCGTGTGTACATGCTCCGCTGGGACAGACAGTTCCTCGCCCTAGCCAGAGAGAACATCCTCCACCTGTATTTCAGATACATTGACGACCAGAATAACATCATAGAGGCACTGCCTGAGCACTAGGTGGAATGGAGAGAAGCTCGTCGTAGTGCCGGAAGAGGTGGAGGCAGACAAGACGACGCCGGCTGACACCCGCACTATGAGAGAGCTGAGGAACATTTCTCAGACGTCCGTTTCGCGGGCTCCCAGTGGTGGCGCCATGAAACGATGTCTGTTTTCTCAGGAGGCTACACGAGGACGGGAAAATCCTCGACCTCAAGGTGTGGATTGACAAGAAAGAAGTGAACGGAGCTAAGAAGGAGAAAGTTATGTACCAGTTTTACCGTAAGCCTATGGCCAAACCGCTCCTGATCATGGCAAGATCGGCAATGCCAGAGAAGGTGAAGAGGACAGCACTGACACAACAAGCACTGAGGATCCTGAGAAACACCTCGCTCGACTTGTCAGACAACAAGAAGGCCGAGCTGCTGACAGAATTCTCAGCAAGGATGCGAGCGAGCGGGTACGGCACCAGATACCTGCAGGAGATCATCACCAGCACCATGATGGCGTTCGACAGGATGAAGAAAGAGCAGGGGATGACGGCCAGCCAATCAACAGGCCGCGCTCCTACCAGGCCGAGGAGAGACGGAAGAAGAAACTGTCGACCAAGACCCAGTGGTTCAAGACCGGTGGCCACTCAACCGTCAAGTTCATCCCTGCCACCCCCGGTGGCAGACTTGCAAACATGCTGCGGGAGGTTGAAGAGAGGAGTGGGACAGACCGCGGGTGGCGAGCAAAAATCATAGAAAGAGGAGGTCAAAAGATGAGCTCGAGGTTGACGAAAGATCCCTGGGCAGGGCCGTGCAACAGAGCAGACTGTCTAGTGTGCCGCAGCGCGGAGACAAGGCCCCGACAGGAAGATAGGAGGGCCATGCTCGCAGAATAGCTGCTGCTACCTGATTGAATGCCGTGACAGTAGGACCAAGGGGCTGGACACCATCCCTGACAGCGGCAGAAAGGTGGTAGGTGAAGCGGGTAAGCCGATGGTCTCTTACTACATCGGCGAGTCGGCGCGAAATGGATTCACCCGAGCACTAGATCACCAAGACGCAACCTGGAAGCGGCAAACAAACAACGCCCTGGGCAAACACATGGTTGACTACCACAGCGCCGGCAGGTGACCTTCGACATGTGGATCACCAGCACCCACAAGGACTCACTGACCCGGCAGGTGCAGGAGGGAGTCAACATCGTGACGGACTACCAAAAGACTCGGGAATGGAGCAACTCCAAATGAACAGTAAACTGGAATATTTGCAGGGAGCCGTCCCCCAGACCAGGACCCAACGAGGAGCAGCACAATGAGTTGCAGAGACCGGGGTGACAGGACTGGCACGGTTCGCCAAGCATCAAGACGTTCTTATTATATACACAAATACACAAAGATGAATCACCAGAGCATAAGAATAGAACTGTGTACATATCCTAATTAAATACTATTATGAATCCTACGAAACTGAAACAATAAGACAATAACAGCACCTTAGGGAATCAATGTTCATGTTTCATTTTTTACTTGTCCAGCATTTTTAACGAAGTAACTAATATACATGTAATATTTATTATCATGTCCTGATGAGAACCCTGAGAGGTTGAAAGTTCTTGACAATTCCGTAACTTTTTCACGCTCCAAACTGTTGTAAAATATATAAATCTAGAAGAAAATGAAAAAAGTCTGACTTTATGTTTACCATCTAGCCTCCTCCGCAGGCAACTCTTACATAAAGGCACAAGTGAGAGGCTGGTACGGAGGATAAAAAAGGTGACTGAGTGGCATGGGGGTCCCAGTGCCCGCTCTTTTGCCCAAGAACTCGGAGACCCAGGAGTTGCCTGCGGAGGAGGCTAGTAACCGTCTACTCACCCACAAAGGAAGAATGATATTTTCTTAGATGATAATATCTGTCCTTGATAGTAAGTCCCCCATCAGCAGACGATGCCCTCAACTTGATACAAATGTGCTCTATCTAAGAAGGTTGAAAAAAAATGCCTGTAAGAATGCTAAAAAAATTGCTGGAATGTTTGCTGCTACCAATCAGAAGCGAGATGAAACTGCAAGAATAAACCGCAAGCTGCAATCATGGTAATTACTGTCAGTTGCATCTAGTACGTACGCAGGTAAACAAAACTCCGGAAAAGATAAAAGTAATGTATGAAGTTGCAATTCTTGGGCCATTGGACTTGTTTGGGTCTAGTTCTAGCCTAATAGGACTTTTGGGATAAAGAAAATCTGGCCTCATTCACACCTTCAACTTCCCATCACTAAAATAAACTTAAAGGAAAAAAACCTCCATAGAAAGGGAGAGGGGGGGTGCATTCATTTGCATATAAAATGCAATTTTATGGCAGTGGACGAAGGAAAATGAACCAGATCTTCATGCATTTGCCAATTAGATTTTTATTTAGCCGATCGGACAGAAAAGAACAACTCAAACAAAATTTGCGGCTAATCCGTTCCATTTTTAAACCGAACCCCCCCCCCCCCCATATGGATGAGTCCGATTCCTACAGCCCCAATATTTTGTCGGAATCCTTTGAAAAATCTTTCCTACAACCCTGATTTGTTATCGGCTTCTTTGAAAAAAGATTCCTACTAGTCTTACTCCAAAGAACCTCATCCAAAGGGGGGTTCAGATTAAAAATAGAACGTCCCTTAATCAATGAATAGTGACTGTGTTATTGAAAATTTACGCTACTTTCACAGTTCGTGAGTTCGACCGATTTGCTTTCAAGTGGCATAAAATATGCATTAAGCTTACTTTAGGTCTATAATTGTTACCAAGGTGTTTATTGTTCAATCAAATTCCCCAGAGATGCAAATGACAAAGATATTTCTGCCTTGCATGTTGGATGAAAAATTACAATGGGAATTAAGCTTATAATTTAAGCACCTCCAACATTATAAAAGGGGCAATTATGCGTCAATTATGCACGACAAGTTAAGCTAATAATTAGAACTTATTTTTTTAAAACTGTCCCAAACAGAAACTTCGTCCAGACTTGATCTGGATCGAGAAATTATGGATCTCTAGAGTCCCACTCCTTTGCAAATCAGTTGAAACTTCGCCTAGACGAATCTCTAATTGTCTGTGTAATTTACACGCTTGTTATACGTACCTTATCACGATCAACTTCACACATAATTGCAATATACTGGTTCAGGTCAACCGAATGAAATCCATCTTGTTTCTTCGATCATCAATTCGACCGCCAAATGTGATGTCACGTGATACCCTCTGTCACGGTGTAGCGTGACAGTTAGACACACGCGATACCCAAAGACTGAAAAATCTCAGGGCTCCAAGGAATGAGAATCAACATTTTTAGCCGGGTTTCCAAAACAGAAAATTAAGCCAGCTTTTAGCTCTGTTGTGTGGGTTCAGGCTCTGTGGGCTCCAAGGGAAAAAATGTCTGGGATCCAGGACTCCCAGAGGGGGGGGGGGGGGGGGGGGGGGGGGGTACTGGATGGGAGGTGTGAAGGGGGGGGGGGTACTGGATGGGAGGTGTGAAGGCCTTTTCGGGGTTTGAAATCACTGGGGAGTATTTTAGGGCTGATAAAAATTTAAAAGTGTACCCTGCTAGCATTCTTGTAGTCGTTATTTGTGTCGTCACGCAACGCTTCTCTCCACTGGTGGGGAGAAGCGTTGCGTGACGACACAAATAACGGCTGCGTAGGAGACTAGCATTCTTGATGTTATGCCAAGCAATTGGATAATTTGATTTTATATGACACTTTGAAAGAATGACTGTAGTCTGCCTAAAGTTTGTGACAGATGTATGATGAGTGAATATTAGGTGGACACATGAACCATCTCGCACTCTCTTGATTTTGTTTTTTATTTACTTATGGTTTCTGTAGGTAGAGTAAAGCAGGACTTTTACGCAGATTTCTCTTTGGATTCGTTATACAATCTTTATGAGGAAAGATTGTGCGACAAGCCCAGAGAGCGTCTGCGTAGGAAGCTGATCGAGTCCAGTCCTAATTTATTGATGATAAAAAATAACCTGGCTAATTATGTAGCTTGGAAATAAAATAATAAATAAATTTAAGCTTGGTAGAATTACATAATGAGAAAGATATTAATCAGTCAGTGACTGCACAAGAAAATTATTCCAAGTTCTCCCAACTGGAGTCGAACCTATGAGTTCTGCTCACTCAGGTCAGAGGTTCCTGACCACTGAGCTACAGGAGACTTGTAGGAGCTTAGGCAATATAACCATCTGCATTCATATCTGCGTTAACAGGCTAAACTATAAGGTCTATAAGTGCAAATAAGAAATTTGACAGTTCTGTGGAAACAGCTACTTTATGCATGGTAATATATGGACAAATTCTGTTTGTAATGAAAAATGTGTACCCAGCTGTCTGCTGAAGTGAGCTATACAATCCCAACATGTACAGCTACCCAGTTTGGAAAACAAGTGCTCAGGTTTTAGCAAATCTTTATGGTTTCCAAATCTTTGTGGTTTCTGAATCTTTTTATCCAATCAGAATAGCACAAGCACTCACAAGTACAGTCAACTCTCTCTTAACGGACGGACACCTGGTGTTGGTCCCTGCGCACTGTTTTTCATTCATTTTACTGCATCTAAACTCTCTATAAGCTGGACACCTCTCTAAGACGGACAGTTGGTGCCGGTCCCGATGGTGTCCGTCTTAGCTCGTCTTAGAGAGAGTTGACTGTACTCAGAAAGCATTATTGCGCCAGCAATACGTCATGTTGCTTAGCAACTTCGGGGACGAACACCGCAGGTTCAGTCCTGTTTCGGGGGCAGGATTTTGCCATCAACTCTCTGCCATCAACTGGTACCTGTTACCCCAACTGTACCACAACTGTGAGTCTGTGACAGGGCACAGTACACTTCTTCCTTGCTGGTTAGGTATCCTGTGCAGGAAATGCGGACACAGTCAAAACTCTTTTTATTCAAAGCCAGCTGTAGTCAATCGGCCACTTGCTTTGGTCACAGTCGTGGCAACCTCCCCCCTTGCCACAGCAACAGCATGTGCCCACTGCGTAAAGCACTTGGGTCCAGTCTCTGTCACTTCCTTTCTTGCCATCGCTGTCACGACATCTCCGTCATCTGTCACGACAATTAACTTGGGATTGCAGTAACGTGGTAACGGTTCTTCAGCTCTTTGATGATTTCACTGCCAAAAGGAACAGCCAGCCAGTCACCGTGACATAGCTTCATGTACGTTTCCATGTCTGACGCCGTTTTATCGGATGAAACGAAGACAATTTCAAAGGGAAGCTCGTTTTCTTGAAGCTCGTTGTAGAACTCCGCCAATCGCGGTGTGAATTGATTGCAAGGAGGACACCATCCCGCCGAAAAATATAACGCAACCACCTTGTTTTGGAGGGCTTCTTCCGGATAAACGATCACTCCAGACCTTCTAACAAGTTGACGATCTGCAAAAATGTTCATTGTGATCGAAGCGTGACATAAAGCGTGACAACTGAGAATTCTAGAATGGTACGTGGTGTAAGCGGTATCTAATCTATGACGTCACACTGTTGTGTATTATGCAAGAAAGTCCAAGATGGCGGCTAGGTCGGCTGTCGGAGCCGCTGTAAGAGCAGTCAATAAACCAAGAAAATTTGCCGCTAGAAAAGCTGCAATAACCCTGGTGAGTCTAATAAGTGCTTAGAATTTACGTTTATGTGTAAAAATAGTCGTCAAGCATTTATTTACGTCTTCGATGTGTTCGTGTAAAATATTTTGTATTTGCATTTGTAGCTTCTTAATCAATGCAAACGACTATAACGATCGATGTCAACCAAACCATTTGACCATTTGTATTTGCATTTGTAGCTTATGTAATCAATGCAAACGACTATAACAATCGATGTCAACCAAACCATTGATATTGGAAATCGATATAAGAAGAGTTTTCGACTCTAGCTAACTTTGATCGATTGTTATCGAGATTTTCATTGGCTGCACGTCATCAATATTCTTTATAATATTTTTGTCAAGTCGTATTTTTCCCCCATGTACTGATGTACACAGGGTTGTATTTTCTCTCTTTCTCTCTTTTGGTTCATTACTAGTATTAGGTCGTGTTCTAATGGGCCATTCCATTTTATATCCGCACCCCCCCTATTGAGGGATTTCCTGTAAGACCCCTTTGGATAAAACATTTCAGAGATGCCAATACCCCCCCCCCCCCCCTCCCCCGGGAAATCTGTGCATTACCATGGAAACATGCGAAGAACAAAGAAAAAATGACATTAACCCCTTGGAAATTTGATATTCAAGACCCCCTCCCTCCCCCTAGGATTTCCTTATCCCTCAATAGGGGGGGTGCGGATATTAAATGGAATGGCCCAATGGGATCAACCGTTTCAACCTCAAACGGTTGAACCTTAGTAGTTTCGATTCGAAAGAGTTGATCAACCAAACCAACTGAAAACGGTTTTTTTTAAAGCGGCCGATGCATCATGGGCATCGAGCCGCTTCAAGAAATGCACTTTTTTTTTCATGTCGCTAGCCTTAGTCCTCTTCACGGTTGACATGATGTTATCGCATCTCGCTCTAAACTTAGCCAGTACTTAGAGAATTTCTCTTCCACATTCTTTCTGTAGTGTCGTGGACCAAAGTGGTCCACCAATATGGTGGACCCATACTAAGTTCTGTAATTTTCCGAATATTTTTTTCCCGATAACTTCGTTGCAATGAACACTGTCAAATCAAAACTTGGGGAATATATTTATTTCCACCTACTCTACAATCTCTGAGTTTGTTGACGTTTTGGTGCACGCAAAACGATCTAAGTTGTTATTTTGGTGAAAACGATCTATAGAGGTATTGTGCTATGAGCATGAAGCAATCCGCATTGGGATTTCTCTTCCTGATCGCAGTTACGATACCCCGTGGTATATGTTTTTGTAAACGTGATTAGTGTCCTTGGATTAGTGGTATTAAGATAAATTAAGGTATGTTTTCAAATGACTATTTGTCATTAGTTGATGGCATTTAGATATATATTTCAGTTTCTACACAGTAATCTTAAAGTTAACCTATGAAGTCTGGAATAAGCTTATTAATCGTTTGTCGTGAAAGGTTTTAACATTCACACTTTTCCTACAAGAGATGAATAATTCAAATACTTTCTGTCTAGAAATCAAAAATGTATGCATAAGAAAAGTGATTATTTTTAATACTAATCTGTGAAGCTGAGCATCTTAAAGTTAACCTATTAAGTCAGGAATAAGCTTATTAATCGTCTTTTCCTACAAGAGATGAATAATTCAAATACTTGCGGTGGAGAAATCAAAAATGTGTGCATAAGAACAGTGATTCTTTTTATACTAATCTGTGAAGCTGATCATGTATGTGCTGATGCAGAGTTTCAGAATGTAGTTGGATAACAAACAAAAAGTCGTCTTTCTTACTTCAGCAGAAATGAAACTTGATGACTTGAAATGACACAGGGAGCAGAGGAGTCGAATTGCGTTACTGCGTTATTCGATCTTGTTATTGTTTTCTCTTTGTCGTCCCAGCGGATACTTAATGATCGAATAATGTAGTAACGCAATACACCGCGTATAAAGCCGAATAGATCGACTCACAAAGGTCATCGTATAAAGCATATAAATCGAAACTCGAAAAAGTCCAATTTTGATCCTCTACTGCCTGTGGAAAATATTGAAAATGTTTACATACGGTAGCTTCCTGATCTCAGTCTTTACATATGGATGGAAACGAATTCAAAAAAGCACCACACACGACATAAACTTTGTTGAATCATAGAAATCAAGATTACTCTTTAATCAGTAGTAGTGGACCAAGTCATCTTGAAACATGGACTACTTAAACACAGGATTATCTGTCTGTGATCTTTCTTGAGCTTGTCACAAAGTTCCCTTTGTTGTTTGAATCGGAAGTGAGCTATCAAAATAATCATTGATAAAAACAACTGTTTTATCAACTGCCACGTATTTGAGTTGTATTTTAACTAATCAATCATTTTTTGTTCAATTTATTAAGCGGCCGATCGAGCCGCTTCAAGAAATGGACGGTTTTTTTTCATGTCGCTAGCCCTACCTCATTAAACGAACGATAAAACTCGGTCCCAAAAACATAACAGTTTTTCTTACACAATTCCACAGCATATATGTCATTCACAATTTATTTTCACGTTGAGCGAAAACACATCTGTGCCCTTGTTGATTATGATGCAATTGACATTAGCTAAAATTTTCTACACAGTAAACTTGACCTAAGCTCAAACTTACGCTAGCCAAAATATTGCATCACCCAGTCACGTTTTTCGTCACGCAGGTTCGAAGTTGACTCTTAGATTTGGCGGGAGAACCTCAGAGTAAACTGACCGAGGGGGTGGAGGGGTGCATTGTTCTTTCTCCCCTCAAGGTGAAATTGGCCCGGGGGGTTCTCCCAAAAAATTTGGGTGGGGGTGTGCCGCTGGGCTATAACAACCCTAATTTTGCGAACCTGTTCCAGACTAAGGGCCTGTTTACATGGAGGGAGGGTGACCCGGGTACCCGGGTCACCCTCCCTCCATGTAAACAGGCCCTAAATGTTGAAAAAGATACCCTATTCCAGACGATTCTTAACGATTTTCTTTCTAACCCAAAAGGCTAAACTACTAAGCAGCACTGCGAGTTGTAGTTGTAAAGCTTTTTTAACACTCCTACGCGTTTCCTTTCGTCTGACTACTTCATCTACCCTATGCCAGAGTATCAATTACCGATCTTCATGCCAACTCCTGGGAAACTGATACCCTGATACCCAAAAATGCCTTTTGGTATACCCTGTTCCAGACCAAAATGCTCAAAAACCATACCCTGTCCAGCTGCACGTTCCTATATAGCGAAAATAAGGGAGTGCCCCCCCCCCCTCCCGGGAAATCGGCCGCTTGTAATCCCTTCAGGGGTTCTTGTTCAATAGAACATGAAAAAAACCCAACCACAATTCCAAGCACAATCATCACCCCCCCCCCCCCCCCCCCCCAGGTTGTTCAATTATGAATTATTCATCAAGTTTATAAAACAAAGGAAGTCCTAACCGTGTCGAAGGTTTGGATACTCAGTATTAATTAGCATAGAAAAATATTTTTTACTCCTTAGTTTTTGTTACGATTGAGAAGATATATATCAAACACTTGAGACAGTGTTTCATCTGCTATCCAAACACCTCGAATTTTGTCAAAAACTCCGCTGCGCGTCACATTTTCAACTCTCTTCTCAGTGTTTGAATAATTCAATGAAACACTGTCTCGTGTTTGATATAAATTATTCCCTGCATGCTAATTTAAATTATAACTTCTGTTCCATTCCTTTGTAGACCCCTGCTGCTGTGGAAAAGCTCAAATCACTTTTAACATCAGAAACTGATGATGTAAGTGTATTTTAAACCCAGGATTTTACACCCTAAGAAGTAGCAAGCCACAAATTGTAACCCCTAAAAGGTACAATGACAAATGTCACCCCATCAGTTGTGGGAAGAACTCAAGATGTATGTAGTTATAAAATTTCCGTAAGGCCAGCAGGCAGGAAAATAATAATTTTCAAGAAGGTCACAACTTTTTTTAACGTAGTAGACATGTTTCGGATGATCCTTCATCCATCTTCAGTACAACAGAACACGCTAGTGGATGTGATATAAATATTGGAAAAATACAATGGTGTGGAAAATATAGCTAATTACAACGTGGCAATAAATGTAGAACATAACTAATTACAACTAGACAAGAAATATAGAAAATATATGACTAATTACGGCGTGACAAAAATACAATCGGTAGGTTTTAAAAATTATATTAAAAATTATATAATTATTTTATGCACAGTTATTTTCCTCTTACAGAGACCTCTCGGGCAAAAAAAAAAGACAAATTAAAAGAACATATTAAACAAAATGTTACTTTTTGTACCATTTATTTAGCTCACCAAGTTGAATGATGTACATTTTCTCCCCAGAGTGCATTAAAAATAGGTGTGAAGCAAAAAGGATGCAATGGTCTGACATATACATTAGATTATACAAAAGAAAAGGGCAAGTTCGATGAGGAAGTCTTACAAGATGGTGAGCTAAGTACTTTTTTGCTTCCGTTGTTGACACTTTGGCTTGAAGGTAGCCTGCAAGCAGGCTCTCTTTTGGGATTCGCGCGATGAGCAATCGTGATGTTCGAGCGCAGAGCGCGAGGTACGATCATGCAAATCCCAAAAGAGAGCCTGCTCACGGGCTAGCTGTAGTCACGGGTAGTCTGTTTTTTCTAGATTGCAAGATTTTACCATCCAATGAAAATTACTGCTCTCTAGACATAAATAAAGCTTGTTAAAAGTTTTTTTACAAGCCTTGAGATTTCCATACTTATTAGCTGAATGACTAGGAATATTGCTACTCCCCCTGGATGGGATGCTAGTCCATCGCCCGTAATGCCCCAGCAATTTTTATCAAGGTTGCAATTAATTGCCCACACAATTTTCCACTACCCATTATACTCCTGGGTGAAAAGACGCACTGTGAGAGTTAAGTGTCCTGCCTGAGAATCTTGAATCTCGTCAAAACTACTCCGCTGTGCATTGTACCCCAACTCCCTTCTCGGTGTTTGAATATCCCGATGAAACACTGTCTCTCATGTTTGATATAATTATTACATGAACAACCACATCTTTTTTAACAAAATTGTTTCTATTTTGTAGGTGTGAAAATATATATTGATTCCAAGGCACAGCTATCATTGTTAGGAACAGAAATGGACTATGTAGAACACAAGCTGGCCAGTGAATTTGTGTTCAATAATCCAAACATCAAAGGAATTTGCGGCTGCGGAGAAAGTTTTCATGTATAATAATTTATCTCGCTGTTGTTCATGAATGACTGTACAACTTGTATTTGACTCCTGCAAACTTCTGCTGCAACTCAGACAGCAAAATGGAACAAAAACTTTTTTACAAAAATAATGTCAGTCTATTCATCTTTAATAATTTTGTAGTTGTTGTCATTTGCAATAATTCTGCAGTTGAATCTCTACCACGGCCACCCTAAATGTGGTCGTGAGGTTTCAAGTCCGAGTAAATTGTTGTATGGATTGACGCACAGTTGAGACAAAAAATCATCGCCATTGTAGAGAGGTGGCCTCTAGTGGAGATTTACTACATGACAGAATCAAAGACTTGACAGGATAATTATTATTTATTTCATCTTGTACTGTAGATGCTTTTAAAAGACATCACAAAATTTTGGCAAGACTCAAATTCTTCCTCTCTTAAAGATGATTAAGTTGGGAGTTAGGAACAAAATGTGGTTGCTGGTCAATATAATTTATATAGAAGATTGGATTTGCAGGAACTAGCTATTTCTTCTTATATGTATGGTCCAAAGTTTTTAAAGTTATGATAGAGGGGACTTGATCAATCAGTTATCCATATCTTATGGACATTTTTCAATGTGTTTTTATGTGAAATAACTGTAAATATGTAATAAAAAACCATTAGAAAATTATAATGGTGTCTTACACAAGGGACGTCCTCAAATCTTAAGGTCCCCAGAAAAGAGCTCAAAAGTGTGACCACTGTTAATTAATTCACATTATTTTGTGCATGCAGACTATCCAATCAGAAGTCGAGGATAGCTTCTCTTGGCTTCTGATGGATAGTCTGCGTACACAAAAGAATGCAAATCAATTAAAAGTGGTCACACTTTTGGGCTCCTTGCTATAATAGCAGAGTCCCAGGGGACATTCTCAAGGAAACAAGTGACATTTTTATAGCGCGTTTATTGGGGAAAACGCAGCAAGGATTTTGGAACAAGCATGAACATTTTGAGTGTATCATTTTGCCACTTGGTAGTCTACACACTCCTCGAACAAAAGCAGAAGCTCATTTCAGTCAGGGGAACAAGTGCCGGTTTTGACAAGAACTCAGTTTGGAAGAACTGTTTCCAAATCTTTTTATCCAATCAGAAGCTAGCGCGAGCAAGCACATGTATTCCAAAGCATGGAAAGATAGGACTGACTTGCTGGCGCAGTTATTGCGCCAGCAACTCAGTCCCATCTCGAAGGCGGGATTTTGCCTTCAACTGCTTCATGTACGCCAGACTGATTTGCGGAGGAAGGAATAATAATGTTAACTCGCCTCGCACAACCGATTTTTATTATTTTTGTTGCTGTTTTTTCACCCACCCTCTCAATAAAACCTCTGTGGGGGAGACAGTGACTGGAAGTTTGAAAGGAATTTATAACTTTGAAATTAATTTTATCTCGTATTTTGGAGAATTTGAAGGAGTGGGCTATATGGTAATACCTCACCTGGGAAAGAGCCAAAACAGTGTCAAGAAACTGAGTGTACCCTAGGGCCCCCAGGGGGTTTAAAGGAATGGTGACGATAGGTCATAGCAATTACTTTATTTCCTCAAAAATTAATAGCCATCCGTCGATTAATTGCCCCCTTTCATGAAAATTATGTTCAAAATAATCACCTCCCGGTCAAGTTAAAAATAGGAAACAAGCAAGCTTTGATTCCAATAACCTCCAACCAATCGCCCCCGTCGATTAATCTCCCTCTTTGGAATGAAAAAGAAATAATCTCCCCTGGCTATTATTCGAGGAAATACTGAATGTTCTTTAGCCAGCATGCAGACGTCTCCTATTTCCTTGCTTCACGTGGAATATTTCGCAGACGACCCTATTCTGCGTGAAGCAAATAGGAGAGATCTGCACGCAGGCTAAAATGTTCTTTTGGTTGGTATAATTTATAGCTTTTTTAGGGGTGTGGGGAGGGGAGATACCACTAAACTAAAATAATGATACAAAAACCATCACTTTTTGCTAAACAAGTTTAATTTAAAGTGCAAATTATCCCTTTTAAATCTACATGTATGCTCCAAGCACTGCAATAACTAAAATACGGTGCTTTGGCAATTAACTTTGTTCACTGTTAACCCATTAATTCCCAAGAGTGAGTTAATAGTCTTTATGTACTGGCCTTATGTGCCTATACTGGCGATGATGATGACGATGATGATTGGAATTCAATTTCAAGTATAGTTGGGAGATATCACAAGTCTTTAAACCTTTAAATAGTGAAGTTTTGAAGCCTCGTGCATTGCAACAGTACCAGTACTCAAAAGCTAAGCTTCATCAAAAGTTAGAAGACCCCTTGAAGGAGATTCGTTTGCCTCTTGGGACTGAAAGGGTTAATTTTAAATGAATCTCTTAATTTCATTTGCTGTAAATTCATTCTATGGATTTCAAAATAAAGTTATCTCTGACTCAACTAAATGTACAGTAATCCACTAAAAACGTGTACATGTACTTTAAACCTTTGTACTGTAATTATTATATCATGTTGAACCTTCTGCTGTGCTTCCACAAACGTAACTCAAGGCTGTGCTCAGTTATTACAGGGAGCCAAAAAGGCTCCCAAAAACTCAATCCAAGTGTTGTTTTTTTTGTCAGGGCTCCGTAAGCAAGTTATTTCCAGTTACATTCCCATGGTAGAGCACAGCCTTGTAATAATATCAGACTGTCAAATGTTGTATTGCACTGGTCTCTCGCAATTAAGCTTGAGAGTGTATACCCGGGTCACAATTCCAAGAGTTAACAAGCTTGTGATTGAGCCCACTAAGAAGCTGTCCAAGTCTCCAATGTGTTCTCCACATAGTCTGTTACTTATTAAGAAGGCTCCATACAACTCTTTCGGTGGCTCTCCTCTCTCGCCTCCCATAAACTAAGAGGCGCAATGGCAAAGCCAAAGGTAGAGATCGAGTGAACACCGGAATAACAGAAATATGGTTCCCTCAAAATGACTTCCACGAATCACAGTCAAGGTGTAACTTGGTTAGTAACTTCTTGCAGACACACTGGTAGACTTGATACGTATATCATCCAATGAGAAAAAGTGGTGTGGCGTTGCATGTCAGCTTGTCACCATAAGGAAACATTGGTTGTGTTGCCCTAGCAACCTCACTGACCACAAATTCAGGCTCAGTTTATACATCTCAGATACGCACAATCTCAAACAGGTAAACTTGTGGTAGGATTTGGAATCAAAATGGTCCATTTCCTCCTACTTTGTAGTGCCTAGTTCAGTCATTATCTGCACTCATAGTGATGACGCAGCTTAGTTAATGCAATTGAAGATCAGTAACATTGTTTAAGTGTAGTGTCAGGAATTGCCAAGAATTCTGTTCCTGTCCACATCAATGATCATACATCCATTCTGAAGTTGTAGCAAATAATCTCCGATCCATGTGGCATTTAAGTTTCTCGTGAACAGCAAGATAAAACTGATAGCACAAAAACATTACCATACAGCTGCACAAGTCAATTCCCACTAACAGACTATACTGCCGTCAAGTCTCTTTTCAAGATTTGATGGCAAGTCTAGGCTGGTTTTGATCTCAACGACTCGGACTTCATATCAATCAAAAATTGATCAAATTATTCCTGCATGGCAATTTGAAAATGCAGCTGATGGATTGTTTTTGGTATCTGTGATATCTAGTGTTTCAGTCTGTATAGTTAATTGGTGCCACAATCTCAAAATTTCTCTTGCAACGTAGAGCAGACCATACTCCATTACATTGCGTAGATGTACAATGTACTAACTCTGGTTTTCGCTAATCAATAGACAAAATTGCCAAGTTTATTGTTTACTAAACATGTTCCCAAAATATCCTCCTCCAAGAAGAATTGCTCTGGTGTCATCTTTAGTGTCCATACATGATCCACAAGTTAATCCAGTTAAACAAACAATTCTCGTCGATCGTTGTTGCAACACATTGCTTGGTGTCTCTGTAAGTTCTGTCCAGGTATTTTTGTTGGGTACATAATAATTATTATATCATCCAGTGAATGCCTCAATTTCACATTAACAATCACTGCATGTAGTTACGGTTGCAGATACAACACTGACCCAGCATAATGTACTGTAGTCCACATCAACAAAGGTTAATGTACAAATGTACGTATCCAAATATAAATCTTGATAACTTGTATAATAATCTCTAATGCAACATAGGCAACTTTAACAATGTAAAATTCATATGGGATATTCCATGCCAAATATTAAACGACTTGAATTGTAACACAAACTTTTATAAATCCTAAGATTTTGGGAACAAAACAAGCACTTTTGTCAGAGAGAAACATCGATCACCACTCCTCCTCATCGCCTCCACCACCTCCTCCTGAGGACCACGCAGCAGTACCATTAACTTGGCTGTTAGAGTCTCCACTATTCCATTCTCCACCCCAGCCTCCACTATCTCCTCCTCCTCCTCCTCCTTTATCACCAAACTAACAAGAGAATAGCAAAATTAATATGATTTTTTCTCTGCATTTCATAATAATAATAATAATAATGTAGTAATAAAAACTTTATATCCCGAAGAAAAAAAAGATCAGCAAATCAGGGAAACGCTGGACAGGTATAAACTGGTGATCAGCCATTAAAAACAAGTCTATAATCTAGTACAGTTGTATACTGCCTGATGATGCCTGTTCTGCACAGCAGTTTTGACTTACTACTGTAGGGTAAAAACAAAATTATCTACCTGTCTCCTGGTATCCCTGGAAGCAAAGCGTCCCCCTGCTGGGCCATAACTGGTGCCCACTGCACTCTCGGCGATCTCTTCCAGCCACTCTGGCACCTCCTGTGAAGCCTGTAATAAATGAATACAGTAATGTCAGAAAACTTTTACCACAAGAACAGTGCAGTGCATACAATGTAGTCCCTCCACTCAGCACAGCTATCATTCACATGGAACCTACATGTATACAACATGTTTACAAGGAATCCCAGCTTGTGATTTTGAAGAACAATGTTCGAAGAAAAGTAATCAAGGCAGCTCTGTCAGGTTGTAATGGCGATTTGGATCAGAGAAACAAGAACTTTGGTAGCAGTAGGTGCTCTGAGAGTGGAAATTCAAAATAACTTTTGGTAAAAAATTGACTTTAACTTTTGCTTCACATGATGTTACTCCATTTGAAAGATAATTTTGTCCAGAACATTTTGATGTAAGGGGGTAAAGAAGGAGAGCTTTTCCCATATTTGCAACACATGCTCCCAGCGGTGAAATTGCCCCAACAATCTGACAGTTAACACACTTTCATGTACATGTATACTAGACCACTACACCTGACAAGGAATGTGTGGCAACAAATCCACTGTCTATAGAAAGAGTGCTACATGTATTTTTTTTAAAGTAAAAAGAGTTATGCTTCATAATTTATCACAATACTTACATCAGAGAGGACCTTGACAAGTGCTCTAGCAATCTTGTCATCTTTTCCTCGCAGGAAGAAAGTTGTGGCTTTCCCTTGATGGCCGATACGTCCTGTTCTTCCAATTCTATGCACAAATTCATCAATTTCCGATGGAAGGTCATAGTTTACAACATGTTTAACATTGTCAATGTCCAGGCCACGTGCAGCAACATTTGTAGCAATGAGTACTGGGCAGCGACCTCTTCTGAAGTCACTTAGCGCTTCCTCTCTTTCTTGCTGTTGGCGATCACTGAAAATGACATTCAATCATGTTAATTGTCTGACTACTTTGCAGCTATTGTTTGCCAACATGCAGTTCCAGGAAATGTTCCATACCCTGCACAGCCCAAGAATGTCATTGGAAATTCCGATGGGGATATTTTCTGGAACCACACAATACTTCAATTGTGTTGCAATAAATTGAAAGTCCAATTTCAATATTAAAATTGTCAAATCAGTTGAGTTCCAAGTTTTTAATGTCTTGCCACCATACAGTAAAATATTCCAAGGCGAGAAGAAAACTATTTTTTTTTTGGGGGGGGGGGGGAGTTAACAGCTTTATTATGTAGTCAAAGAATGGTTTCTTGCTTATGAAAAATTGTTCAGAGATCTTTTCTCGCTGACAACTACATGTAGAGCCCAGTTCATTTGCTCCTGCTTGAAATACATAGTTTTCTTTTGATATAAAGCCAAGCAGCAATAGTTTCATAGCGTTTTATGTTTTGACATACAGCTGTACAGTACATACATGTACAGAACACTTGTATTCTGAAGCTACATGTAGAGTTACATGTATGTTATTTTTTATTACTATTATTATAATTTATGTTATGCATTTTATCATGAAACCAGCCCTTTAAACATTCCCTGTATTTTCTACTTACCCATGTATACTCGTAGTAGGAAATCCTTCCTGCGACAATAAGCTTGCAAGGAAGTCAGCTCCACGCTTCGACTCACAAACACAAGCGTCCTGTCAGTTCCTGTGACATTAAAACAACTAAGGGTCAGAAATTAAATTAACAACTACTACATGTACACTGTACATGTATTACAGCAAGCTGACCACTTTTAATTAATCCACGTTCTTTCGTGCACGCAGATTATCCAATCAGAAGCCAAGGATATAGTTTTTTCGGCTTCTGATTGGATAGTCTGCACAGACGAAATAATTGTGAATTGTCACACTTTGGCGGCTCCTTGCTGTAAACAGTACTTCATACAATGTAATCTGTACTTTTTTTCTTGGGCTACGTTTAATATACACCTTATTTATAAAGATATCGAGGTTCAAAGTTTGGAACCGTCCCATACAAACCTCTCTAATTTTGCACCTGTTCTAAACTGAAGGAACAGACGCAAAATTAGAAGGGTTTGTATGGAGAAATTAAAACCTGAAGCGCCCATATCTCAGCCGCAAATTGCAATGGAGAGCTAATTTTTGGTAAGTGGACGTTTTTTGGCATGCTTCCTCTGAATAGCTGATCAAATTTCATAATTTCGCAAATTTAATTTTTGTGACATCATGACTTTGTCTTTAGTACTCTATTACCTGAACAGCTAAGTAATTCTGTCAACTTCTCTCTCTTCTGATCTTCCTGCACATCCAAGACTGTTTGCTGAATGTCCGATGTTGTGCCACCCACTCGACCCACGGTCAAGAAAAGGTAGTCATTTAAAAAGTCTCCTGCCAAGCGCTGAATTTCTTCTGGAATGTAGCGCTGAACATAAGTGTCTGTCTATCAGATTTTTCAGGCATTCCCATTGTCTCCACTAGTTTCCTGATGGATGGTTCGAATCCCATGTCCAACATCCTGTCGGCCTCATCCAGTATGAGATATTGGATACTCTTAAGTGAAACCTACATGTAGTGCACAAATACAAAAGATAAGTTAGCATAACACAGTCGGAGGAATAAGTGCTGGGTTTGGCAAATCTTCGCGGAAGCCCTTGAAGAATTTCCGAATCTTTTTATCCAATCAGAAACTAGTGCGAGCACTCGCCAGTACTCCGAAAGCAATCACACCAGCAAATACGTCATGTTGCTTAGCAACTTCGGGGACGACTACCGCAGGCTCAGTCCCGTCTCGGAGGCGGGATTTCGACATTAACTGGTACTTGTTCCCGACTGACCACTGTAAGAGAAACAGGGTTTAAAATGTTTTTCCACAACAGTTTTCAAGAACTTTTCCAGCACTTTTCATGACTCCAGAAGATTTTCCAAACTCCAAATGAATAAATTATTTGTTCTTCAATACATCATTTTTGCATTTTGAAAGAAATTCCTCCACCCGATTTGGTTTATTTTTTTATCAATATTGGTTCTCTAAATTATTTGTTACACACCTTTCCTTTTTCTACAAAGTCCAAAAGTCGGCCAGGCGTTGCAACAAGGAAATTGCAACCGTTTGCAATTTGACGCAACTGATGATTCACACTGACTCCTCCGTAAGCGACCACTGGCCTTAAAATAGTCCCCAATGAAAACTTCTTAGCTTCATAGAAGATCTGATTGGCTAGTTCTCTTGTTGGCGACACGCACAAAGCCTGTGGGCATTGAGTTTCCATCATCTGACTGCTTGTTAATCCACTGTTCAGCATTCCGGTCATGACGGGCAAGAGAAATGCAGCCTAGAGTGCAGCAAATAGATGTGGCTTTTAAAGAAATTTACAGCATGGTTGAAGTATTTTAACCCTTTCACTCCCAAGAGTGCTACAGTACCGAATCGAGTATCGAGTATTGCGAATTGAGCATCGCAAATCGAGTATCGTGTATTGCGAATCGAGGATCGAATATTGAGTACAGTGGAACCTCGATATAACGATACTCGATATAACGATGTTCCCGATATAACGATCACATTTGACAGCCCGGCAAATGTTACAGTAAATGTATAGAGAAAACTCCGATATAACGATACTCGATATAACGATATTCCCGATCACAATCTGGCAGCCCAAACGTAAAATTTACCCTGATATAACGATAAAATCAATCATCGCACGGTGAAAAAGGAGGCTTAACACTTGAAAAGATATAACAATACTCCCGGGCAATACTTTTCCTTTATATTTAGTTCTCATTGCATTGCATAAGGACTGTAACATTTCTGTCAACAGCTTGTTACGATAGGGATTTATACAGTACATGAAAATCAATTATTAACAATACCCCGATATAACGATATTTTTGGCTCTTTCCCGAAAAATCATTATATCGGGAATTCATTATTACAATTTCCCAATATAACGATCTAATTTGGTCAGTCCCTTGGCACATCGTTATATCGAGGTTCCACTGTATCGAGTCTTGAGTATCGAGGATCGAGTGTCAACTTACATTTGCACGGTACTGCAAGTTCAAAACTGGGCAAAAAATTAATATTGAATTAATTTTTATTTGCAAAAAGGTCACAAACAAACGGCACCACATGAAAGTACTACTCAATACATATGTAGCTTTCATTTGTGTAATAGGGTATTAAATTTAGTGTTTTCAATTTTCCCTGAACCTTTTTCGCAGGTACATCAGGCCACGAAATTAACTTTTTTTTCCAGGAGCCATTTGGCTCCTAAATATTCCAAAGTGGTCGCCAACTCCAAAAAGTTAGTCGCCATTTTTCCAATAAATTCAGCACCAGAGACACAATCCATTGGCATACATGACATATTCAATGGTTTCCACACGGCTTGCAAAGCATTATAGGGCGTTTTTGTGTACTCAGTTGAGAGAAACTTTGTTGACGTTTTTTGGCCCATATTTCACGTTATGAAAGCAAAACAAGACCAGAGAAATATTGTTTTATAACTTTAATCTATTGTGTGACTTTTTTATGGCAAAGTTAGAACTGAAAACTTCAAGTGAGATGTCAGAATTCTAGTCGGTGTAGTCGCCAATTTGGCGACTAATTTTCAGGATTTGGTCGCCAATGTGGAAAAACTTAGGCGCATTGGCGACTGTATCAGGCGCAATTTCGTGCCCTGTTCGCAAAATTAAATACATGTAGTATTTAATTTTGCGAATTTTTTCAATCACAAAAGTTAGTACTCTTGAAAATAAGTGAGAATAAGGTAGCTGTTTTACAGCACATCTCCATTGCTCCATTGTACATACAAAAGAAGGCAAGTTTACCGTTTTTCCTGATCCCGTTTGAGCACAAGGCCATGACATCTCTCCCAGCCAGGATAGCTGGTATAGCATACTTCTGCACTGGTGTGGGTTTGGTGTACTTTGCCTTTGCGACATTTTCGTTTAGTTTTTTCCCTCAGTTGAGCTTGGTCAAACCTTGAATGGGTACAATGGCCTCCTTTCCCTTTCCTGTAACCTCGACAGGAATCTCGTCGTACTTGTCAAAGTTGATGCCTCGTTCAATGGATTTAAACATCTTTCCTCGGTTTCATCAGGTGTGGGAGGAATGTAGGTCACCGGAGCTGGCCTGTCTATAAAATAAGAAAAACAAAAACATCTTAGACTAGTGTTAACTACTGTACATCCTCTAGCAGCATGTGGAAGTTTGTCACATGCGATGGCCTAAGCTCCCACAAGTCTCTTGTAGCTCAGTGGTAGAGCATCCAACCGGTGTGGGGAAGGTTCAACTCCTGTTGGGAGAACTCAGAATTTTACTACTCAATGACTACAACGTGTGGAAATAAACTTATCAAAATGATGCTCGCTCCAACATTGCATAAGCTCGACGTCGCACAGCGAGATAAAATATGCGCAGATTACAATCTTGTGGAATGTAAACAACAAGCCTGTCACATTTTCCCCAGTTTTGGCTGTGTCGCGTGATGTGCTTAAACCAAATCGTGTGCAAAGAAAAATATTTGATAGATTATAAGTATTATTCTTATGATTCAATAATAATTTATTGAGTCATAAGAGTGTATATACATGTACAATCATGTATTTCTCAACAATCCAAGCTTGGAATCAATAATCAAAGCACACTTACTTTCATCAATCTCAGCAGCTTTTGGGCACTCTCGAGCAAAATGTCCTTCCTCGCCACACTTGTGACAAGCTCCACCACCACCACCACCAAAACCACCACTGCTACTCTTATTAGGGCACTCCCTTGAAAGTGCCCCTCTTCACCGCAGCTGTGACAGGCTCCACCGCCGCCGCCGCCACTCTTTTTAGGGCAGTCCCTTGAAAAATGTCCCTCTTCACCACAGCTGTGACAGGCTCCACCGCTGCCGCCACCACTCTTTTTAGGGCATTCCCTTGAAAAGTGCCCCTCTTCGCCGCAGCTGTGACAGGCTCCACCACCGCCGCCGCTACTCTTGTTTGGACACTCCCTTGCAAAGTGCCCCTCCTCCCCGCAGCTACGACATCCACTACCACCACCACCACCTCTGCCACCACAAAGCCACCACCTCTACCACCACCGTCTTCCCCATCTCCACCACCTGAAAAACCGCCGCCGCCACTTTTCCCACCAAACCCTCCACCTCCAGAGCCACTGCCAAAGCCCCCACACCACCCCAAATCCGCCGCCTCCACTTTTACCAAATCCCCCTCCACCCCCTCCACCGCTACCAAAACCACGTGCAGGTTTATCTTCACTCTCGTTATTTCCACCGAAGCCTCCGCCGCCTCGGCCAAAACCTTTATTGCCACCAAAGGCGCTTTGGCTGCCACTGTCAAAGCCATTTGTCTGTTCGCCGTTACTTTGAGCGCCGAAACCGCCTCGGCCAAAACCTTTTCGTCTGGGTGCTTCGTCCTGAGAACTGTCATTGCTCAGGTTTCCGAAGCCTCGGCCTTTGTTCGCTCCAAAACCACCGCCACCACCACCAAACGAAGCCTAAATAATTACAAAAACACAATCATATCAATTCTAGGAAGCTTCAAGAAGGAGGTTGCAAAATAACAAACAACTTACTGTGGTCGTCGAGCCGCCGCCATTCTCCCAATCGTCAGACATGTTGCTCTGAATGAATCGCTAATTTGATGTTAACTGCCCTTGATTTAAAGCTCTGGACCCCTAAAATGATTGCCTTTCCGAATAACGTGAAGTTAAAGTGCGTTCCTGGGGTGTTGAAAGTAAAATTTAACTCACAACTCGAGAGCAATAACGAAACTCCGAGAACAGCAATCGAAAAAGGTGAGATATTTTCCAAATCCTGCCAAATCAAGCAGTTTTTTCTCACCGACTGCGCACGTGAAAATAGTCGACAGTGATTGGCTAATATTTTTCGTCATGCCTTTTTATACGCGCCAAATAGGATCACGTGGTATATATGTGTCAGATATCTTCATTTCCGTTTCGATTTCCATCGAAGTCACACGAACAAAGATTATTTGTTGAAACAAATGAGCTCAGATTTTTGCGGGTTTGAATTGAAGGGTGAGTTGTTCCTCTCCTCTTCTCTCATACGTCCTCTTTCCTCTTCTTTTTTTCCACAACAGCGTGGAACCATTCCAGGTGAAGGTCTGAAATTGGGTTTGTTACGTCTGCTTGTCCGGAAATAGGGTATATTATGGCTTGACAAGGGGGAAATTTTTAGGGCCAGGCCTGAAATTGGTTCGGAAAAATCGCATATTTTAGTCTGAAAATAAAAGAAGAGGGCGGCACAGTAGCCCCCCCCCCCCCCCCCCCCCCCCCTCCTCCCACCAAGCCGCCGCGAGAAACACGGGAGCGAGGGTCGGAGCGAGGGCTTATGGGCGTTACTCGATATGGTTCCAAGAAGTTCCCAAAACAAAATATCCAATATGGCGGGCTCAGCTGGGAATGGGAGCTCGGGTTTGAGCCGATTTCGGAGCAGTCCTAGGCAGAAATCCCGAGAATATAAAGAATCCAGTGACAGTGAAGATGATGAGCTATTTGATGGTGAAAAACTGAAGACGAGATTGATGTCTATGTGGAATAATATGCGACACGGTGAGTTGAATAATTATGTTTGATGTCAGAGTACAGTCAGACACTGACTCAGTCAGACTCCGATCCTATATTACAACTGTAGACAATAAAGCCAATTACGATATTAATTCATGTATAAGAATGTTGACTTGTTAGTCCAGCTGTTATCGACCTAAATCGTCCACTTTCACGATAAAATCGTGAACATTCAGCATTTGTTTGGTAGATAACAGCTGGACTATAAGTAAGCTTATAACTGATTTAATTTTATAAATATTGTCTGCATGATGTATGGCTTTTATAAGCTTACTTTCTCTGAAAATAAATTATAATAAGCGATGGAAATAAATTTAAATTTGGTGCTTGCCCAAGGACATCTTGATCATTCTAGATTTGCAAATACCGTATTCAGGTTATTAATAACTGACTTTGGAATTTGAACTAGACCATTTTCTGTGAAATGTAACCAGGCCTTTGTATTATATTTATAAAAGTGAGGTTTGGGTTCAACATTAGAACATAATGATTAACATATGAAAAGCAAGAAGGTTTGTATCTAGCCATGCAAAAGGGAGAGAGGAGGGGAGTGCGTGGCAAGCATATAGAAAAGGGAGGGAGGAGGGGAGTGCATGAGTTCAGGTGCGAGCACGAAGCGCAAGGAGAGCGCGTGGAGCACAATAGGTCCCTTCCTCCTTGATCGCACTTCATGCTCTCTCCTCGCACTTTGGGCTCGCACCCATACTCCCCTCCTCTCTCCCTTTCTACGCCTGCCACCCAGGCTAGTTTGTATCAAAACAAAGTCAACTCATTAGCCTCACTTCTGCTCAAAGGTTCTAGTTGTTCGGAGTCAACTTTATAAGCCCGATTTTTTGAACCCGACGTTTATTCAGGGTCTTGTGTTTAATCAAGAAAATATGGTATACAGTCAACTCTCTTAACAGACACCTCTATAAGACGGACACTTCTGTAAGACGGACACTTGGTGTGTTGCATCATTTTTCAGTCATGTTACTGTATCCTAAACTCTCTATAAGCAGACACCTCTAAGACGGACAGTTTGTGCCGGTCCCGATGGTGTCCATCTTAGAGAGAGTTCACTGTACATGTAATAGCCCAGGGCTTATTACCGGAATTTTATGTATCTTCCTGTCAACATATAGTAAGCCCTGACTTTGTCTTCTCTCTCAGGGTTTGTTGTGCCCTTTAAAGCACATTTCAATGAGGATTCACCAATATGGCTTTTAGGAAGGTGTTATCATGCTAGGAATCATGGTAAATATTGTAAATTTTTAAGTCATGTAGCATTCATTTTATTGTTCTAATTAAACCATTTAAATCACCCCTTGGGAGAAGCTGTGGCATAATAGTTAGCGCATTGGCCAGGAGTATCAAATTAATGGTACCGACAACAAAATGCTGGGGGGGGGGGTGACCTGTGATAGACTAGCATCCTATCCAGAGGGAGTAACAATACTCCTAGTTGGCTTCATGCTACGGAAACCGGGTATAAAGCTCCGGCAGTGTTGGCCCGAGTGCGGCTTTACATGTACCTTACCTGTTAGTTAGAATAAAGCTGTCTTTAATAATCATAATACAGTGATTGAAACTTCTCTTTTGTCATAGAATTCAGTGGAGTGCATTCGTCAGAAAAGTGTAAGGTTTTAAGTATGGACGAATTTCAAAGAGACTTTAATTCATTAATTTGGTTGACATATCGCCGAGAAATCCCCCAACTTGGTGACTCCGCACTAACAACTGACTGCGGCTGGGGATGTATGCTGCGAAGTGGGCAAATGATGATAGCAACTGGGCTGGTTTATCATTTCCTTAAAAGAGGTAAAATCTTTTAGAATACCAGAAGATAACAATAAATTATTATTTTATGATTGCATTAAATTCTAGCCCACCAAAATCTCTTGATATATACTGTCTGCTGAATGGAATTAGAACTTAAATTGTTTTTTTTTAATTACATTGTGTATATTTTGTCCATGATGAAAAAAATCATCTTGTGCACTTTGGTAGAATGGAGAACAACAGGAAGATGTCGCAGTAGAGAACAGGAACATTTCTATAAGACAGTAAGTATTAGAGCCGACTCCAACTTTTTACTAATTAATATCACCCAGACATTGAAGGGGACGCATATTAATTTTGATCACCAACATTGCTCCATTAACCATTTCATACATGTAGATCACTGGTGTACAGAAGGTCATTAGGTTCAACTCTTGTTGGGAGAACTTGGAAAAAATGTTTCCAAGTAGCTTGTGTTGACACTGACTGATAAACATCTTTCTCATTATTTCTACCAAGCTTAAAAATAATATACCATCATTTATTATACGACATAGCATTTTAGAGTGCGAATACGCACAAAGACGAGAGCAAATATGAGACCTTATTACACGACATGGCATTTTAGAGTGCGAATACGCACAAAGACGAGAGCAGATATGAGACCGTATTACACAGGTCTCAGTCCCCCTGACCGCGCGTTACGGAAAACACTGTTGAAAGCCTATATTTTAGGAAATATATTATGTCGTATAATAAACAATTTATTCAGCGGAAAGTTGTGTAATACGGCTGGGCATTTTTACTCGTCAGTGTTTATTTTTTCTCGCCTAAAGGCTCGAAAAAATATTAACTGACTCGTAAAAATACCCAGCCGTATTACACAACTTTCCGCTGAATAACCTCTATGTATTACACGGGTCTCAGCCCCCCTGACCAGCGCGCTACGGAAAACACTGTTGAAAGCCTATATTTTAGGAAAGATATTATGTCGTATAATAAACAATTTATTCAGCGGAAAGTTGTGTTGCAATGCATGACACGTAACAAATCAATGATTGTTAGTGATTTATTTCTCTGTAGATTCTTCGATTTTTTGGAGATTTGGAAGATGAAGAACGGTGTCCATTCTCTCTACATCGCCTGGTTTCCATTGGTAGACAGACCGGAAAGCAAGCAGGGGACTGGTATGGACCTGCTTCAGTGGCGCACATTCTAGGTTAGTATTTCAGACCGACAAACACCATGTACCTGGGGGGGTGGGGTCAAGGGGGGGAGTGGGAAGCAACTAAAGTGGAGGTTAAGGTCGTGGTCTATTTGGATGAACCGCTTTCAGTTGTTAGGATTGGATTGGTTGCGCTTTTTAATGTTTATTCTCACTAATCGACAGACCCGTATTTCACGAGGCTTTATTTCCACGATTTCAGAGAAAATAATAATTTATTATCATTATTAAAGGGACACTGTCCTGATTTTAGCATGATTTTGGGAAGCTCAGAAACATATCTAGATCATAGGAAGTTGAACAATAATGGTTTTATTCTGTAGAATAGCACTCGACAAATGACAGGAAACCCATTAGGAAGTGAGGATGACAAACGACAGCGAGGATGGAAATGGATTGCAATATGGATTTTGAAAAAACATCAGGATGTCAGTTTTTCAAAGTTTCAAATTTGGCTCGGAAATCTTTGAAATTTTGCAAACATTTTGTTGCAGTATGGAATTTCTTGAAGAAATTGCTTTTTATCATTTAGTTAGAGTTTATTAAGTTCTTATTTCATAGATTTAGGGACCATTTCGTGGCATTTATAACAGTTTTGAGCAAATACGCCGGGACAGTGTGCCTTTAAGTGCGCAGTTATTTTCGCCTTTTTTTTTTCTACATCATGAAAACCGCAAAAATTAATGCTTGCGAAAATAAATGACAATAAGGTGCATTAACCAATTATTGAAAGATTATAAAATTATTTAATTCATTATTGTTAATATTTCTTGCTTTTCTCTATCAGACTTGCCATGGCGGGCGGCACACATCCTCTACTTCACGACATAAATATTTATGTGGCTCAAGATTGTACAGGTTTATACAACAACGTTTTAATAAGTATTAATTTCTTTGTGAGACTACACTAATTAACAATATTAGATTATGAGCTCAGGATTTCTATGATGTGATAGTTGATGAGGCCACAGGCTGAAGCAACTATCACATCATAGAAATTGAGAGCGAATAAAATCATAACAATTGTATACTTACTTAATAACTCTAAATCCTTCTCTGAAACTTTGGAGAAACAAGAAGAAACCGCAATTTTGTAGACGACCTCCAGCCACTGCACACTAAATGGCTGATAGTATACGAGTAGCTCAGCCAATCAGATGTCTCATTTGCATCAGTGTACTAGTCTATTTTTACTAATTACAGTTAGTTTGAGCAGTATTCTGTCATACATTATTTATTTATTATAATAATTTTATTTCTTAATATTTTTAATTATTTAAATTAATATAATTTCAATATTTTATTCAAGTACATGTTACCTTCAATTTAAATTTGAAAACCATCGCTCAATATTTTCCCCCAATTTAATCCCTAATTTTGGCAATTCCTTAAAAATCAGAAAACAACTTTAACATACTAGTTAGTTAATTAATTCAATCAATTACAGTGCAACTACTCGAAGTGGCCAGTTTGAAGAAAAGTAGCCATGAATCAAACGTTAATTGAGAACAAAGGATGGCGACCTTTTCCGTAAACTGACAAATTGCATTGAAGCATACAGACAGTAGACACCAACAAAGTGCGAACCTCTTGGGAAACCAAGACAGTTTTTGATTGGTAAATTCTCTTCAAACTGGCCCGCTTCGAGTAGTCGCACTGTAATAGATCAGTTAGATCATTATTAAGGAAAAATACCTGTCCATATCTATCAATCATGACTATGGTATTTTCTCCAAAATTACGGGCCATTTTAGTTTTTCAAAATGAATTGAAGGCCACATGCAAAAAATCAGGCAAATCGGAGCAAAAACGAAATAAAATTAATGTCCTAAAAGTCAACATAATAGGTCAGTAATCCCCTTGGCCCTTCAATTAAATACATATTTACCTATTTTCACTTTTGGCATTTTCATCTTTCCACAGTTTACATGATGAAGTAGAACGGCTTTGTACAAGCTGTAGAACACACAATTGGAACTGTTCTGGTGGCCGATGGCAATCTGTTATCATTTTAGTTCCTGTTCGGCCTTGGTGGTGAAGCGTTAAATCCCATTTATATACCTTGTGTTAAGGTAATAAAATTTTATCATTACAAAAACGCTGGAAATGGTTTTGCCAATATTTTGGTTTTATTACAAAAACCTTCCTCAGGACAACGGAAAAAACTGACAGAGCAATCGTTTACATACGCTGTACAAGCTCACGTAAGACGCTATTAATGTTTAACGGTGCTATGCACGGACGTGTATTTTTTATTAATTGCATGTAAAATGCGGGCATTGTTCGCTTATCTCTGAGCTGTACAGAGAGGATGATCTAAGAGAAGGATTCGCGCCATGCTGTGAATCAAAGTTATTTCTATTTCCTTCTGATCGCGGTTCTGAAATCGTGTTACTCAAACTGACCAATCAGGTAGCATTCTTCAAATAGCTCAGCTATGGATTTGAAAATTAAAAATAGACTTCAAAAAAATATCATTGGAAGATACCCATGTATGGGGGAATGCTTCTCTTAGATCATCCTCTCTTGGCTGTACTGTATTTTTATTAACACTACACAGTGTCTGATAATAGTTTGTTTCTTCAGTCTCTTTTTACATTAGATCATTGTATTGGAATCATTGGTGGCCGGCCTAGACACTCACTTTATTTTGTCGGTTTCCAAGGTAACAAACATCCATCTTTTTAGTTCGGTCTCGAGTTATCTTGCAAATACAGTCAGCTCTCATCATTCCTGTCCACTTGGGGTTATTCTCTTGCGATTGGGCCAACTGAAGCCACACCCAGGAGGGCCGGGACAAGAGGCGGCTGTATTTTCAGGCACTAGTTTCCAAGTTCAAATGCCAAACATCTGTCTTACTGCTGGCTTTCTCATAATTCACATGCAGGGGCGTAGCCAGCCATTTTTCCCTTTAAGCCCGAGGTCATCCTGATATAGGGGGCTATGAAGCGAGCGGTTTGGGGCATGCCCCCAGAAAATGTTGAAATCTAGAGGCTCGGAAAGGCTATTTTCAGCATTCTCCACGATATATTTTGTCAAAAAAATCGATCTCGAGCAAGTGTAAGATAGTGCTTACAGCAATATTTCCCATGTTTTGTTAACTTGATGCATATAAAACTTGATACATATACCCGGCCTTACTTATGTCCCGGCCTTAGTACACTAAACAACGTTTTACAAAAGTTCGACATGTGCAGCAAGGAATATCAGCGCTGCCTCAAGGACCAAATCTGGTAAGGATAGTGAGCAAAAAACAGTAGAAAAAATTACGGCTCGCGTGTGGCTTATGTGTGGCTTCGCGCGTCACACATCGATATCTCGAGAGCGAAAAAAACGAGAAAAAACGAGAGACTGTTTTGCCGTCTACAATCAACTCTCTCTAAGACGGACACCGGCGGGACAGGCACCAAATGTCCGTCTTAGAGAGGTGTCCGCCTTATAGAGAGTCGAGGTAACCTGACACTAGTAATCTTGAGATAGAACATACGTACAGTAATTACACATCACTGAGTTCAGGTCGTTTATTACAAGTTGCAAACCGGAACAAGGCTGATAAAATAGGAAGGTACACTCCTTTGTTCAAGCAGATGTTAAGTGCTTCTAAGAACTGTACTGTACAAAATAACACAAAGCTCGCTTTGGAAGTCCAACCTTGTAAATGCTAGAATACCCACGTGCAAACAGTATGCGCGTGCCAAAGGTTGAGAAGAATTTCGTGTAAACGAGGTTTTTTCTCGTCACGTCACAAGTTCGTTTCTTTCCACAGACGATAAAATGGTTTGCTTAGATCCTCATTACTGTCAGTCAGCAGTGGATATGTCCAAGGATGATTTTCCAACACAGGTGAATTGATTGCAAACTTAGCTAACTTTGCGAGAGATACGCTGGCCTAATGGTTAGCGCGTTGGACTCAGGATCGGATCCTGAGTCCAACGGCGAGCAGTCTGGGTTCGAGCACTGGCCGGGGTCCGCATTGTGTTGTGTTCTTGGGCAAGACACTTAATAAAATCTCACAGTGCCTCTCTTCACCCGAGTGTATAAATGGGTCACGGTGAACTGTTTGGGCAACCTGACAAAATGCTGGGGAGTATTAAACCTGCGATGGACTAGCATCCCATCCAGGGGAGTAGCAATACTCCTAGTCAGTTCATGCTACAGAAACCGGGATAAGCTCCGGCAGTGTGGGCCAGTTTGACCAAGTGTGGCTTTACCTTTACTAAAAGAGTTAGCACAAAGAAATTTGTCAGTAATATTTTCTTTGGATGAATTACGCTGTCTTGTCTGACTTTCTGTATTTTGAATGCCTTGTCTCGTTTCAGTCATTCCACAGTATTCAGCCACGCACTATGTCATTCAAAAAGATGGATCCGTCGTGTACTATAGGATTTTACTGCGACTCCAAGGCTGACTTTGAGCGATTTCGACAGCAGACAACAGAAGTAAGCACTGTGTACTATCTAAGTTAATGTTTTTGAACCACCTTAAACAGCATAATAAACAGTACCGCACACTAGCTTTCATTTGATAAACAGTACCACATGAAAGTACTGCTCGATAGCTTTCATTAGAATGGTCACACACTAGGGTTTCATCCACAGACTTAAAAGTTAGAATTACCTTGGACAGGATAATAAACAGTACCACATGAAAGTACTGCTCAGTAGCTTTCATTTGAATGGTCACACACTAGGGTTTTCATCCACAGACTTAAAAGTTAGAGCCGCCCCGGTACAGCATAATAAACAGTAGTACAGCATAATAAACAGTATCACATGAAAGTACTGCTCGATAGCTTTCATTTGAATGGTCACACACTAGGGTTTCATCCACAGACTTAAAAGTTAGAATCACTTTGTACAGTATAATAAACACTACCACATGAAAGTACTGCTCAGTAGCTTTCATTAGAATGGTCACACACTAGGGTTTCATCCACAGACTTAAAAGTTATAACCACCTTGTGCAGCATAATAAACAGTACCACATGAAAGTACTGCTCAATAGCTTTCATTTGAATGGTCACACACTAGGGTTTCATTCACAGACTTAAAAGTTACAACCACCTTGTACAGCATAATATACAGTACCACATGAAAGTACTGCTCAATAGCTTTCACTTGAATGGTCACACACTAGGGTTTCATCCACAGACTTAAGTTTAACGTTACAATGGCAATGGAATTTTCGTGAACTCTTGCATTTCCTTCAGGTTTTACGGCCACCAATGCAACGTGGCGACTATCCCATGTTTATTTTCGCGTCTCATCGAAAACCGCTGGCTTCTGACGATTTGGTTCGCTGCGCAAACCTGTCCGAGAGCCTTTTAGAGAGTACGGGGCCTGAACCCGAGCCTGAGAAGCCGCAAAACAGCCTTGCAAATGTATCGGCGTTAAGCTGTAGCCCTTCCCCGGAGGAGTACGTCGTTCTTTGACCCATCCTCCCATGGAGGGTGGGGACAGGAGGTATTTGGACCGAAGTGGAAGTAATCAGAAAATTATGGTGCGTGAAATAATGAGAAAGGTTCATAGGCCGCGTGTAGTGGGTAAAATATGGTCACGCCATTTGGAAACTTTAAGCTATTAAAGAAATGAATGCCACGCTTGTTCACATAGCCTGATGCAAGCGCGAGAGACAGTTTGGGAGAAGGAGGTATGTCACGATATTTTAAGTCATTTCTGCAAAATGGAAAATCACCTTTAAATTGAAGAAAACCTCAAAATGATAGTTTGCTAAGGTAGAAAAACACTAAAGAGGTAATAAGAAACCAAACAGGAACAAGGATGGTTGAGGATGGAGGAGATTAAGATGGATTGCGAACGGCGAACTTGAAAAAATTGGCCTATTTTTTCAAGATACGCCATCCGTGTCGTGGCTCCTTTTAAAATATGTAAACCCGAACTGCAGGCGGGGGTTTACATTAAGTACATTCGAATTCCGAATTCTAGGTATTGCAGAGTAGCTTGTGTCACTGTTGACTAAACAATATCACAGCTCTTTCTCATACTTTCGAATTCTCCCAAACTTTCTCGAGTGTTTACGTCGTGCTATATAAACAGGAGGCGGCCGTTTTCTTTTTCTTTTATAAAATAAAGCCAAACAAATGCAATGATACGTCATATCCGTGTTACAAAGCCTCGTGCAAACCGACTGCACAACCAGACAAATGCATGGAATTTACAGACACAAATGAACGGAAACAAGAGAGGATGATCTAAGAGAAGGATTCTATTAAATCTATTAATAGTTTCGCGCCATGCTGTGAAAGTTATTTTTATTTCCTTCTGATCGAGGCTCCGACATCAAGTTACTCGAACTGACCAATCAGGTAGCGCTCTTAAAATAGCTCAGCTATGGACTGAAGTTAAAAATAGATTTCAAAAAATTATCATTGGAAGAGACCCATGTATGGGGGAATGCTTCTCTTATTCATCCTCTCTTGCCTACAATGAAATCTAATGAATCAAGTTAATAGAATTTTTATTTAATTACTCTTCATTAGTGGAATCTTTTTTTTTCTACGAAAAGGTCTTATCTGGTTCCTTTTGAGATGTCCACATATTATACAGGTATCTAATATATATCAGAAAGCGTTTTTATGAAGGAAAAAAATAACAATAATAATAATTGGCCATTTCGTGACACTTTGTTCATAGGTACATAGCGTAATTTTAGTTGTCAATTGAGTATTAATTAACGATTTATTGTACAGCCGTTATTTCGGTCGTCACGCAACGCTTGTCACGCAACGTTGAGCGTTGCGTGACAACGCAAATAACGGCTACGAAAGCGACTACGTTTGGCGTTGATCCCCTTACGTTATTTTTGTCACGCAATGCCTCTAGGAGAAGCGTTGCGTGACGACCCTCGGAACAATGCCAAGGAATTACCAAACGAAAGTGAGAGATGTATTGTAAATAGATTGTAACATTTGAAAATATTTGAGATATGTAACAAAGAGAAAATCATTTCTATTTTTATTAATAAAAGATGTTGATGCAAACCTGTGTTGTTTTTATTCAGTTTATACTCAAAAGTACTTTAGTTTTTACAAGTATTTTATACTTCTGAACCTCATTATAATTCATAAATTTTAACAAGGAAATTAGCCGTCCCTTGCAAAACAATCTCTTTGTTACTAGAGGACGTGAATAACAACTGAAAATTGTCCATGTTTCTATTCAGTATTTAAAAAGTTGCCTTTACACATTTACAGGAGCATATCTCCTGACATTTAGCAATAAGACAGGCCTTTCCGTTACGCGCGGCCAGGGGAAGCTGGTGTTCAACTTTGACCACCAGAGAAAGCCCTGGTGACGAGTTGGCTGCGCAAAGCATGACGTATATAGTAAACTCATGTCTTCCATGTAATTTATACCTTAACCCTTCCACTCCCAGAGTCAAACCTTGAGTCAATAAATGTGGATGAAACCTAGTGTGTGACCATTCAAATGAAAGCTATTGAGCAGTACTTTCATGTTGTACTGTTTATTGTTGACAATTTTGCAAAACGATTTTCGATATTTTTTACTCAGTTTCTCTTGGAGTGAAAGGGTTAAAATTAAAATAGTACATAATAGTTTACAAAGGTAGAAAACACCAAGGAGGTAACAGTAAATCAAAAACGAAAAAGGATGGTTAAAATTTGGAAATATTGAGACGGATTACGAACGACAAACTTAAACCTTAATTTCGCCACTGTTCATTGCAGTATTTTGTAAGTGATCACATAACAGTATCGAAATCGTTCCTCGTTTGGTGTGGCGTGAAGCTCCCGCCGCTCTTTCAGCATCTGAAGCCACTTGCCAGTTTTCTCAAGCTCTTCGCACTTTTCGCTGAAACCAAGACCCGCTGGGTCAAACGAGTCCACACGGATGGAGAAGATAAACAAACCACCTGAAGAACAGAAGAAAGAAAGAATTACTGGAGCCTGGTTTTCACTCCCGGGGTGGCAGGGGCACTCCCATACGGGTATGTGCCGCTGCTGCCTCGTCCCCAGTCGCTCGCAAGCACGCACAGCGCGGCGGGGATTGAGAAGACCCGCTCTCGCGCTTCGCGCTCGTTCCAAGCTCCCTCGCGCTTCGCGCTCTCGCGAAAAGCCTGTGGAGGAGGTAGGTGCCGCTGTGAAGGTGACCGCAAGTGGAAAACATATCGTTCGTCTTGAGTGATGGGCCTCGCAACCCTTACACCAACGCAGGGTACTGTTTGACCTGTTTATGTTGAAAAAGGTCGCCAGATAGTGGCTGATTGTTGCTAGAAACGACGCCGGCTTAGATGTCGTCCGACGCCATGCAGTTGCAACGCTGAACTTGCAGCACGAACGGGGGGTCGCGGCCGTTGGCAGGTAGGGTAGGTGTGGGCTTGGGCTTGGGGAGGACTGGTATGACTTGGTTGGCCATCGTGGCTTCTGTGATTGAGAACAAATCTGATTAGTACGGCACCAAGAGTACAACGTAGGAGGCTGATAACCAGTGCGTAGTAAGCGACATAATCGGTAGTGGTTGTGGTGGACAGTGAATGTATGCTGTCAATCTTGGTAAAAGAAGTGAGACAACTATCCATCCAGAGTACTGAGTGTTGTATCAAGGGTAGTAGCAATTACCGACTTGTGTAGGGATGTTAAACCGCTCGCTAAGCGGGGAGGTACCAAGGAGTCTGTTTCTCTACTTCCAAAGGACTTTATTTCTTCAGGTAGCGCGGCTTCTACATTCAGCAATTTCTACTAACGTCAGCTGCAACTCGCAAGGCTTACTCCAGCTTAGCTTGACAAAGAAAGCTGCTACGACGAGTTCTTGAGTATGTAGTAAACACATTTTTTATGGGCCGTAAATCAATGGCAATTCTTTAGTGTCTAGGCCTTACAAGCTGCCAATGAGGGTTGATATTAATGGCGTGGACAAACCATTTGAAATATTTGCTGGTGAATATTTCGTGCTTGTGTTCGCGCATGCGTTCGTTTTCACTTGCGTAGAACTCTTGTGATTGCGCTTATGCTTGCGATTGTGCTTGCGTCGCTAGTGAAAACCAGGCTTAGCGTGCAAAAGTGAACAAAAAATCCTCACTCTCACACGGCGATTCGCGCGAACTGTCGAGAAAGTAAAGGAAGGATATGTATACTTTGGGTCACTCTCTCGCCGGCTCGCTTCGCTGAACGGCTCGCGCGTGATTCTCGCGGCTTTCACCGCTCGCGCATGAACCCTAAACAGGCTATTTTTAAAAACAACTATAGATCCCACCTTTATGGGTTTCTGAGTCCACACACCTCAAATATTCATTTAATGCGCGCGCAATCCAACATTCACCCAGAGATTTTCGTAGTTTTCTAATCAAATCACGATTATGGTGTATGGACCAGGCTACTCTCGGTCTGTGAGTCATGACCTATAGCTAGCTGATCCACTCCATAATTTCTCCTTACCACATCAATACATTGTCAAGCAGACAGGTGATGAGAATAAGGAAAATCATCAACCGAAGGGATACTCTTGATGTATCACTAAATTTTTAGAACTAACGTTGAAAAATGTAAAGAATTGAATTAATGATTATATCAAAAGATGATTACGTACCAGGCTTCACAAATCGTGCGCATTGCTCGATCGCCCCAGGCTTCACTTGCCCATACACGATGGTGCCCGCGCATAGCACGACGTCATATCCAGCGGTCTCCACCTCCTCCATATGCTTGTCCGTCAACGGAGCACAGATCAGTTTCTTGTAAAGGTTCTTGCTTGCCGCTAAATTCAGCATTTCTTGAGAGATGTCCAGTGCGTCGACATTGGTGTATTCCCGGGCTTTCAGCATTTCTCCAATCCCTCCTGTACCAGCTCCGACATCAAGGATTTTCATGTCTTTTCTCGGGTTGGAATAGACGTCTTTGGCCTGCATGGCTCGATCGAATGCCTCGACGCACAGTATATGGCCTTTGTAACCTGTGTTGTCACTGATCTGCAACAAAATCTATGTTAGCATGGTTTTCAAGTCGGACCTTTGTCAGCTGCTTACAAAATCCCGGGGGTACTATAGGTATGCATCGCCCCAAAGTGTATGATTTTGTGGCGTTTTAGCCCGTATTATTGTTAAAGATTTGGGTTCAAATAGCGGGGTTTAAAAGGAATATAGCTTATATAGGGGAGTATCGCCCCACCTCCCGGGATAAAGAAAACTCCACTTGAATTGGGTCGGATATATTTTTAAGGCGGATCTGGTCATAATAAATATGGCGTCAAAATAAAAACATTAACCCTATTCTGCCAGGGCTTTTTTTTCGTTTGTGTGCCTGGGAGTGGGAGTAGGGGGGTAGGGGGGTAGGGGGGCAGGGGCGCAGAAAAAGCCCTCCCACTCCCTATGTATCTCCAAAAGTATTCACACTATGAACATAAGGATGCAAAAACTGTAACGATTTTGGAAGGAACTCTTCATAAAGAGCGAAAATCTCATGAAAACTGAAAATTAAGCTGGAAAAAAAAAATTGTAAACGACCTGTCAAAACTTGTTTGTCATGGAAACGTTAAGTCACGTGATCAAGTAATTGACACACCAAAATGTTCTCAGATAATTTTTAGCAAAAGTCACAAAGTTTGGCCATAATTGCTTGAAAGCCCTTTAAGTAAAATAAATTTGAAATCAGCACGGGCACTTTCTGCACACTCCCCTCTCCCAGGCAGTTTGAGGGTGGGAGCTCCCCTTTACAACTCATCATATTGTACTTGCATATTTACCTTTTCCCAACAAGATGCCATTTCATCGTAGGCCAATTTTGATTCTTCCAAAGTCGAGTCCACGCCTAGTTTCAGAAATCTCTGGGTGTATTTGATTACTTCCGTCATGGTGTCTGGTATTACACAACCCATGGATCTCGATTCTGAGAGAAAATTCCACTGAAAATAAACCCAGAAAATCAGTTTTACTCATACAGTACAGTAACCGATTTCTAGGCTCAATTATCAGCCGCTGACCGGACTCGAGAGAGTGGCGCAAATCGAGCCTATAAGATTTCCTTCAAAGCGAGGCCGGATGCCGAGCGTGCGAAGTTTAGGATTTTGTCCAGTCTTTTTTTTTTTTATCCGTATTTTTTTATATCTTTCTTACTCTTTTTTCTTTCTTTCTTTCTATGTCTATTTCTGAGGATGGTGTGTGGCAAAATGACCGACCCTGTACAAGGTTCTTGTTTCCGTTTTGTTTTAATATTTTTTCCTTTTTATTCATTTTACAGTGACTTCGATACTATACTCTACTCAAGAATTGCTCTAAGCTTTAGCATGTGTTTATCGAATGATACAGGAAGTTTATAGGTGTTGTCCCAGGCTCACGTCCCAATAGCCTGTTCAAGCGTTTTGGACTCTTCGCGCTTTGCGCATCTTTTCGCGTCGCTTCCCCACTATCCGAACGCCTGGAACAGGCTAAAGCCCCTTCCACACGAGCAAGTTTTCCTTGACAAGTTTTCCTTGCTCGTGTGGATAAACAACAAATTTAATTTGACAAGTTTTTCCTTGACAAATTTTATTTGCTTGTGTGGACGATAAACAATTTTTCTTTGACAATTTTTCTTTGTAACAACAATAATATTGTACAGCGGATTATCGTCTTTAATAGGATCCAGGTCGCGAGCAACAAGATAAGGCCGCTGGGCACCAGGGATTCCTTGTCAAGTTTTCCTTGTTGCACGTCCACACGAACAAGTTTCGCAACTTGGCAATTTTTCCTTGACAAGTGTCCGTGTTCAAAACTGGCACGCTTGTTTTTTGAACAAGGACACTTGTCAAGGAAAAAATTCCCAAATTTCCCTTTCCACACGAGCAAGGAAAATTTGTCAAGGAAAACTTGTCAAGGAAAACTTGCTCGTGTGGAAGGGGCTTTAACGTCCCAAGTGCTCTCGGCGAAAGCCGCGAGAATCACGCGCGAGCCGGCGTGATTCTCGTGGCTTTTACTCGTGTGAGCCTGCTCGACGCTCGCAGTCTGGACAAACGAAGACTGTCAGTAGAAATATCTGTCCACAAACAGCGACTATTTTAATTTGCCTCGTTCACCTTGTAGAGCTCGAGCGAGCGACAGCGGGTCGAGCGGAAGTGAGCAGTATCGCTCGGCCCCGTTTCAGCTCGCTCGCGCTACTTGCAGTCTCCTATTTGACTCCTCTGTGCCCTGTGGTACAAACGTACAAACGGCTGTAATGGCGAACATCCTTATCGATCGCCATTTGTATTTGCTTGCCGATTGCGTAATATGCATACAATTGATTTGAAGTTCGAAATACTGACTTGTAAAAATGTACAAACCTACAATTCAAAATCCGAATACTTTGACTTATTACGTAACACACATCGAAAGCTTGTAGGGAGCTCTTGTAGGCTCGATTTCGGCCACTCTCGAGTCGAGTCCGGCCTTTGTTCCTCCCCGAAATCCTGCGGCATAGCACATCAGACATTGTACAACAAGAACCGTAATAAGCAAAGTTATGATAATGTCACTGAAAACCGCAGACTTCCCGGTACTTATAGAGTTCCGTTGGAGTCGGTGTAATCATTTCGCTACACAATTTTTATCCAGACAGATAAATATAAAAACTTACCTTCTTCGATTCCACGGACTTTTTAAAACCTGACCGCGTAATAAAATGCTAATATTACAGCACGAAGCTTCTGCCTTGAGAGTAAAGACAAATGCTTTACCAGTAGGTTCTGTTAAAAAGGTAAATTAGCAATGCAAATGAGTGCTTGTGTTGTGCAACTCTTTTAGCTTCTTTTGTTTGAAGTTTCCACGTGATTGCTAATAATAATAATAATAATAATAATACAGTGGAACCCGGTTAATACGGACACCAACTGAGGGACATGAAAAAGTGTCCGTATTATCCGGGTGTCCGTATTAAGCGGGCTGATATAAGAGAAAATATGTGTCGTCGGGACAAACAAAACTGTCCGTAATAAGCAGGGTTCCACTGTATTATCAAGTTGGGGTGGTTTTCATTGTTCCAGAAACAATGCTTGGGTTTACCCACGCGAGAAACATTATTTCAGCAGCAAATTTTCCGTATCGATCGAAAGCAAGAAAATGTTTTTGGATCAAGACAAAAACATTGTTGCTTCACGCGGACGCAAATTTTGCTTCCGATATGTTTGAACCCAGTTTAGCCAAAAAGGAAATAATTTTACTCGCGGCAGGGGTTTAGCAACCAGAGCAGCGAAACATTCAAGTCGTGATTCCCGCTAGTTTAGCCACCCAGGAAACATTGCAGGAAACAATGTTTCCTAGTTAGCCAGGCCCTTATTAGCTTGCGAATACAGCTGCCTTCCATCCCCCGGAGGGGGGAGGGGGGGGGGGGGGGAGCGTACTCCCTACAATGAACTCTACGGGGAGGCTCCGCCCGAAAGGGGTAGCTTTTTCAGGCTGGAGGTATATAAAAGGGTAGGGATTTCACGAGTTGAAGTATAGAGAAGGGAAGGGAAAACTGTCATTTAGGTGTTTAAAAGGCGGCCCTTTCAAAATATCTCGAGCAGACGCACCTAACGGCTGATTCATCCAATATTTTAAGGGGCCACTCAAGCGAAAAGTTTAGTAAAAGTCGCAAAAGGGATGCAGTGTTTCAACTGTAGGTATGTGAAAGGGGTACCATTTCCTATGGAAGGGATATTAAAGGGTTACCTTTTCTGTCAAAAGTGGTATATAACTATAAGGGTTTGGACCTCGGGGCGGAGCCTCCCCGTATAAAACTTGGTTGAGTGGCCCCCGGGCTTCCATCGCGTCCCGCTTGCAGCATCCCGCGAGAAAGGACGTCCAGGTTTCTCGCGGGACGCTGCAAAGGCGGCTGTATTCGCAGGCTTTTCATATGTCGGGAAAATCCCAGACCATCGGGGATTTTGTTATTTCCCGACCGTCCGAGACATTCCCAACCCAGGGAGACACCTACCTCGTTTTCACAGTTTAGATTTTAGAATTTAGCTGAAGCAAGGAAATAGGAGACGTCTGCACGCAGGCTAGGAAAATTTGGTAAAAGCTGCCGCTTATAAGCCCTGGGCTTATACAAGTTAGTAAGGGGTCAGTTGGGTTTGTTTATAAACGGGGGAAGGGGGGTGGGCTTATATCGAGGGGGCTTATAAGCGGAATAAAAAAAAACGTTTCGAAATGAGATGATAAGAAACAAGTTGATGCAGCAATTAATATAAGTCCTTTAATTAAGTCAGTCAATATAGGCTGAATATATTGCGAACAAAAATGAAAGATAAGGAAACGGAAGAAAGAAAATTAATATGGTTCAACAAGTTCTGTCTTGCTTGCAAGTTCATTTCCATGCAAATCGAATACATTTTCACTGCAGTATTTTGTAAGTGATCACATAACAGTATCGAAATCGTTCCTCATTTGGTGTGGCATGAAGCTCCCGTCGCTCTTTCAGCACCAGACTCAATTTGCCAGATTTCTCAAGCTCTTCACACTTTTCGCTAAAACCAAGACCCACTGGATCATACGAATTCACACGGATGGAGAAGATAAACAGACCACCTGTGACAACAACAACAACAAAAACAGAACAAAAAAAGGTTTAGAGCAGTACGCCATTTCCAAGTTGCTTTTTGCCTCTGTTTCAAAACGAGTCCTGGTGCACAACCATATATATAAATAAGTTTACAGTGAACTCTCTCTAAGGCGGACACCCTCGAGACCAGCTGCAGCTGTCCGCCTTATTGAAGTGTCCGTCTTAAAAGAGAGTCCGGGACAAGCCAAGCCAACCATGTCCGCCTTATAGAAGTGTCCGTCTTTGAGAGAGTTAACTGTACTTGCAGGTTCATTTTCTTGCAATCAAACTCATTTCCATATCATGTGAAAGCTAAAGGTTGGGCACCGGGACTCGTTTTGAAACCGAGGCAAAAGACAACTCGGAAATGGCCTATTGAGTATCGTAAACCAAAACCAAAGCAATTACATTGGCCAATCACAGCAAACGATAGACTGCAAAACAGTCTCTCTTTTCTCGAGATAATTGTGCGTGACGCGCGAATTGTTGCGTGACGCCCGAATTTGAGAGGCGCGAAGCGCCGACAGCGAGCCATAGCGTCTATCCTTAATCCCACTCGTAATTTCACGCTCGTTCCAGATCCTTCGGCCGCGTTCAGCCCGACACTCACGCGCGAAAATACGGACTGTTTTGCAGCCTAAGCAAACAAAAACAACGCAACGAACCAATGAGAACTCGAAGCAAATATACGTAACCGACAACAAGCAAGTTGAGTAGGTGGCGCGAGTTTTTAAGAACAATCACAGAGAAAAATAAAGCAAAACCAAAGCAATTCTGGATTAAGGCTTTCGACACTCAATTGAAAACCGCTATACTAACTGATCACCGGAGACAAGAGAAGATGATGTAAGAGGAGGATTCCCCGTGCCCCATGATAATGTTTTGAAATCTATTAATAGTTTCGCGCCAGGCTGTCGTTTCGTGACAGAACTGGACTATTGGTGGTTTTCATCAACATTAAAAAAACTGTTTGCTTGCATGAACAACATCAGAACTGAATTAACAGGTAAAAGAACTGGCAGAAAGAGACGTTTTGTCCAAATTAAAGCTTTGTAGCGTTTTTCCTAACCGAGTTATTGCCAAACTAATTTTCAGAAAATTACAGTATTTAGTATGCCGCCGCCATGTTTGTGTCCTTCAGAGGGGCACAAACATGGCCGTCATAAAATTGCACAAGTAGAGTAGATTCTACCGTCAATATCATTAGCTTTCACTTCAAATCTGTTTAGACATCACTTCTAAATTATTATAACGTCTGAAAATGTAAAAACGATATTAAAATGTCCGTTTTTGTGACAGTTCAGAAACACGTTCATCCGGGACATCACAAATTTCAAATAGCTTTATTTCCAAAAGGAATCACTGGACCGATACCAAACTTTGCATAGAGATTAATGATTTCCATGTCTAGAAGATATAAAAAGAATAGCTTTGTAGGATTAACAGTTTAGATTTTAGAATTTTGATGACGTCAGATGAAAACAAAGAATAGATTGTCAAGCAGATAACTAACAGGAATAAAGAAAATGACGCAATTTTTCACATAGTAACAATAAAAGAAATAAACACGTACCAGGCTTTACAAATCGTGCGCATTGCTCGATCGCCCCAGGCTTCACTTGCCCATACACGATGGTGCCCGCGCATAGCACGACGTCATATTCAGCGGTTTCTACCTCCTCCATATGCGCGTCCTTCAACGGAGCACAGATCATTTTCTTGTAAAGGTTCTTGGGAGCGGCTAAATTCAGCATTTCTTGAGAGATGTCCAGTGCGTCAACATTGTTGTATTCCCGCGCTTTCAGCATTTCTCCAATCCCTCCTGTACCAGCTCCGACATCAAGGATTTTCATGTCTTTTCTCGGGTTGGAATAGATATCTGATGACTGCATGGCTCGATCGAATGCTTCCACGCACAATATATGGCCTTTGTAACCTGTGTTGTCACTGATCTACAACAAAATCCGCGTTAGCGGCATACAGTCGAACCCTATTAAGCAGCCAGTTATCAAAGTCCCGAAGCTATTGTCAGTATAATACTGTAAATAAAACTCCTATTAAGCGACCACCTCTATAATTAAGCGGTAATGGCCGTATTGCTTTACTCCTATTAAGCGTCCACCAAGAATTTAATACACGTAGTTTGCCGGCCTTGTTTAAAAAAAATCTGATGACAGATAAGATGGCTGAAGGAATTTTACCGTGTTTAAATAAAGTTATCTATTCTATTCTAGTCCGAAATAAACTTATAAAAACATTCAAACACACGTTTGATCGCCTTGATGTGATTCCGTTGTCACTAATCTTTTGAATTTCTACTACGCCTTATGCTAATTTATGACGAACCCCTATTAAGCGACCACTAGCCATTTCTCCGAGGGTGGCTGCTTAATAAGGTTCGACTGTAGTTTTAATTCTCCACGGACCCTTGTCGGCTCACGGAACGCCGGAGGGACTCCCGCATAAAAGTGATTTGTTGTTAACTCGTGGTTTGGTTACTTTGGTACCACTTAGGTTATTTAAATTTAAAATGATCGAAGTTAGGGTTATACCGGTGCCTTTTAGGGTATCAAATCGTTAACAAATAACTGTTAGGAACTTATTTTGTTCTGGAAGTGGTATCTCCTAGGGGTAAAAATGAATGTGATCACCCCCATCACTTGTATATGAGATTCCTCCCGGTTACAGAATATGGTCAAACACCGTACTTTCTACCATAATTTCAGGTGAAATAAAATATTGGTTTTTCCAACCCAACATTGTTATTGCACAGTTCCTAATACACTGCGGCCAAACGGAGTCGCAAGTAGACGCAAGTTTTCCTCCGCGGACTTGCGCTTTGAACAAGGTCCAATTTGCACTCAAGTGACGCAAGGTTTTCACCGTTTGGCCACTCAACGGAAGTCAAACATTTTGTTGTTTACTTCAAGTACTGAATTGCCAGGAGTAAATTGAAGTGTCGACTTTTTCGCGACTTGCGAGTAATCATGCGACTCCGTTTGGCCACCCGAACGCAACTGTACGCAAGTTAACATTTCAAAACTTGCCACTACGCATGATTCCGCTTGGCGAGGGATTATGCGTCAATTCCAAACATACAATTTTTTAAATATAATATGGAATTGACTGGTGCATTAATACACTTGCATATTTACCTTTTCCCAACAAGAAGCCCTTTCATCGTACGCCAATTTTGCTTCTTCCAAACTCGAGTTCACGCTTAGTTCAACAATACAACGCTTCTTGAATTCCATCTAGTCTGTGCTGCCTGACTATCAACTTCCAGTTTACCAAGGCGACCAAGGTTATTGAAGGTCCGAAGAACAATGAATCTAAATCAGAGAAAATTCCTTCAAGTAGCTAAAAATTAACCCAGGAAGGAGGGGTTGGGTAGGGGGGGGGGGGGGGGGTGGTGTACTTGGGTCAGCTTTAGCTGGGTATGTACCGCTGGCCTCTCAGAGCCCCTACCCCATTATAGTCTATTCTGTGGCCAATCATAGACCCCATCTTAGTCACTTTTTTTGCAAACGCGATCTCAACTTAGTCACTTTGTGTTTGTGCATCTAGCTTGTGAACCCGGCCTTAAAGGGAGTGTTTCACGGTTCGGCGCATGTTCCGGCTTATCAACTTTATCTTTATCTCACATGTACTTCTCGATACTTCAGTAATCACATACTATAATTAGTCCAAGAAAAACGACGAATGACCAAAATGCACAAAAAAAATCAACGGATTTCACCGAGGATGTCGACATTTGAATACCAGAATAAATTACCAGAATAAATCCTGTGGGCCAACACTTTATTCTGGTAATTTATTCTGGTATTCAATGGCGACATCTCGAGTGGAGTGGGACGGATAAAGTTGATAAGCCTAAACATGGCCGAACCGTGAGTCTCAGTCCTAATAATTTAGCAGTTTCCAAAACTAGATGCATTTCAGTCAGTTTGAGTTGTTTCAAGCTCTTTCAATTTCCAATGTGTTGATGAAAATGTGATCCCATTCTAGTCACTCTGTTAAAATTGCGACCCCATTATGGTCAATCCAGTCGTGAAAATGCGACCCCATCCAGCGGCACATCCCCTGTAGCCTCCCCCCCCCCCCACCCTTTCCCCCGGGAAAATTATTCCTAAAAATTTCAATCATTAAGATCTAGAAAATGTTTCCACTTAGGACTTAGGAGAGGTGTCCGCATATGGGAGGTTAATGTAGTGTTTGTACGGTGGAATCTCGAGAAATCGAGGGTTCGAGAAATCAGTAGCCTGCGTAGCTGGAGGTCTTGTTGGCGCGCGAAGGAAAAATAATCGATAGCGGCGAAGCCGCGAGAGTCTTAGGCTTGCCTTCGCGCGCCAACAAGACCGCCAGCTACGCTTGCTAAGAAATCGGGATTCCATTGTATGTAACTTATGTGACTGGGTACCCTGACCTTTAATTTGGCCGTGTCCGCTTACCAAACCAGGCTTACGGTGACTTTGAAACAATAGAAAAATTCAAATCGCACCCTTGGAAAGTGTCCGCGGCCGCTTACGGGAATGTGTAAATACAGAGTTTGTATGAGAGTTCAAACGGGGTTTTGTCAAGGTGGGCGTAAGTAGAGTTGTCCGCTTACGAGAGTGTCGACTGTTTAAATGATTCAATCCGACGGGTAACGAAAATATCTCTGGTTCCAACCTCGTTTAAGCCGGAGAGACCCTGGAAATGAGGTTGCTCTGGTTCAAGCGACAATAAATCGACAGAAAGAGAGGCTAAAGAAAGAAAACAGCATCAAATCATACCTCTTTTCCCGACTTAAGGACTAAGCGTTGGAATCAGTCTTCAAATGACACGACCTCGCTCCTCGGGTTATTGCACATGTCTGTCACGCAATGAGCACTATAAATGTAACGCCCAATCTCGTTCCCAGAGTCCTCGTTACCCTTGTCCAGCGGTGGAGCGGGTCATTACCCTTGTCCAGCGGTGGAGCGTCCAACAAGGACCTCTGGGATAGAGTGATCCGCCTGACTTGCGCAGTAAGACCGGAAGTCCAAGAATCTTGGCGTCCGTTAGTTGAAACATGGGGTCGAACACATGCGCAGTAGAGCCGGAAGTCCTAAAATCCGGTCATGGCGGATCGCTTTATCCCAGAGGTCCTTGTTGGCCGCTCCACCGCTGGACAAGGGTAACGAGGACTCTGGGAACGAGATTGCGTAACACCCACCCACACCTCCACCACCCGGTAGATAAGGACCTTTGGGGGCCGGCATTTTTCATCAGTGGTACTGCAAATATAGATGGTTTGTTGTCATTTATTATGCATAGACAATTCCAGCAGTGAGTGCTAGACTACGAGTAGACGTCCCTCGTTTTTCTCAGGGATCGAGCGGGCAAGCACGTGGAAAGGCCTACTCGTAGTCTACATCAGTGCCCATTCCCCTCGGGCAGTTTTCTCATGCTCGAGTCTTGGGGGTCGGGCATTCGCCTAGCCCGTAGCCTGCGCGAGCTCTCTTGGTAGGGGTGGTGGGAGGAGGGAGCTCGAGGGGGGGTGGGGGGTGGGTGGGGGGAGAGAGAATCCTGAGAGGTAGCTCTTCGAGCTTCTCTGTGCCTTGTTTTTCCCTGAATTATAACTTTGGGATGAGCCGAGAGAAAAAATGTACCTTCTTTTTGACAGCTCAATAATATTGTCCCTACCGTGGGGCATTTGGCCATTCTTTTTAAATGTTAATGCCCGAGGTAGGTAGGGGTAGGGGGGGGGGGGGGTAGGTAGGCGCACTACTGCCTGAAATGATGCATCGCGTGACACTGATGACAGAAAAGGAATGGGGTAATTATAAAGCTGACTGTGTTGTGGTCTATAAATCTTTATTAAAATACTATTCTGCTTGTAATGCTTCAAATGATCATTATTTAGATCCGCGTGCGACACGCGTGTGAACCAGCGTCATTTTGGCGGGAAAAAACGTGGTAGCCGTATATCATTCTAATACGAGATTTTGCGAAAATGGAGTCAAAAAAAAAAATTACCATCACAAAAATGGTAAAACTAACTTCAAACAACTAGCCACGTCGATTGTGTTGCGCGTAAAGAGTTAAAAAGAAGCTTTTCTGGAATAAATCGTTTCGTACTATTTCGCTGAAAACTTGCAGTAAAATCTCGTCTTGCATTCGTATTTGAATCTAATGGTTTCTATATTTATAATTTAATTTTATCGTCGACTGTCCAGTTACACTCCAGAAGATTAGCCTGTCTGCTGTAAAGTAAAACTTCCATGTCTTGAGGTATTTTCGCGGTCACTGTTCACTGGAGCACTTTGTATGTGATGAGGTAGCAGTACCGAAGTCGTTCCTCGTTCGGTGTGGCGTGCAGCTCCCGTCGCTCTTTGAGCATCTTAAGCCACTTGCCAGTTTTCTCCAGCTTCTCGCACGTGGTACTGTAACCGTACTCCACAGGGTCATACGAGTCCACTCGGATGGTGAATATGAATAAACCACCTGAAAGAGAAGTACACAAAAAAGGCTCAAGGCTCAGTAGTGCCAAGTTCAATACTGAGGAAAAAATCTTGAATTTCAATTTGCAAAATTGGCAAAAACAAATAGCACCACATAAACGTACTACTCAATAGCTTTCATTTGAATGGTCACCCACTAGGGTTTCATCCACAGACTTAAAAGTTAGGACCACCTTGTACAGCAACAGTACCACATGAAAGTACTGCTCAATGGCTTTTATTTGAATGGTCACACACTAGGGTTTCATCTACAGATTTAAAAGTAAGAACCACATTTATTGACCCAAGGTATGACTCCGGGAGTGAAAGGGTTGACTTGGATGGTCACGCAATGCTTTTGGGAAGAAGCGTTGCGCGTGACGTGACTTGTGGCACGGCTATGTTTGGTACTGTAATGTTATCTGAGAGACATACAGGTGATATCGATTGTGCATGCTGGGAGCTCACCAATATAACATATCACAATATACCATATAACTATATAGACTAACATATCAAAAAGCAAATAAATAAATCTGTCAATAAATATGTCAAGGCTAAATGGTTACGTACCAGGCTTCACAAATCGTGCGCATTGCTCGATCGCCCCAGGCTTCACTTGCCCATACACGATAGTGCCCGCGCATAGGACAGCGTCGTATTCAGCGGTCTCCACCTCCTTCATATGCGTGTCTATCAACGGAGCACAGATCGATTTCTTGTAAAGGTTCTTGCTTGCCGCTAAATTCAGCATTTCTTGAGAGATGTCCAGTGCGTCAACATTGTTGTATCCCCGCGCTTTCAGCATTTCTCCAATCCCTCCTGTACCAGCTCCGACATCAAGGATTTTCATGTCTTTTCTAGGGTTGGAATAGACGTCTTTGGCCTGCATGGCTCGATCGAATGCCTCCACGCACAATATATGGCCTTTGTAACCTGTGTTGTCGCTGATCTACAACAGCAAATAAAGAAATAAAGAAATAAACAAGCGAGTCGCAGCGAGCGACCTTACGATCTAACGAACGAACGAACGAACGAACACTACTCCCTACTCAATCACAACAAAAAATCACGCAAAACAAAAAACGCAATGTTAGTTTTTTTAACTGAAGGTATTCCTGATCCGTTCGGAATTTGTTGATATTTTTACAGATCGAAGCTGATAGCAAAATAAGTTTGTCAGGAGCTCCTGAGTTTGTTTACCAAGTTTCAGTTCAAGAGAAGTTTCATCTCCAAGGAAAATTTAGCGGGAAATTACCAAGCAGACAGGATGTAAGCAATGTAATGCTAAGTACGTTAAGTGATGTAATGAAAATTATGTACTGTAGAAGGTGAAGGGAATTCTCCGTTATCTTTGGTGGTTTTGTTGGTCTTTCAGCCATCTTTGTTCACGTTGGAATTAGTTTCCACCGAAACGTCGAGCAAAGTGAACAGATTTCAACGAAAAGTGTCAATGGTAGGGAAGGTCAAATTTTCTTCAATTTTGCGAAGAAAAACGAGTACGTTTTCTTGTGTGTATCTTTGGCCAAATTAATCATTTCGTGCTCATTTAGGCTTGCCTTGTAAGACGTTTTTTTTTTACCATCGTGATGACGTCACAAGTGGTACAAGGGCGTTATGGTCCCCTCAGCAAGGCGAGTAGGAGTCAATGAACTCCTGTATCAACGTTGGGAAAAGTATACAACGTAAGTTTAGCGTGTGTTCGGAAGCATCACACGTGAACGACGTGAAATATTGTTCTTTGTACTCGAACATAACATCCATAACTTCCATATTTCAGCACCGTGTAATAAGCTCAAAAATAATTGGCAGATATATATGTAGTAACAGATAGAATCAATCCATCCCCTCACAGATCAAAGCCTTCATGTCTGCTCCCGCCCCAGTCTCCTTCATCTACGCCTCCAACGCTCTGCGGGCTCGTCACGCAATCGTCTCGCGTCTTACAATTTTTGCATAGAGAGGACTGGGTGTAAGTCAGTTTGACCCGGCCGCTTTTGGCGGTGAGAGCCTGGAACAGTCTAAAGTTAGCTACTCGCTGCCATTTTGAGTTAAAAGATTAAGGTTTAAGTCCGACTACAAGCCTAAGCGGCATATCAGGTCGGTGTTAACTCCGGTTTCGTTAGTAAGCGACTAGGAGTAAGGAGTATCGCTACTCCCCTGGATGGGATGCTTGTCCATGGCAGGTAACCCCCAGCATTTTTGACAGGTTGCCCTGACAATACGCCGGTTCTGGATGAGGAGAGGCACTGTGAGAGTAAAGTGTCTTGCCCAAGAACACAACACAGTGACCCAGGCCAGCGCTACCAGACCGCGAGATGCGGTCCAACGCGCTAACCATTTATAGGTCAGCCGCGTATCTCCCGCCATTTTGAGTAATATTGTAAAATTGTTAGCCTGCGTGGCAGGCCGTAGAAAGGGGAGGGAGGGGAGTTCGGCGAGCGCGAAGGGCGAGGAGTCCGGCGGAGGGAGGGAGTTCCTGTAATCACTCCCGCCGATCGCGCTTCGCTCTCGAACTCCCCTCCTCCCTCCCCTTTATACGCCTGCCACGCAGGCTATAAAATTGTGTTTCTTTACTACATAGTTACCTTTTCCCAACAAGCAGCCATTTCATCGTAGGCCAGTTTCGAATCCTCCACAGGAGAGTTCATGTTCAAATCTAGGAAACGCTTGGGGTATTTGATTTCGGCCGTCGTCATTGTTACGAAGTTGTTTTAGTAGTCAATATCTGCAAACAGAATAAGGCACAAAATCACAGGTGCGGTGCTTTAAACCGCAATACCGTTAGACTACGAGCAGTCCCTCATTTTCTCAGAGATTTAATATAGTCGAGTGCGAGAACACGCGAGCGCGCGCGAAAATCACCTGGAGGTTCTCGCCGCTGGCTCGCGTCTCCTCGAGGTGATTTTCGCGCGCGCTCGCGTGTTCTCCCACTCGACTATCACTGAGAAAACGAAGGACTGCTCATAGTCCTCATAGTCTACAATACCGCTAAAAAAATCCGCAAAAATCGTAGCCTGCGCGGTAGATGTCTTCGCAGGCTACAAAAACCGCAATACCCGACAGAGTCGAAATCCTCTACATCGAGCCATCTTCAAGGAAGGAAACAGCCGGCTCTATATTGGATGTGATCAACTGGAAACTTTTCTATCATGTAAAAGGATATATGCGTGACGAGCCCAAAGAATGTCTTCCTAGGAGGCTAATAATATAAAGAAACCGGAACTAGTGAGGGCATAAAACCACAAATGAGCCGTCCCTAAGGCATGCATATAAAGCTTCAAATGCAAAGCGCTAGAAAAACTACAGGCACCCATAGCAGCCGACGGCATATCGATCAATTTGAGATTTCGAATAATAGCGATTTCTACGAATTGACGAGTGTAGTGTTATCTTGAGGTGAACAAAACAAGTTGATTTTGTCACAAATTTTTCGATAATAAACCCGGAATAAAACAAGCCTGTTTTTCAAGTTCAACGAGAACTGAAATCAACTCGACTCTCGATGAATTTAGCCTCCTACGCAGAAAGAAAGTCTGCGTAGGAGGCTACGATGAATTGCGTTTGGCAAAAATAAATCTATCGAGGAATAGCAAAGATTATACTAGAGGTATCTGTCGCGGCTACAAGCACGCGGTAACTTTCGATTTTTCCACCAAACTTCAGTCAGAGAAACCTAAACCTTCCATAATCCCGGGACAATATTGACCTTTCAAAGATAATAATTATGCAAAAAGCCAAAATTTTGTGTCGGTTGGGCAATACAGAAGCAAAATAAACATGAGCTAGAAAACATGGTATATTAACGCGAAAATGCTGCCTCTTTGGAATGCTAGAATACAGTAAAGTTATAAACTTGAAATCGACGAAAGTCGACATAAACAACATCGTCATTAGAAAATTATGCAGATCTGCCGCGCGAGTGATCGTGATTTGGCTCACAATTTCGGGGTCAACGCGGCGATTTAAATAGACTAAATAAAAATGTCAGGGTTTATAAAATGTTGCATTGTATAGGGACTCAACTAACTGTAAGACTAGACTACTTTGAAAAAACACAATTCTTTTTCAAGGCCTTATGCGGTCGGATAATTTTTGCTATTGCGCAAATCAAACTTGTACGGCGTACATGCATGTAGATCTCTCGGAGCTTTTCCTTGTAGCTACTGACATATAAATTATGATGGCATACGTTCCACATTCAACAAGGCACAAAATGAACCTTGAAATACACTTTATAGAACATAAAATTACAGCAAGAGAGGAGACAAATCTTTTTTTTTTTCAATTAATCGCAGAGGATTACATCATCAGGTTCGCGGTCCTTTAATATATAAGTGGTTTAGTTTTGAAATATTTTTTTCGTCACATTACTAAATGATAAAACAGAAACTTGAAGTTAAATTGTGGAGATGAAACTTACCGTACGCGTCGCAGAGTACAGGACGGAAGGAACAGCAACAATCTGGAGCAAAACTGAAAGTGAAATCACTGGAGGAATACGGATCAGTTGCGGGTGAGATCGGATTGTGCAATCAGCCTGTTGCGTGAGCTGTGTTGCGTTACTTTGGTCCGTTATGCGGAAAAAATCATACAGGTTGTGAAATTATTAACGAAGTAGAAAAACTATATAAACAGTGGAGAACTGTACAATACAACCGGAGGTGATGAAAATGAGTAGAAATGTGCAAATAAGAGTTGTCGTTATGGACGTCAATGGCGTGACTAAAAACAAGGAAAAACAGGTCAATCTCGTGTCCGGGCTGCTCGAGACGTGACCGCGAGGACATGGAAACAGGAAAAAAAAAACACAGGAAAAGCGGGGGTGGGGGGAAGGGGGCTCAGTCAGTCAGCCACCAGAGTTTAGTCCCTCACCAACTATCAGCCGATAGAAAAACTGAAAGCTACAATGCCCTAATTGTTAATTATAACATCTTTGGAAACTGTAGCGTAATCGTCTTAAACAACTACAGTAGTTTATAACCTTGGAGTGCCGACTCGCCGCTGCGCGCGGATTTTTATTTGAAAGAGAAAATAAAGTAGCAGAGGTATGGAAGAAAGCGGATTTTACACTGGATAATGTCAATAAACTGAAAATAAAGTCTCTGGAACTTTTGGACGAGATTGAATTTATATATAATTAGTTGAGTTTGAAAGCCGGCAAACTAGCAAAGAGGCTTACGTTTTTTAATTTAAAACTAGAGGAAAACAACTTGATGCGACAATTAATTAAGATACATGCACCTGGCAATATTTTGTCTTAACGTGTGGCATGAAAGTTTTGCGGATTCTAACTTTTACGATTTTTGCGAATTTTTTCCCGATACGCGTAAAAATCATCCCGTAACACTAATATAACAATTCCCCGCAAAAATATTCTAAAGGCATCTGATTGGATAGTATACGTCTGCGCGCACAAAAGAACTGTGAATTAATTAAAAATGGTCACTCTTTTGGGCTCCTTGATGTAAAAAGAGAATATAACCATAACTTCAGGGCGAGAAGGACACTATAATTGTTGACAGGAGCCCATTACCTGTTGTTGACCACGCGGGTTGACCATTGTTGACCATTGTTAACCAATGTTGACCATTGTTTACCATTGTTAACCGTTAAGCCACTTAGACAAATAAAACGACTGACAAAACTTAGATAAAAGATATATACGCGTGGGCTGACCTTCTCTTCTGGACGGCAACCTGCGATCACAAAATTGGCACGAAACTAACTAATTACTGTGCGAATCAAAAAGCGAGAACACTTTTATTTAACTTTGACATGATCAAACCGCAAGAAGAACAGTCAGGAAACTAAAATTTACATTTTGTTTTGCAGAAATTAAGCTTTGCGAAAATAGCAATAAAATAAATACAGGGAAAAATAGACCAATTTTTGGCAAAGGAAAATCCAATTGTGGTTATCAAAATGTTCACGCTTAATTTTCTGATTCGATTCGCACAGCAATGCGAAAAATTAGTTTCTTAACAATATAATTGAAAAGATCAATCTCGACTGCTATCCTGCAGAGATGAACAAATTCTCTTATTATTTAGATTAACTAAAATTGATTCACCTCACTTCAAGTCAGTTTCCGGCAAATCCCCAAAAATTAGATCTCGCAAAACACAAAAAAATAATCACCCAATCCGAAAATATTGTTCATACACCAAAGTAAAAACGATATTTTTGCTAAACTGGTACACCCTTTTTTTTTTGTAAGAATCTTTTTTATAAGAATATTGAAACTGAGATTGGCGAAATTTTAAGAATATGCTAAGAATATACCCAAGGCTGAGATTTAGTTAATGATTTTTTTTGCATGTTGATAGAAAATAAAATACAATAAAATCACATGATGTTTCATTTAAAAGTATGGTAAATATGTACCATGTATACTTCTTCCCTTTTTCTTAAAAAAAAAACGAGTTAACAAAACGTTAATAAACGTGTACAGCTCAGGTCGTAGTTACGGGGAGTTACTGAACTGAATACTATACTCTGGATCACTTTGCAATCTAAGAATGTATTAAGGCGGGACTTAACCTGAATGCCATTTTCCCGCGACTTTACATGGGTTAAATGGAAATATCTCGTTCACGTTTCAAGCAATCCAAAAACTCTATGCTCATCCCACGAATCTGTGTTATGGCATGTTTTGTAAATATTTGGGTGATTTTGGGGTATATTTGGGAGAAAATAGTTTTTCTCAAAGGAGTTGTAAAATTTAGGGAAATGAGAAATATTGAAGATTTGATGTAGTTTTAAAATTAGAATTTGAAGTTAAAAATTAGTAGATTGACATTGACAGACAGTTGATACCCACGCAAGAGCACCCGCGTGGGTATCAACTGTCTGTTGGTGTTCCAAAAATTATTTTCTTTCTTCTATCCCTTCTTTAAACCTCTTAAAATTTCCTTGAAATTTAGGTGTTAAGAATATTTTCAGCCTAAAATCAGCAGAAAAAAATAAGAATATTCAGCCTGGGTATGGAAAATATACATTCTTACAACAACAAAAAAAGAGTGTATATCCGATATTTGTATTTATGTTGTTTTCTGTTAGTACCTGCTGCTCTGGCCGGTATGAAGCAAAGAATATACAACACAGTGCTCAACAGGATAAGTCAATTTTATTCCTCACATGAAAACAGGTGAATTTATATCAAAACAAAACCATCGCCTTCCAAAACAAACCCTTATAGATCGAGGACCATCGAGAGTTTGTAGGTCAATCACCGCGTACAGACGCAAGAGGCACGTTCGTGTTCTCTTATCATGCGCTTTGGAACGAAATATTTGTTGTTTTACAATGCAAGTTTGTTTCAAAAATATATAATATTTACTGTGTCATGAATAAAAAAAGCGTGAACACTTTTATTTAACTTTGACATGATCAAACCGCAAGAAGAATAGTTAGGAAACTTAAATTTACCCTTTGTTTTTGCAGAAAAGCTTTGAGAAAATAAATACAGGAAAACAATTGGTGGTCATCAACATTACAAAAACTGTTTGCTTGCATGAACAACATCAGAAAAAATTAACAGGTAAAAGAACTTGCAGAAAGAAACGTTTTGTCCAAATTATAGCTTTGTAGCGTTTTTCATAACCGAGTTATTGCCAAACTAATTTTCAGAAAATTACAGTATTAATTATGCCGCCGCCATGTTTGTGTCCTTCAGAGGGACACAAATATGGCCGCCATAAAATTGCACAAGAAGTAGAGTACATTCTACCGTCAATATCATTAGCTTTCACTTCAAATCTGTTTAGACATCACTTCTAAATTATTATCACGTCTGAAAATTTAAAAATGATATAAAAATATCCGTTTTTTGTGACAGTTCAGAAACACGTTCAGAAACACGTTCATCCGGGACATCACAAATTTCAAATAGCTTTATTTCCACAAAGAATCACTGGATTGATACCAAACTTTGCATAGCGATTAATGATTTCCATGTCTAGAAGATATAAAAAGAATAGCTTTGTAGGATTAACAGTTTAGATTTTAGAATTGTGATTATGTCAGATGAAAACAAAGAATAGAACAGTTTTTGGCAACCTGTCAATTTCATAAAAAACTAACGGCCTCCTCTAGTTAAGTGTTCAAAACATGTGGTAAATTACTTCTAACTATTATGAAAACTATAAGTGAAGGTCTTTGCTGTAAGATATAGCTAATGGCTTCGTTTCTATCACTAAACATCACTAATTACTTGAAACGAGGCTTAATTGCAAAAAATCTGAATGGAATAAATGCTGATTTGTATGAGTAAATCAGGAATAGTTACTCTCATGCAAATTACGTTTGGTTTCTGCCGTTTCCATAATAGAGCTTAATTCAAATGGAAATGAATGTTTTGCAATGGCTTGCAGTGAAATTAAATTAACCACAATAAAGGGCGTATTTCAAAAGCTCCCTGGAGATTCGATGTAAGCTGTAAACACTCCTCTAATGAATTCGCTCGTGTTAGATTAATTTTACGCCGGAGAGCAGCTTTGATTGCGTTTCGAGGAAACGAAAAGTAAAAAGCCTCTTTTGAAGTCACTAAAATGAAGCTCGGCGGAGGAATCTTGACTCTAACACGGATTTTAACCACTATATTGATAACAAGGAAAGGTATGTGGTTTTCAAATTAATTTCATTGGTACATTTCACACGGACATCACAGTTATATATTGTAGTTGTTTTGTTTAAATCCTCTTCCGAGTTCAGGAACTGACACAAATTAAAACTACTGACACGCACATTTTAAACAGAAATTTTGATTTCCTATCAAGTCAGATTCTGGACATTTAGCTTATCCGCCACAGCGGCAGTATGATACCATAGCCTAGTTCGGCAACTAAAGTTCACTGCATCTTTATTGTTATTAAAAGTTTTGTCAAGATTATGAATTAGACCAAAGTTAATTTCATACTGAAAAACGTTCGTTTATAGCAACAATTGAATGACTGAATCAGAACGGCAACGAAAACAGTTAGATTTTCTCCACGTTTCGACAAGTTATAATGTTGGGAGACTGTAGATCGTTTAGATGACGTATTTGAGCTTACTTCATAATGGCCAGGCTCATTTTGTACATTATTCGCATGACAATTCGTAGACACTTGACAACAAGTCAAGTTCGGGTCTTTTTTTCCGTGAAGCGAAAAAACAAGCGCGAACCGCGAAAAATCGAGCGCAATGCATGCAGGATACTCCCAGACCCGGGAATCGAGAAGCGAAAGACTTTGAGAACTGATTCTTTTGATATTTGTTGCTTTCGCATGAGCCGTTCAGTGAATTGAGAAACAATCGAGGGATTGATAGAGCTACTGTATACAGGAGCTATTATACTAACTCAGTAAGCCCGAGACGAGTCGTCCCAAGATGCATGAGGCTGGACGGTCCAAAGGCTTAAATTCTAACTAGCAACTCGGACAAATGGCTTCAGTGATTAAAATCATTTGTACCCGATAGATTGTGTCTTCATTTTTAACTCGGATATGTATAGGAAATCGTATGAACGCGAGTCAGTGCAATTCGTGATTTATGGGCACGAGTGATGTTTTGAAAGTTCTCAAAATTGCAATTCTCAAATTTGAGAACTTTCAAAACGTCACGAGTGACCATAAATCACTAATTGCACGAGCAGTTCATACGATTTTTTGTTTATAATATTCTCAACAAAATTTTGCTGCGGCAATCACGCTACTCTGCACACGAAACGTTTCACTAGTTTCCAAAGTGCTCACATGTTTTATTTGAACGCGCCGGCAAACCAAGCGTGAACTTTTTGAAAGAATTACAGTACTATAGTTTAGAAAATATTTAACCATTAACTTGAAAGCTTATTTCAATGCCATTAAGCGGCAAAAACGTACCTTTCTTATAAGCCGCAAACAAACTTTTAGCTAACATTAACAAATGACCTAACATTTAATTATAGTTGTCAGTGATCAGATGTACATAATGTTTCAAAACAGAAAAAATGCATTTGATGTTTGGAAAAACATTCGATTCACGAAATCCTGTTTCCATGAGCCATGCAGCTAATGACGTCACCCAAAACAAGATTCATTGTTGAATAAGATCACTAGTGTTAATTATATCAGTATAAATCAAAGATTTTTGAATAGGTAAAACCTCTCCTTATGGCGTCCAAATTTGGATCAGTTTTCGCACTTGTTCACGGTTGTTCAAACTTTAAAAATTTATGCAATTAAAGGCCGTGGCAAACGAGGAAACATTGTTGCGGAAACATTGTTGCGGACGCAAATGTTTCGGCGAGCAAACGGGGAAACATTTGTTGCGGACGCAAAATGTTTCTGAAAGAATTCAGAAACATTTTTTGCGTCCGACAAATGTTGCGTGCGCGGGCAAACGGGAAACATTTGCGTCCGCAACAATGTTTCCGCAACAATGTTTCCTCGTTTGCCACGGCCTTAACTCTTGTCGTTACAACTTCTATAATGACCTCGTTATTCACACACTGATCACTTCGGTTTGCTCTCTGCACACGCAGTGTGTGTTGGAAATTTCTCAGTAATAAAAATAAATTAGAGGGTTCTCTGCGTGATAATTGCTTTATTCCTCGTGAGCAGTTTTGCGCTATACAAGCATTATAATCAATCTCCTAGTTACTCGACAAAAGGCAAAAGTTTGTTTGAAACAACAGATTGCGTCAGTGACGGCAATTATTAGATACACCAAACTTGCGTCATTCATCAATCTCATGTATTGGAACCATGCACCCAGTTTCAATTGATTGGATCAAGAGAATATATATTCTCTTGATTGGATATGATATTGATCAACCGTTTTACATGTAATCGAAAATGGTCGGAAAGTGTTTTCTGGGACTGAGGCATTAACCGTTCCAACCGAATTTGATGCAGGTTGAAAATTTAGATCAGAAAACAACCGAAAAAAAACCCTCTGATACGTACGAAAAAACCGGATGGTATCCTGAAAGTGGCTATTACGGGGCAATGATGATCTATCAGTAATTATTACAAGACTAGTTCGTCTACATGGTCTAGTGAGGGTAGTCCTGAAAGGATTGTTGTTGGTGACTGACGTTTCACCGGACAAAGGCAAAGCAGAACTGAATCATCTTCAGAGTCAAGTGAAATGTGTTAGTCAGTAGTTATAAGTAGTTTTTCTTGTAGTTTTGTCACCCTGAAGAAGGCAGTAATGCAAAACGTCGGTCGCAAATTATGACTTCAAATAGTGCCAAAAATCATTTTACTCAACATTTATACTTCAAGGCGCTACGCAGGTTATACTTGTATCAACTTTATCAGTGTAGTTTATAAGTCTCTGGTCCGAGTAACTGAGTCGTCAGTTTAGCAGTGATGTTGTTATAGGTCAGTTGTTGTTAACGGAGGTGTTCGTTCTAAGTTGGTGTACCAACTATATGTTATTACAAGACATTTACTCAAAGAACGACTTGTGCTTAGTCACTCAATTATCAGCAATTCTGACTAACAGCCTGGAATTCTGGAATAGTTCATATGTACTGGCTCCTGATTTAAATGACAATTTTTAGCCCGTGTCCCAATATTGACTAAGCCCGTGGTTTTCGTGAAAAGTGGTTGCTAGGCAACATTGGGCTATTATTATTATTTCATCAGAAGCCGAGTGTCTTTACTGATACCTGATAAAACACTGCTGCTCGTTTTTTAAACGTCTTAAAAAAACTTTCCTCTCAATCTATTCAATCTGATCCCAATCTTGAAAATATTTTAGTTTGCTTTAGGCGAGAAAATTGAGCTAAAAGTTCAGTCGTATCTCATCAACTATAAAGACACTCATTTTAAAGCATTTGAGGAATTTGAAGTCGACTAAGGCCTAAGCCTGCGAGCAGGCTCTCATTCGCGCGATCGTGATGTTCGAGCTCGGAGCGCGAGGGAGTAGGACGAGAAACCTCATTTTTCGTCCCACTCCCTCGAACATCACGATCGCGCGAATGAGAGCCTGCTCGCAGGCTAACAGCTTACGGGAGCTTCGACTGTAGCCTCACAAAATAAAGCGCGCGCGAGCGGCGATAGCCGCGAAAGGCAAGCCGGCTCGTTTTCGCGGCTATCGCCGCTCGCGCGCGCGTTATTTTGTGAGCCTATTCCGCGCAGGCTACGTGGGTGACAAGTACAGTGACACCGTAGACCTCTAGGAGTTTACGTGATAGCTTTTGAGGTATTCGGATTACGAAAGCGAATATTTTCAACTTAAAATAAAGAGTCGCCGTTATTGGCATATTACGACATCTTTCCTTGTGCGTCCGAAGCCAATACTCGAACAAATTACACAAATAGTCATTTTTATTTAAATCACCCGCGGGCATTATATAGAGCTTGCGGATTTCCCGATTTCTCGAACATTCAACCGAAACGAAAATTGCCTCGAGAAAGCGAGAGTTAGAAATATCGGGAGTAAAATTACAGTGAAACAAATCCAAGGGAAACGACTTTTGGTTCGAGTCATCGGGATGTTTGAGAAATTGAGGGTTTGAGAAATCGGGATTCTACGGTGGTTTAAAATTCTCAACTGAATAACATCAATAAATATAGAGATTATATTTTAAAATTATACAGTGGAATCATAGCGGACCATTCTTTATAAATGGTTTATGGAATAGCAGCGCGCATATAATGAATTAAGGACACCCACAAAGTTCTGTCGTATAATTATCCATGACATCTATCATCTTCTAATACATTTGGTCAGATTTGTACTGAATTATCACGCAATTTCATTCCAGTTCAATCGCTCTTTTGTCGAACAGGAAGAAGCGCCAACTGTCTCATTGAATAGGCATGTTTTTAACATGCGGATTGCTGAATTGTTTCTTCCATTCTCGTTAAAAAAAAAGACACGCTGTCATATGATTGTCATGCTCCTTGCAGCAATGGTGTCCGTCGAGAGTAGTTCGAAATCTCACAGCAAAAGACCGCAAAATTAGCCAGTTCCTGTGCGATATTTGAACGGGAAGAAAAATCCCGAATCTCGCTAACTTCATTCTGTACTGTCATTTGCAGCAAGCTTTGAGCATTCACGCATTCGTTTTTTTAAGTTCTCAGTTTCCCTCTCAATGCCCTCCATGTCATTGTGTAACCCTTGTACTTCTTTCACGATAATACGGAGTCCTTCTTCTAGAATTTCAATTGTGGAGGAAATCTCGCTCTCGCTGAAATTCTCTTCGCTTTGTCGAGAAATAGCCTCTACTTGGCTTTGAATTGTTAGGCTGTCGACCTCTGCTTCGGCGATTTCGTCCATTTTATGGAAAGTAAACTGTGTTACTGTGTTATTAAAGATTAAAGTTACTGAGTGATGAATTGCAATTTTAATGATTTCAGCGTCATATCAATCAGCGGTACGTCAAAACATATTGATCGACTTATTTCCTTTCAAGCGAGAAACCGCTGTTTCGGTCGACTGAATTGGTGCTATTTTTGTACATTTTTGTGCATGTTTTATAGGTTTTTTTATGTTTTTCTAGCCTGCGTAGCAAGCACGCGCTGGTGATAGAGCACGAGTTGGAGCGAGGAAAGAGAAGCAGTTCCTCTCTCGCGTGCGTCCTTTCACGTACTTGCGAGCGCCTGGCCGCAGGCCCCGGGCCGCAGACTAGGGCGTACGTAGGTTTTAGACAATTTTGTGACTACTCAAGTAATTAGCTAATGAGGGGTAGCTATTTGTTATGCAATCGATTAGCCTTGATTGATATGTTACATGTCAACGAATAATCGTTTCATTATTGCATAATCAACTTCTCTTAGCTTGGGTGACATCACTAAATTCATACACCCGGTGCTAGAGGATTATTTATTGTCAGGCGCCAGACAGCTGCAGAGTCGGAGGTTGCGAGTTCCGGCCGGACCACCAGCAGACCTGGCAGTACAATTCAGATGATTGCGTCACGATGTTTAAAAAACATGAAAAAGCCGTTCTGTGAGCAGGTTCCCCCTGGGGTGGGGGGGGGGGGGGGGTATACTCGGGTATGATTTGGGTGAGTATGTGCCGCCCAGGTCTCCAAATTCGGACCCTGTTTTAGAAAGAATTTGCATTCAAAATGATACCCCGTTTGTCATGAGAGGATTTACCGTTTTTCAATAATTTTTACGTTCATCCGTGTTCAGTGTAACCCTTTTTAAAAGCCGACAATAGTTATTCTGAAAAAGACAACTTATTACTTAAGCCAAAACTGAATGAGTTAATCAACGCTGAGTCCTAGAAAGCGTTATATTTGGTAAATAGCATGTTTGGTTTTAAGTCACGTTTCCTAGTAATGCTTTTGCTTTTCAAGAAATAAGCGTTATCTTTAGTAAATAGCATATTTACTCTTAAGTTACGTTTCCTAGTTATCCTGCCACACGAGGGCTAATTAACAACCTGTTAGTATTGACTTTCCGCGTTGTAATACATTTACTAACACATCCAGTTTCACTAATGAATGTTCGCGTAGTTAATTGCTTTTTAGGGTGAGAACTTGCTAAACGATCTCGCTTATTAGCGCCTCACAATTTGTTAGCTTTTCACTACTTTCAGTAAATTGCTTCGGTAGTTATAAAGTAACGTACTTTTAAAGATACTTTCTTCCCTAGGTAACGAACACTTGTAACAATAAGCTCTCGAGTTAAACTAGAATTTTAATTAAGTTGCGCTATCCTCAAAGGACCTTATCTTCCGTTGTAATTGTTTTTCACATCTTTATGTTGGCACACAGTATTGTACTCTGTTAACAAAAAGACGCGTGTACAATCATATATAAGGAAGTAACTTGTAAAGCTTTCTTTGATTACATCCCTGATGACATTGACGATGAATATATAGTCAAGAATAAACTGCTGTTGGAACCAAGTTCTGTCTCCTCCTTGACGTCCGTAGAAGTTTCAGTGAAGTAGATCCCCAGGTGCCAAGAAATAGAGACGTTTCAGTTAAAGTTCCAAATCGCCGTACACCCGAAAAACCTCCCGTCACACGTTCTAGAAATAGGCCAATTTTTAATACCCCGTTCCCAGATAAATTTAGTAAATTTCAATAGCCCGTTTTTGAAAAGTTACTGATTCCTTTATTTGTTCGACCGTATACATCCAAATACAACAATTCTGCTTCTACACAAATCAGCAACGTATTTTGTTAAGCAAATTCTCTATGACTAATTTAAAATGGCGGCTGATACTTTGAAGCTTTCGTGCGTTCGAAATATTATAAGACAAAATTTTCAAGCAAGCAACCGTAGACGACAATCCTGCTGGTGTACGTTGGATCAACAAGTGATCTAATCGGCTAAAACAAGTGAAAATATACTGTAGAAGCAGAGACCGATACAACGTAGATTTTTAAGTTTTTTAAGTACTATATTTCGACTGGCCAAACCAGTCTTCTTCAGGTACAATGAGGAAATTTTTTACATTGATATACGTGTTATATATAGTAGCTACTAACAGTTTTTGCGCAATAACGGAAATACGTCAGAGAGATAACATAGATTGACAGTAAAACAATAAAATAAAATAATGTAGGGAAACTAAATATCTAATATCTTTTCTTCGCGGATGTTAAGGCCATGGGGTTCAAGTGTTCTAGCTTTTGAGATTAAAAAAAGCTTCCGCTGGCCTTACGTATTGAGTCTCTGTTAGAAAATATTTTTTCAATGGGGATTATAACACGTATATCAATGTAAAATTTCCTCATTGTACCTGAAGAAGACTGGTTTGGCCAGTCGAAATATAGTACTTAAAAAACTTAAAAATCTACGTTGTACAGTAAAAAACCCGCAAGTAAGAACCTAGTTTTTAAGAACCCGTTAGGCTAAAATTTGAAACAGGTTCTTATTTTCTAAAATCTATATAAAAAAATGTGTACACCTGGGAAAATAAGATCGGTCAACATTTTGGATCCTCTTTGGAGACACAGGTGCCTTATCACTTATTTGGTATGCAGAATTTATATAAGGAATAGGCTGAAAACCACTAAATTCTATTAGCTACAATGTAATTTTTTTCTTCAGAAAATAAGAACCTATTTAAGAACCTAAATAGCCTAAATTTGTGCTAATTACCATTTATCCAGTAAGAACCTGTTTAGGCTAACTTGGGAAAATGCAGGTTCTTACTTGCGGGTTTTTACTGTATCGGTCTCTGCTTCTACAGTACGAAATATTATACCCCGTTCTAGGAAACGTCTCGAACATGAATACCCCATTCTAGATCAGGAGTCCCAAAATCACGACCCCGTTGGGCGGCACATACCCGTATAGGAAACATACCTGACTACCCCCCCCCCCCCGTCCGGTGGGGGGGGGGGGGGGGGGGGGGGGCAGGTTAACGTTCGGAGCCCAAGCTCGATTCGGAGCCCAAGCTCGATCGATCGAGCGGCGAAAACCACGAGAGTCACGCGCGAGTCGGCGAGAAATCCCCGGCTCCAAATGGACTCCAAATGTGAGCCTGCTCGCAGGCTATTCACCTTGATCCTACAGCTCCTCACACTAAATAAGTACGAAACGTCAAAGACGTTCAAAAATAGTAGGGGACCCAGCGTCACGGTGGTCTGGCCTGTTCATACAACATGTACTCATGGGTTGGGTGGGTGGAGTGAGATCATGAATGAACTGATATCCCTGAGTTGAAAATAGCCTGCGAGCAAGTTCTCTTGGGGGTGGGGATAAATGAGAGAGTACTCTAATCACTCTTCCCCACCCCCACCCTCAAGAGAGCTTGTTGGCTAAATTGCGCGCGCTATATGGCATAACCATTACCATTATAACACTAGCTGATTGTTGGATATGTTTTAACACTGTTTAATTTTCTACAGATTCCGTGACAGCAACTCTTGGAACCCCGGAACAAAGATTACGTCACGACCTTTTATCAAAGTACCATCATGACATTCGGCCCGTGATAAAGCCTGGTGATGTCATCAACATTTCTTTCTCTTACCAGCTGGGCAGGATCGTCTCATTGGTAAGATCGTGTTACGTCACTGATTCGGCGTCTTGCAAATTCAGCCCAATTCAGTTTAGTTTGTCGTTTGTTAACCGTTTCAATCTTCTTCCAATCTAAACCATCATCTTAATTGTTCGGGGTCGATGAACAGTTGAACCTCCACAAACAGCCACGTCTCTACAATGGCCAAGATTTTTCGTCCCGACCGTGCGCCGATCCGTACTTTTATTTACCCTTGTTGAAACCTCCTACAACGGCCACCTCTCTACAACGGCCAGGATTTTTCCGCACTGTCGGCCAAAATGACAATTTTGGGCGCCAGCGCTCCGAATCGGCCAAAAACAATGTTTCCGGCGTGCGCAGTCTGTGGGCAGTTACCGGCCTCCATTTCCGCGCGCTCGCTCCAAAAAGATTGAAAGTCTAATCTGCATCTAAAGTGGATCGGTTCTCAGTCTTCTTTCCTTTCATTTCCAGGACATAAAAAATCAGGTTCTCACCACAGATGCTTGGATTGTTCAGGTATGACGTCAGTATAGCTTCATGTTTTCTATTTGAATTACGAAACTGGCACAGCCTCACGAAGCTGGATTTTGGTGAAACTGGTTTCTGAGTCCTACAAAGGGGAGGGGGAGGAGGGGAAAGAGGGAGGAGAAGGGGAGGTGCATGTTGTAGGAGGGGAAAGAGAGAACAAGAGGGGAAGTGTATATGGAAGTTAGGGAACTGCAGGGCCGGGTTGTTCGAAGGGTGGATAACGCTATCCACCGGATAAATCACTATCCAGTGGATAAGTCTCAACAAAACAAACTAGGCTATCCACTGGATAGTGATTTATACGGTGGATAGTGTTATCCATGCTTTGCACAACCGGGCCCAGGACCAGAAAAGTAGGGACAGGGAAGAAAAACGAGTCTTCTAGTAATTCTTCGCTCCTGCTAATTCAGTGTGACTGTTTTTAAATTAAATCTGGATCACATGGAAATGACTTTACTTGGCACTTCGACATTCCACCCACCCACCCACGCACCCAGCCCTACCCTACTTGTTAGTGAACTGTTGTTGTTGCTCCGACGAAGGGCTAACGCTCGAAACGTCAGCTTTTAGAAATTCACTACGGCGGTTAATTTACCTTTATCAACTCCGAGTTGATAATCAACAAGAGGAAGAGGGCTCGGAAAACTCTGGCAATTCACAAAACTTATTATAATTAACTTTTTCATCGCAGAGGTGGACAAATCCTTACCTAACGTGGAATGAAACTAAATATGGAGGAATCCACACACTGCACATGTCACCTAACGATGTCTGGGTCCCGGATATTGTACTTTACAACAAGTAAGAACATTCTGCTGTACTCTGGAAATGGTAACAATCAACATAATAAATTAAAACTGGTTGCTGTGTTGTGGGTGAGACGGAGTGGCCTAATGGTTACTGCGTGCTGGACTCCGGATCGAGGGGTCCGGGCTCGGGTCACTTTTTTTTTTTGTTGGGGGGTGGGGGGGGGGGGGGGTGGGGATCAAGACACTTTACCCTCACAGTGCTTCTCTCCACCGGGGAGCAATCCGCGGTTTTAAAAAAAATCACATGATGAGGTTTTTTGAAACCGAATTGTCTGGGAAACCTGCTATAGGGGGTAACCAGGAGCCCATTACCCGGAACCTCCATCCCCCATACTAATCCTGGGAGTCAACCCTTTCCCGTATCCTTTATTTTTAGAACACCGCGGGGCTCTCGGATTCCCCCGCACGGCTCCGGGTAATGGGTTCCTGGGGTAACTTGAGATGGACTAGCATCCCATCCAGGGGAAGTAGCAATACTCGTCGCTTCATACTACAGAATCTGGGATAAACTCCGGCAGTTGTGGGTCACTAGGCTCGTGAAGACTTTACCTTACTCATGTAGGTTCACTCTTATCGATCAATGTGTTAATTCTCTCTACATCAGCGCCGATGAAGACGTCACGCTGTCAGGGTTTAAGGAGAAGTTCAAGACGTACGTGATAGTCGACAGTGCTGGAATGAACAAATGGATGTCACCCGCTACATTTAAAAGCTCGTGTGATATGAAAGTGACGTTTTATCCTTTTGACAAGCAAAGCTGCGAGATGACATTCGGCTCGTGGACGTTTGACAACAGGTTACTGAAGATGGTCAGAAAGAGTAACAAGCATTCCCAAACAGGTTGGTGGAGTTAAAAAAGGTTAAAGTCTGTCTACAAGCCTAGTGGCGTATCAGGCCGGCGCTTAATTCCAGTTTCCATAGCATTAGCATGAAGCGACTGGGGATATTACTACTACAGTGAACTCTCTCTAAGGCGGACACCCTCGGGACCAGCTCCAGCTCTCTCCCTTATGGAGGTGTCCGCCTTAAAGAGAGTTTAGTTAGGGAAAAACAAGTGAAATTCGGCCGGACAAGCCAAGCCAACCATGTCCGTCTTACCTTAGAGAGGTGTCCGCCTTACAGTGGTGTCCGCTTTGAGAGAGTTGACTGTATCACTACTCCCCTGGATTGGATGCTGGTTCATCGCAGGTATACTACAGCAGGGCCGTAGCTAGCGGGGGGGCAAGGGGGCAGTTGCCCCCCCCCCCCCAAGACTGATGGGTAATACTTTCTGACGAAAACTGCGTGTTTTTTTCGCGTTCAAACAGCCGCCTTCTTGATAAAATATATGCGAGGGTCTTTCAAAAACAAGATTGAAATTTCAAAGGCTTGGGGTCCCCAGATTTTGCTCGGCATATTAAAGATGATGGGGGAACGAAGAGGCGAGAACTTCTTACTTCTTAGGTAACTAAGTAAGTAGTTATATTTTGACTGTCCGGTACCATACTAACTTGAACATTTACGATTGATTGAGAAATATATTTTGGAGCGGAAATCCAACTGGAGACATCTTTTACACACGAAATAGACTAATAAAATGTTTAGTGTACTAAGGCTGATATACGGAATGTATCAAGTTAACAAAACCTCGGAAATATTGCTGTAAGCACTAAAATACCTGTAATTTTACACTTTATCGAGATTGATTTTTTGACAAAATATCTCATGGAGAATGCTGAAAATAGCATTTCCGAGCCTCTAGATTTCAAAATTTTCTGAGGGGGCATGCCCCAGACCCCCCTAGCGGCTCGCGCCTTCGGCACTCGCTTCATTGCCCCCCCATTCAAAAAATTCTAGCTACGGCCCTGTACAGTCAACTCTCTCAACGGACACCACTGAAAGGCGGACACCTCTCTAAGGCAGACATGGTTGGCTTGGCTTGTCCCGGCCGAATTTCACTTGTTTTTCTTAACTTAACTTAACTCTCTTTAAGGCGGACACTTTAAGGCGCCGGCGGACAGCTGGAGCTGGTCCCGTGGGTGTCCACTGTAACCCCCACTCGCGGCATTTTTGACAGATTCGTCGGAACACACTTTAAAATTTCAAGGGCTGGAATTCGTGCGCCACACTAGGCACACTATGTTTGCCAGTCGTAAGACTGTTAAGTGTCACTCTCGTTAAACGAAATCGATTTATTTATTTCGATTTATTATTCCTCAGGAAAGTTCATAGAGAGTGGAGACTGGACCTTGAGTGATGTGGACATTGAAAATGTGGTTAAAACGTATGATTGCTGCAAGTATCCCTTCTCTGACGTCACCTACACCTTTAATTTTCAACGCAAATCGTTATACCACGTGCTGTACCAGATACTCCCTTGCGTTGTGATCACTCTACTTATCATACTCAACTTCATTACCCCCCTGACAGCGGAGAGCGAATCAGCTTCTGTATAACAATTTTACTTGCTATGAGCGTCTATCTGCTTATTTTGGCGGATTCCTTGCCGGAGACTTCGGATGATGTGGCCCTACTTGGTTTATACTACATGTCAACCATATTTCTGATCGGCTTCAGCCTGGTGGGTACCGTTGTCGTGCTACGATGCCACTTTGCGGAGAATAAACCTCCCGCGTCCCTGGTCAAGTACGCTAAGTTTATACTCAGGCGGCGTGACGGAAACAAAACCTGCAATACAGTGTTTGTGAGGTCAGTATCGCCGTCCCTAAAAGACGAAACGGAGGAACCTGAAGTGAAGAAGATTGGAAACGCCTTCAGTGATCCCGCACTGCAAGTGATCGCGAACAGTATCAAGGAACAGAAGGAACAGAACGAATGGAAGGATTCATGGAAGGAGATAGCGGAAGCGACGGACAGGTTGCTGCTCGTTATTTTCATCATCATTACTATCATAGCCTCACTAGCCATCTGGCTGAAGATCTGAAGACCGCGTGAATCACGTAGCCTCCCAGGCGTTCTTTTGGCTCGTCACGCAATCCCGGTTGAGGCGTAGAGGGAGATCATGTCACGCAGTCCTGGTTCCTTCTGGTTGGGGCGTGGAGGAAAATTGCGTGACATTCCAAAAGAAAGTCTGCTTACGAGGCTATGAATAACAGTTTTATAAGCTTCCACGAGTAACCACTCGTCCCAGTCCTACATGTCCGTGCCCAGAATGTATCGACACATCTGGGACTTTTAGGCAGCCATACGTATACCGCTGAAATTGAAAAGCTTACCAGAATTAATTTGCTAAATGCAATAAAGTTTGCATAAACTGCTAGAGAAGATGCGTGTTTTATTCACTTACAACTAAACCAACTTACCGCTTTCCACTCGAATAAATTTCCTGCTCAAACGTGGGTACTATTTTTCTCCGGCTCAATACCCTAAAAGGTACCAGAATAACTGACTCGTCCCCAGTCGTCTCTCTTGTCTCCTTTGTTGGGAGTCGCAAGACGCGGGGGGGGGGGGGGGGGGGGGGGGATGCTCCCGTCGGCGCGCTTAATATTTTATAGGACACAAGAGAGACGACTGGGGACGAGTCAGCCAGAATAACTCTAACAGTGTTCATTTTAGATTTGAACCCTCTAAGCGGTACCAAGCCACGAGTTTTAACCCCAAAAAGGTACGACGACCACCCCGGCGAGAGTGATCGCTTTTTTAACGTCGAGAAAATAGAGAGGCAGTGAAGCGTATAGTTTTAACGGCAGGTATTCTATAGCAGAGCGGTTGACAATATCCTGTCAGAAGAAAGTCCTGTTAATTCTTCTACATTAATATTTTACATAACGTACTGTTTTTATTCCAAAAGAGTGAGCTATTCCATTGGTTGCCATGGATACGCTGCCCTCCACAGGGAATTTCGCTGATGAAACATTGAGGCTCTGTCATGGTGTGAGACAAGAGAGACGACTGGGGACGAGTCAGGTGTATGGTAGAATGTCCTTTATGTAGGAGTCATCCATGTTGTTTCGTTAGCTTTTTATTGTATTGTATCTTGTCGCCAAACAGGTTTTAACGGGATTTCTTCAATTCGTAAGCCACACCAGATATGACTTCGGATATCGATAACATTAACCCTTTCATTCCCAAGAGTGCTAAGTTCAAAACTGAGAAAAAAATATTGAATTTCGTTTTGCAAAATTGTCAATAACAAACTGCACCACTTGAAAGTACTGCTCAACAGCTTTCATTTGAATGGTCACACACACTAGGGTTTCATCCACAGACTCAAAAGTACAACCACATTTATTGACTCAAGGTTTGACTCTGGGAGTGAAAGGGTTAATGCTGCCTCAACGAGTATATATACAATTCTCTAGTCATCTAGCTCAGTTCTCTACTCAGTGAGCTCCGCGCTCAATTTACTTGCTGATAACAAGTGCTTTGTTGATGTCTTATTACCATGATTACAGATCCATACTGTTAACACTAAAGATAAACAACATAATTTAGGTCTTATGAGGTAGTTTCAGCTGTTTGTGATCTCAGAAATAAAATAATCTCAAATGAGGCTAGTTATATTTACTTGTGCAAAATTATGTATTTCATAACTAAATAAGCTAGGACAATTTGTGATGTCCCGGATGAACGTGTTTCTGAGGCCCAGTTCAGACGCCGTACTTCACATGAGCCGAATCGAATTCGAATTTAGGCCGACCCAAATTAATTTAGACCGGCTGAATTGATTCAGACGCCGAGCTTAATTCAGCCGAACTTAAATTAATAGGGGAAAATTGCTGTTATACTGAAAAATACATTATAATAATTCATGCATTTGTTTCGGCTCATGTGAAGTTCGGCGTCTGAATCAAAGCCGGTCCACAGCCGTTATTCCCGGCTGAGCTAGGCGGGAAGAACGGCTGAGCCGATCCGAATTCATTCAGCCGTTCTGAATTGATTCAGACGCCGTACCTCACATGAACTTAATTTATCGAATTCGATTCGGCTCATGTGAAGTACGGCGTCTGAACTGGGCCTGAACTGTCACAAAAACGGATATTTTTATACCATTTTTAAATTTTCAAACGTGATAATAATTTAGAAGTGATGTCTAAATAGATCAGTTGAAGTGAAAGCTAATGATATAGGCGGTAGAATCTACTCTACTTCTTGTGCAATTTTATACTGAATGGCAGCCATATTTGTGTCCCTCTGAAGGACACAAACATGGCGGCGGCATATAATATACTAAATACTGTAATTTTCTGAAAATTTGTTTGGCAATAACTCGGTTATGAAAAACGCTACAAAGCTTTTTGTAATATTGATGACCACCAATGTTTTCCTGTATTAATTTTATTGCTATTTTCGCAAAGCTTTTCTGCAAAAACAGTGTCAATTTGAGCTTCCTAACTATTCGTCTTGCTGTTTGATCATGTCAAAGTGTTCACGCTTTCAGTTTTATTCATGACACAGTAAAAAAAATATTATATATTTTTGAAACAAACAACAACCACAATATAAATGCAAATTTCGCTGCATGTGGCCGCGGCATAATGCTGATTGGATGATTATTCGTGGTTTGCTAAGCAGTACTTGAACTTACCAAAAATGTTTCTATATTTATATCTTATCTGGTAAATATATTTTAGCTGCCAACCTCTTGATGTGATTGCTTTGGTAACCGAGTTAGCTATTAACCGGGGGAAGGGGTAATAATGAGAGGGAAGGGGAGAGTTACAAATGGTGCGTCATACAAAGATGGTCAAAACTGCCCTCCTATCCGAGGTCTTTGCACAGAACTTATGAGTTAAAGCAATATTCTTTTGACTCTGCTTCAAAACGAGTCTTGGTGCAAAGCCTTTCATATGAAATGAGTTTTACTCACATGTTCATTTTCATGCACAACAAACTAATTTTCATTTGAATGGCCTGTTCGCACCTTAATTGGACTCGCGTTTTGAAACAGAGGCAAAAGGCAACTCGGGAATGGCTTATTCTTCGCCCTCTCGCCGAGACAAAGCTTTGAATGTATCTTAGGCGATATACAAATCGGTTAACAAACAAAAACGATTCTAATTTTCCCATTACATTAGACAGTTTTAATCAATGTCTTTCCCCTCCTGTCCCGGAATTAACAGATATTTTTTACTAATTTCCCAGGTCACTGCCATCTAAAACAATAACCAGGAGAATATCACTGTTCATCAGATGATTTCGCTGCGTTTCGCTTTACACTAAAACCACTAATCTCCTTACCTCACCAAGTAGCTGTTTTGTCGCATGAGGTGACAAAAAAATAATCGATGAATTGTCAGCGAAACAAAGGTCGGTCTGAGTTCAGTGATCGACTCTTCCGACAGCACGTCTCACTCTGCTCGCTTGGATTAGGACTGAGGACTGAGGACTGAGGTAATATTTACTCCTTTTTTTGCAAACTAATGATCCAATCCGGCTCTATTTTAAATGCTAGAACTCACGCGCGGGTACTGTATGGGTTGCCCTAGGCCTGGGACAATTATTTATTAACTGAACAGCCGCCGGATCGGCGAGCGATCTCCGGTGTCTTATGCACGAGCTGTTCATGTTGAATAACATATTTTTTTCATTTATGAAACATGCAGTCCTCTTATCTGGCACTATCGCCGTAAATATCGGCCGAGAACTGTATGAATTCCTGGACAAAAGGTACAATTCGTGCAAGGCTTGGAAAGAGTTTTAGGTGGACATACAGTAACCACACCCTATCGCTAGCTACTCTCGAATTTTAAGACGTCTTTAAATATATTACCGTCTACCCTGGTGAAATTACAAAAGCTTGTGTGAGGGTTTGCAGAATCACAAGATTTCGTCTGTACCATGCATGAAAGCATTTATTTTTGTATGAAAGGCGATGAAATTATAGTCGAGAATAACTTGTTCCAATGCAAGCGAACTGTCTATTGTGTTGGAGGCTGTGCATGGTAAACAATGGGAAATCCTTTCACCCAAGAGTGCTAAGTTCAAAACTGACGGAAAAATCTTGAAATTCATTTTGCAAATTGTCAAAATTAAAACAAACAGCACCACTTGAAAGTACTGCTCGATAGCTTTCATTTGAATGGTCACACACTAGGGTTTCATCCACAGACGCAAAAGGTACAACCACATTTATTGACACAAGGTTTGACTCTGGGAGTGAAAGGGTTAAGCGTACTGGATTACTGTATGCTTGGCAAACAATTGCAGTGGAAAGCTTCCATAAAATGATCACATTCGTCTAGTCGAGAGTGGCAACTGCAATAAGCGTTTTCCTTCAAAATCGTTTCGACAACTGAAAAGCTGCATGTTGAACAAATTTGATTCAGTGGGGTGCATCGCAAATGAAGGCATAGTGGGGGTGCATGTACACTTTTTATCACGAGATATTTCACAATATCGAGCCATATTTTAGGCTAGTAATTTTACAATATTGGGTAACAATCCAAGGTTATCAGTTGAGCGCTAATAGTGTTTGGCTCCCGGGGGGTGGGGGGGGGGGGGGGGGGGGGGCTCCCTTATATACGCAATATAGGTACGTGCCGCTGGACAGGGTATGGTTTTTGAGCATTTGCTCTGAAACAGGGTATACCAAAAGGCATTTTTTAGTCTGGACATTAAGTCTGGAACAGGGTCGCAAAATTAGCGTTTGTGCTCTGGTACAGGGTAGGGGTTTTTATAGCCCAACGGCACACCCCACCCAATTTTTTTGGGAGTACCCCCCCCCCCCTCTCCCCCCAGGGGCTTGGCTACATTTTGCACATAACCTCGCAGCAGCAACATTGGTAATATTTCATTTTCGATACTACCAATTAGTCAGTGACACAATTGCAAGCTACTTGGAAAAAAATTCCGAGTTCTCCCAACAGGAGTCAAGCACACCGATCGGACGCTCTACCACTGAGCTACAGGAGATTCGTGGGAGCTCAGGCCATATAACTCGGGGTTTAAATGTGTTTAGCTGTGTTTAGGTAGATAATGTCACTGATTAATTAACATATTTCTCAAATTTAATTATTTTATTCATTTTGCAAAACAAACTCGGTCGACCACATCGTACAATTGACATTCAAATTTAAACAGACGAATGATGCTGCATGGTAATTTTAAAATTATGTCTGCCAATGCGCTGCACACTCCACAGCGGTCAAACGCACGGCGCGCGCACAGTTCGCGCCAAAACTGCAAGTCCTCCCTCCACTTTAAAGCCGAAACTTGAGAATTGAAATTTACTGAAAACTTATAAGCTTTGTACGCCGAGTATGCATAGATAATTTAATAATTGTTATCCACCTACTTTATTGGCTCGTATTTTGATTTACCACTATCGCTTCTTGTCCATTACGCTTCAAACTATTCGAATACCGTAAACTGCCGCTTATAAGCCCTGGGCTTATACAACTTCGTAAGGGGTTTTGGATGTGCTTATAAACGGGGGGGGGGGGGGGGGGCTTATATCCGGGGGGCTTATAAGCGAAATAAAAAAACGTTTCGAAATAAGCTACAGCAGCGTTGATCGAAATACGTTTTTCATTTACTGGTTTTTAATTACGCTTTGAACGTCATAATAAATCGAATTCATTTCAATAATTGGAACAAAAACTAGAGGGGGGCTTATAATCGGATGTATTTTTTTGTTTACAGGTAGATGGGCCTATAACTGGGGGGGGCTTATAAGCGGCAGTTTACGGTAGTCAAGGCAGCAAAAACCGGAAGTGGCGTTAAATTTTTGCGTTCGACCGCTGTGAAGCTGCACATGAAGTCGAGGTCGAACGCAGACCGAAATACGACCGCGTTCGCAGGCTCAGCATATGCATGATGATTACGTCAGTTGCTTAAAATTCACCACTAAGCCTCGTTTGCAAGATTTTTTCTCAATCTCTGGCACGTGTGTGTTGTTAACACGTGGGTATTCTTCTTTCGTGCGTTGTTACATGAAGTGTTTTTATATTCAAATCTTATGGGCCTTTATCACAGCCCGCCATGTTGGTAAAAACAATAGCGAGGGTCCACAATAGGGTTCCCAGATCCCGCCTTCCCGCCTATTTTTTCTCGTTAATCCCGCCATCCCGCCCTTCTTTTCGTCGAAATCCCGATCTCGCCCAAAATTTTAAACAAGTTTCTGTGTTATTATTAAAATAAACATCACATAAAAGACTTAGGCCCCGTCCAGACTTAGGCCCCATCTCGTCCCGCGCGCGAGACCGCGATTCTTTAGAAGCATCCAAAAGAATCGTGGGCTCTGGGGACGAGGCTGACTTTGGCCTCGTCCACACGTACCCGTTTTTCATAACGCTCCGTTTTCATCGAAAACGCATCAAAAGCTCCTCATCCACACCATCGTTTTCGTAGCGTTTTCCCCGTCCATACAAATACGCTCGAAAACCCGCAATACGGTGTCAAAAATCGCCAGAATACCGGCCGAAACCGCAGGTTTGGTGAAATAGACGGAGGTCTGATAATATTTTAAATCTTCGATCCATTGCGAAAACTGTGAGCTTCAAGGAACAGATAATGTCTAAGGACAATTATCAGTGAATATATTTTGAAGCCAAAAGGAGGTTTAGTATTTTGTTTATTATCCTTCAAATATTTTCTATACTTGCGTTTTATCTTGACTGACAACAAATTTCAATCGAGTTTCTGTTGGTTTAGCCACAAATATCAGCATTTGCTAGCATTTTCTAACTTTTGCTAACAAATTGCTTGCTCGTAAATACATTTCCCCAGAAATAGTTTTTGAGGCAAGGCTGTTTCTGACAATTTCCATAATTGCTTGATCCCTACGTGGACTGGCTCCGAAACCTCTTTAATAATTTTCTGACCCGCAACGAATATTTCTTTGAAAATCGTTGAACCCTAGCTTGAACAAGCCATTTAACAGCTGGAAGTTTCTAGAAGCCCGGAAGATTGTTTACGTGCAGTTGTCATCGTAAGAGTAGTTTCTCCTTTTGTTCCTGTTATAGAAACTTAAACAAAGTTTGATCGTGGAAAATGTTGGTTGATGTACATCTATCATTTTATTTCGGGAGTGCAAAATCGCGTGCAACATTTTGTAAATTTGAGAACTCAGACAACTCATTGTTGATGTGGCAGACAGTTCGATTAATTAAGTCTGATGATCTTGGCTTCTGCGATAATATTCAGAAACAATTGTTTTGTTTGAAAGAAATTAACAGACCGTAATTTGAAAGCGTTCCAAATCTATTGTACAAAACCCCTCTATTTTTAGTAAGGCAGTCTCGTTTGAGTTAACACTGAAGTACATTAGTTTGTTTGCTTGCATTGAGCTCGCGCTCCGTTATCATCCACACTGATCTCTGAAGGTAAGCTCCTTGAAGAGGGGGACATTGGGGTTCTGAACACCGCAAAACCGCAAAAAAAATTGACAAATACCGCAATATCGCAAAAAAAATCGCCAAATACCGCTGCGGCAATATGTCCAATACCTTGTCAAAAATCGATAGAATACCGAGATCGCTACTCTGTTCGTTAAATTTCGCGCAAATATCAGCTTAGATTGTTAAAACGATCAAATTGTTATCACATTTCATGTAATATGACTAATATAAACTCGCGTGACGGATTAGAGGATCTTAGAGCTGTTTCGAAGCGTTTCCGAAACGACATGGAACTGGAAAAGGATGGAAAAGGGTCGTAAAAGTCGTAAAACACTGGAGGATAGTTTTTAATACCGACCAAAACGCTAAAAAACCGAATCCCGCAGGTTTTGAGAATACCGCAATACCGCAATTTTAGATTAGAATTACCGAAATACCGCATGAAAAATTGTCCAATACCGCAATACCGCAAACCCCAATGTCCCCCTCCTTGAAGTTATATTATACTTGTTTTAGTGATCGCATTGCCTTTCTTAATCTTGTATTCTAGGTTTTGATTAGTTCGTTGATAAATTTAAAACAGCTCCTTTGCTATTAATTAATTGAAACCCGACACAGCTATAGACAAAGGATCCATTTGTACCAGTCTGCCTTGTGCGATTGGTCAATTCATGCAGTTGTAACAAATGAAAGACGAAAGCTAAAACGATAAACGAACTACAAACAGTCCTACACAATCACGTAAAAATTGAAATCCCGTATTTCGCTACTTTTGTCCTTGCGATTCTCGCATCCCGACCCCTTAAAAACACGAAATCCCGCTCCCGCTCGTAATTGAAATTCCCGCTTCCCGCCCGGGCTTCCCGCTCCTGTTTTTAGCTCGCATCCCGAATATCGCCACAAAAATAAGCCAAATCCCGCATCCCGCCAAACCTATTGGGGACCCTCAATAGCTTTTTATTCCCCAAGGTCCCCCAAGCCTCGCATTCAGACGTTTCACAACGAGTTTACGCGTGGTTTCAGATGTGGAAACAAAGGTTTTAAATCCTCTGGGATTTAAGATGGCCGCCGCGTGATTAAGGTCCATATGGCGACCAACTGACGAGTCGCGTATGTAAATCAGTGTTGAAAGTAAATGTAAACGAGGTTTTTCCTGATCAAGATAATGTTAAGTAATGCTTTCTTGGCCAAAAATAAATAAATAAATAAAAAAATAAAAAGTAATAAAAAATAATAGAAAAATAGAAAAAAAAAATAAATAAATAAAATGCTTTCTTGGCTTCGACAAGCAAAATTCAGTTCACAAAACTTTGGTAATTCTTTCATGTAAAATTTACAAATGTGGACTTCCTAAGCGAGGCTTTGGGGTTAAATCAGGTAGTCTGACGTAAACATGCATACGGGATATTCCTGGGGTCGGGAATTTTTCAGCTAAGTTGTAAATATATAAATACAAATATTCATTTTTTTTTTAAATTTAGAAAACAAGAATCCAAGATGAATTCTGAGGTAAGATTATTCTGTTATATCGAACAGGGATGTTTTTCATTTATTTCATTGCACCATTTCGTTCAGAGGATAATAAAGTCAATTCGTAACAATAAGAAAATCAAACTTTCGATAACTTGTTTCCAGGCCTCATAATTTACAGCGAAGTGCGCTCTACCGTTGCCACTCGACAAAGTTTTTGATTTATCTTTGACAACTTTTTGACAACTTTCTGATGGCTTTCGTTTTAACTGGCCAATCAAAATGCAAGAACTATGAGAGGCGGAGATGTCAAGTTCCACGTTCGTGTTCTGGCAATTAAGACGGATTCCGCTCAACGTTCGAGCAGTAAGTGCAAAAATTAATTACTAAAAAACTACTCATAGCACGGTAACATTTTGAATACTATTTGAAACATATCACTTTAATTCACTTCCCCAAGTGACCCCGCAATTAAATTCTCAAGCATTCTCGAGAAAATTAATGTCGAACCTCGTAAAAAATGATAAAAACGCACGCCATTTTGTTTTGAACTGACACGAAGCGTCTTTTTAATTAAAATATGTAATGACTTCTCTCGCGGGGTCAGCTTGGGAGCTAATTTATCGATAATTTCTTCTTAACTGTATTCAAAATGTTACCGTGCTATGAGTATTTTTTTGGTAACTTAATTTTTTGCACTTTTTGCTCGAACGTCCAGCGGAAATCGTCTTAACATCTCCGCCTCCCACATTACTTGCAATTTGTTTGCTAGCTTAAATGGAAGCCATCAGAAAGTTCTCAAAAAGTTGTCAAAATTAATCAAAAACTTTGTCGAGTGGCAACGGTTGGGCGCTCTTCACTGTAACTCATTTATGGTTTTATTAGAAGGATATCGTGGAAGACCAAGTACTTCGCAAAGCCCAGCGTGGTTTACTCTTCGGTAAACCAAAGTACGGCATCTTTGTTACTGCCTTCTACAAACACAAGCTGAATGTAGACGACCCCGCAGTGCACAGTGGAATTGTGGGTGCAGCTCGTGACGTCATCACATACGCGCTAGATCTGGAGAAAGCCCAAGGAACCGGTAAGGAATTGTATCTGTACTTTCGGTGTTTAGTCTGTGGAGTTGCCATTTTGAGTAATTTGGCGCGCGAAATCTGGGAAGAGAACAAAACTGCTCGGGACGGAGGTGGATTTGTCACGTGACGGGACGATTTCAGCGCAAAAAATAGAGGGACTGTTGTGTCCTATATTGAAATTTTCTCCTATAATTTCTCATCAACACATCGCTACAAAGCCAGGCGCGTCAATTTGTTACTGAACTGATCACTAATGCAAGAAACAATTGTGGACAATGCATTTTTTCATAACCATCCAAGGTAACCCTCCCCCCTTGAGTGAGTAGTTTTACTTCCAGCCTAGCCCGGCCCTGTCTTACAACTCCCCCACCCTTCCCTGTTAACTTATTATTACCATTCTCTAATTTAAAATGTAATAGCTTCAAATTATAAGGTCCAGTAACGAGAATCTGCATACAGCTGTTTCAAGAAAGGTTGTCGGAAAAAAGTGCACGCGACAATCCCGAAAGGTAATCTGGGATATGATCAGCAAGGTACGTTCCTGACACTGTAGCTGTCGAACCTACTTTTGTTGCTTTCTTTTAGCACTCACAAACATACGTTCATGGCGTCTCGTGCCATTTTCTCAGATTTCCCTGAAATGCTGAAGTCAAGGACCGTGAACTTAAAACTACCCACAATACCTTTCGGGATTGTCGCGTGCGCTTTTTTCCGACAACCTTTCTCGAAACAGCTGTATAACTCAATAGGGCTTTTCCGAGATGCCTTTGCCTCGGTTTCAAAACGAGTCCTGTTGCGAAACCTGTCAAATGAGTTTGATTTGCATGAAAATGAACTTGTGAGTAAAACTCGTTTTCATATGAAATGTTGTGCACCAGGACTCGTTTTGAAGCAGCGTCAAAAGGCAATTAATGGAGGAAATGGCGTGTTCATCATTTCAGAATCTCGTACTCGAGCAATTGTCGCGTTTGACCCAGACCAGTGGAGGAAGTGGTACAAAGATGACCCTAAACTGGCAAATCTTGATCGTCGTCCACTGGGAAAACGACTTGTTCCTGACTCGCAGAAATTCCTGGACACCGGAGGAGATGTGTTTTTCTTACTTAAGTCAGACGTGCAGGGAGAACTGGAGAAAGTTCTTGATTACCTTCAGGAAAAAATGAAAGATTATTGCAGGAATTTTGATGTGACTAAATCACAACCCCCCAGTAAGGTATGGCAATGTGAATGTAAATGTGCGTTATTATTAATGGAGAATATACCAGTCGCCTCGACTGGTGCTGTGCCTTGTTGTGGCGGGGAGGCTTGACTGCCCCCCTGCGACCCCCAGAGCTATTCTGGCGGGAGAGTTTAACTCCTGGCAGGTTCATCCAAGCCGGAGAGGTCTGTGGAGGAGAGGTCTGACAAAACAGCACCCTGGTCCTCCAGGGTGGAGTTTTGGCGCAGGGCTAACAACCCTACCTTGTAAAACATAGAATGTTACTGAAACCTCAACGAGGTTTAATGTGCCACTTGTCATACAGAGGATGAGTGAGTGAGTGATATACTAGTCGAGTAGTTACTATTATTTCATATAGTAATTAGAAAGTATCTGTTCAGCTCTCTTGCGTATACTGAATATATGTGCAAAGGGATTATTGATAAACGCCGTTTATGAAGATTAAGTTTTGCATCACTTATGAGGGAACATGAACAAACAGTTAAATATTCAATATTCATATTTCTAACTCATTTTTCTCCCTCCTCCCATTACGTCGTTTCGCCTCCCTTTCTAATTTCTTTCAGCTGTTCCTCTCCCCTCCTAAAGCACCATGGCTGCTTGACTGTAGCATTTAAGGCCGTTAACCCTTTCACTCCCAGAGTCAAGCCTTGAGTCGATAAATGTGGTTGTACCTTTTGAGTCTGTGGATGAAACCCTAGTGTGTGACCATTCAACTGAAAGCTACTGAGCAGTACTTTCCAGTGGTACTGTTTGTTTTGACAATTCTGCAAAATGAAATTCAATATTTTTTTCAGTTTTCAACTTAGCACTCTTGGGAGTGAAAGGGTTAAGGAGGTTGGAAAAATTGAAATTTAATCAGCATACAAATGCAGTAGCCTGAACAACGATCCAGTGTTCCCTTATAACAGGTGTTCCGAATTAGAAAGTGGTAGTTCGTCGGTATGGGGACTAAAGACGGTTTTATATTCCAAAGTTTCATGTTTTGGTCTTTGCTTTCTTTCTCTCAGAGGATTCTCCAAAATTCGTTTACTGATGGAGTGGCAAACCCGAGCGATGCGGCAAGCATTAAGAACTACATTGTGAAGAATGATGGAGCCTTGTCGGGTTATCCTGGTTCAACGTACCTACTGTCGCAGAAGTTTGAGTTCAACTGGGCGGTCCTCGGAAATATGGACAAGGTAAATTATGTCCTTATTCCACTTCTGCCACCAACCTTGTAATAAGATACGATTAAAATCAAGAGAGCATTTATAGTTCAGTTATATTATTTTTATCCTATTTGAAAGAATATGGGAGGAATACGCTCGCAGCTTCCTTTAACAGAACTGTAATAGGCGCGGTGGCCTATAATGGTTAATTCGCTTGACTCTGGATCGCAAGACAATACTTTCACATTGCTCCTCTCCACCCAGGAGTACAAATAAGTACTGGCGAACTCGTAGGATAACTAAGATGGACTAGAGCTTTAGTATCCTATCCAGGGGAGTAGCAATATACTATAGTCGCTTCGTGCTACAGAAACGGGGATAAGCTCTGGCAGGCCGCTAGGTTCGTGAAGATGTGACCTTTTTTTTAACCTTTTATAGTTAAACCAAGTTTCAGGCTCACAGGTTCAGGCTGTGATGGAAACAGATGAATAGTACCGAGCACAAATGCAAATAAGGAGCCTGGAAGAGTCTAAATTATGGGAACTTTGAAGTCAATAAACCACTGTTGGCAATTTGTATGCACAAACAAAACACATGCCAAAGCTTTAGTATCAAAAAGGTCTAAGACAATCAATCAATCAATCAATCAACCAATCAATCAATCAATCAATCAATCAATCAATCAATCAATCAATCAATCAATCAATCAATCAATAACTTTATTACTGTGTCAATATCTACTAGCTGTCCACAAGTGGACTAATAATTGGGGACACTTAGTTTACAAATAAAATTACAATACAATATCAGACACGACTAATTAATATTAGACTAGCTAATACTTTTAATAGTAAGCATGTGATCAAACCAAACTTTTGACCGATGGAAAAATTTTAAGAAATTCCAATTTTAAAACTGTTACAGATCCAAAAAGAAGATATGATCGGAAGGAAATCTGGCACGGACACTTTCATTCCCCACAAGGACAAACGTGCTCACATCGCATGTGTGCACGTGGTGCCCGATGTTCCACCCGTGAACGGACTCCTGAGGCATCCGCGCATTTTCCGCGTTTCAATGCCGTACGGTCACGTGGAGAACGAACCGGGTCGTGAGGAAGGACTGATGTACTTGCACATGTGTAACACCACAGAAGTGTTCAAGACGATTCTGAAAAGCATCGCTGGAAACGACAAAGAGTCCAAGCTGGGTGAGGTGTGCCTTGATAGGTTGATCAGTGCTGTCCAGCCCCTCCAAGGGACTTTCTGGTACGTACCAAGTGCTGAGGAATTGGAGTTACCCACCCTCAAGGAGCGAAGGTAACGTGTTTTTCACTTAAAGGGACACTGTCCTGATTTTAGCATGATTTTGGGAAGCTCAGAAACATATCTAGATCATAGGAAGTTGAACAATAATGGTTTGATTCTGTAGAATAGCACTCGAAAAATGACAGGAACCCATTCTATTAGGAAGTGAGGATGACAAACGACAGCGAGGATGGAAATGGATTGCAATATGGATTTTTGAAAAAACGTCAGGATGTCAGTTTTTCAAAGTTTCAAATTTGGTTCGGAAATCTTTGAAATTTTGCAAAATTTTTGTTGCAGTATGGAATTTCTTGAAGAAATTGCTTTTTATCATTTCGTTAGAGTTTATTAAGTCCTTATTTCATAGATTTAGGGACCATTTCGTGCATTTATAACAGTTTTGAGCAAATACGCCGGGACAGTGTCCCTTTAATTTATAAAACATGGAGAACGTGTTTCATCCGATTTCCAGACACCGAGAAGAAAGTTAAATATATATACGACCCGTAGCGGAGTAGTTTTGACGAAATTCGAGGTGATTGGAAATCCGATGAAACACACTCTTGAGTGTTTAAATTTTTCTCAATGACCGTTTTATACTGGAGACGTTAAAGCCGTCTTGCTAGAGCATGAATGCTCTCTCCTCTTTCTTTTGTTGCCAACTCGGCGTGTTCAGCGTTTGAATATTGACATTTGAATACTAGAATAAATTACCAGAATAAATCCTTCGGGCCAACACTTTATTCTTGTAATTTATTCTGATATTCAATGTCGATATTGTCGGTGTAATCCGTTGAACTGTTTTATGAATTTTATAGTCATTCGTCGTTTTTCTTAGACTAATTATAGTATGTGATTACTGAAGTATCGGGAAGTACATGTGAGTGGGTTTTTTAGGCGGATAAAGTTGACAAGCCTGAACATGCGCCGAACCGTGAAATACTCCCTTTAAGCGCCGGCACTCCTCCGAGTCATTGGATTGGAACGGACTTTCACCTTACGATACCATAGTCTCAATTACATTTGTACAGTCGAAGCTCTCATAAGCGGACACCCTCGAGAAGCAGTAAATACAGAGTTTGTATCTCATTAATCTATTACAGGTTTGATATCTTGGATTTCTGGAACGTAAGAAGCCCCACAAACGACTACTTGTTTTACAATCAGAAGGAATATCTCCATCGTATGACTACTGGTGGCTACATCCCCGGGGACCCCCCAGTGACCGAGTCCTCGGCCTGTTAGACTACGCTTTTCAGCAGTGGAACGACCAGTGGTTCAAACGTCGAGAGATGCCTAAATATCCTCATCTCTTCCTGGCAGTTAAGGCTAAAAAGAGTAGCACTTTACAGAGTGCCTCCATCATGATCCGTAAAGGGTGGGCTATGAAGGTGTCATTGGGACGGTTGCTCACCACAAACAAAGCTGTCAAACTAGAAGATCCGGGTTTCTTTGGCAGAAAAGCTGACACCTTTAACCTACATCCAGAGGAGCTCATCGTGGGACGAATGCCCCCGTGCTTTTCCTTGGGGCTTGGAAAGGCCGTCATGCCCTACCTCCGCGAGGACGAAACGATGCCGGCTTTCTTCAAGGGTCTAAGTGAAGCAGCTGGAATGGGTCACGTGATACCTGATTATGAAACGCTACTGCAGAAAGGTCTTGGCAAAATGAAAGAGGAAATGAACGCCAACAAAGGAAGTACCAAGGAAGAGCAAGAATTTGTCACTTCCTGTATCCTAGCTTTGGATGGAGTTCAGAAGTACATCCGAAACTTTGGATTCTTGGCCGGATACTGTGCTAAGAACAGTGACTTCTCGCTATCTGATGCCCAGCGGTTAAACTTGAAGAAGGTACAAGTGTTAGCTATGTCACGATATTTTAAGTCATTTTCGCGATGTGCAAAATCACCTTGAAAATAGCGAAAGCCTCAAAATAATAGTTTACTAAGGTGGAAAGACACCAAAGAGGTAATAATAAACCAAACAGGAACAAGGATGGTTGAGGATGGAGAAGATTAAGACGGATTGCGAACATCGAACTTGAAACAATTTTTTCAATATGCGCCATCGGTGACGTAGCTCCTTTAAATATTGAATATATAGCTCAAAATATCAATTCTTCTTTATGGTTGCTTTACATTTCAACGTCACTTTGGTGTTTTTATTTGATATATTACAAACACTAGAGATAGTGTTTCATCCGATTTCCAAACACCGAGAAGAGGATTGAAAATACGACGCGTAGCGGAGTATTTTTGACTAACTTCTAGGTGTTTGGAAATCAGATGAAACACTTTCTCAAGTGTTTGAAATGAAATCGTAAATTATGTTTGTATGTATGTATGCGTCGGGGTTATGATTTCCTTTGTTGTAAATTGATGAGTTCTGAGAGCTTCTGAGAATTTAGTGGCAAGTCACTGTAGAGAAGAGAAGGCGCTGGACTTTAAATCACGGGGTCCGGGTTCGAGGTCTTTCACTCTGACCACTATAGCTTGTAGGTGATGTTGTTTTCGGTAGTCCCGAGTTCAACTCACTCGACTCGGCATGAAATAACGTAGCCATGCTTTTTTCCATTAAAGATTGAGGCGAGAATGAACAAGATCTCAACCGACCGTCCTGAGACATTCATTGAAGCTGTCCAACTACTGTTCTCCTTTCACTGCTGTCTTCACCTCTCAGGGGAGCCCACATCCATTGGACGTCTGGATCAGCTGCTGCAGCCTTTCCTCCAGGGTACCCCTACTGGGGAAGCTCAGGAAATCATCGACTGCCTGTTTGTGAAGCTCTGTGAACACGTGCATCTCAACTCCCGGCTTTTGAATGATATGGGCACTTGGGGGATGAATGCCGTGCCGTATAGCAGCACGGGAATGTTTCCTAATGGAGACACTATCAACCAGTGGGTTCAGCAGGTGAGGAAAGTTCGTGTGTGCTTATATACAGTACCATATACGAGGCAGTTAGCTTGATCCCGGGCCAAACGAGGATGAGAGCTGCTGAGAGTTGGCTCTCGTGAGAATTTGAGTTTTTTCCAACTCTCATCGACTATCATCACCAGAATTTAGCGATTTTATGTCTTGACTTCGCCTTTTATGGGTATTTTATAATACAAGCTGAAAAATTTCCGAACGGTGACTGGTTAGACCGAGCTGTATTTATCTCAAATACGTAAATACCACTCTCCGCTGAAATGACATTTAGTAAAACTCTACTAGTATACTAATGCAAATGAGACAATCTGATTGGCTGAGCTACTCGTACACTATCAGCCATTAATTATAAGTGTGCAGTGGCTGGAGGTCGTCTACAAAATTGCGGTTTCTTCTCGTTTCTCCGAAGTTTCGGAAGAAGATTTAGAGTTAATATTATCATCCTCTCTTGTTGACAATTGTTATGATTTTTACTAAAACAATTAGATTATGAGCTCGAGATTTCTATGATGGCGGACATATCTAACGTTTAGTGTGTGGAGTGTGGACAAATGTGGACATTTCAACGAGTGTACAAAAACCTACGAATATGGAAAAAAAACACTTCTGTGTGGTGTAACTGAGCTGAAGAAAGCACTCCAGTTTCATTTACCTCTCTCTTCCCACTTACGTTTACAGTGAAGATGACGCTACCGTTGCCACTCGACAAAGTTTTTGATTAATCTTTGACATCTTTTTGACTACTTTTTGACGACTTTCGGATGGGTTCCGTTTGACTTGACCAATCAAAATCCAAGTTTGAATGGTTTTAGTTTCTAGTCTAGTTCAAATGTGGCGCCACAAAATTGAACCCATCAAAGTTGTCAAAAAGATGTCAAAAATTAATCAAAAACTTTGTCGAGTGGCAACGGTAGTGTCATCTTCACTGTAAGTTATTTTGTGGGAATAGACGTCTGAACTGAAATCAAAACCGCACGTTTTTTTCATAATTCTATCAATGAACGTCTAATGGTATGTGTTTGTTTGTCTTTAGATCACAGTAGGGGGGTACAAGGCGAATGACGAAGCAGTCCCACAAGATGCCTGCAATGCCATCACTATCATGTGCCTGAAGGCCTCTCGCAGGCTTCCACTTAATGCTCCTTGTTTGTCTCTGCGAATGCATAAAAATATGCCTCAAGAGGTACGTACGTGCGGTTTAGTGTAGGGGCCCAGGGGGGCCGGCGTGGGCCCGGGCTTCCCCTTATGGTGAAAAATTTTTGGTGCTCACCTAAATTTAAGAATTTTTTTTAGGCCCCCACCTTATAAACAGGTCTGGATCTGCCATTAGTACCCGCAGCTAATAGCGACGTTTTAGATCGCAGTACGAGCTTGACTAGGAGTACGACTTTGAATTTCAAATCAGTCACGTTCCCAGAGCCCTCGCTCCTCCCTGTTGCTGACCAGTAGAGAAGGAGTCTCTAGGAACAAGATTGGTGTTAGACAAGCAGCAATCTTTATCTAATAATGGGATTTTGAGGCTTGATAATAACAATAAACGTTTGATTCTACACAGGTACTTAAGGAAGCAGCTAAGACAATTCTCAGCGGAGGAGCCCATCCTGTTCTTCCACACGATGACCACTTGATAGAGGGTCTTATTGAAGCGGGCACACCAGACCTACCAGTGAGCCTAAAAAGCGCGCGAAATTACGCGTGCGACGGCTGCTACGAACCAATCTTCCCCGGTGAGACGGACTTTTCTTTGGCTTATGTACCTCTGTTGCAAGTTCTTGAGATGTCAATCAATCACGGCTCTACCTATGCGATGGCTGGGGCTGGATTCTTGGAAGGGGTACCACAGTCGCTACCTACAGAGCAGCCAGAGGACATCAAAAGCTTTGAACAGGTATTTGCTGATGTTTCCCATTATTTATCTGTTTTAGGCGTAATATTGTTCATAGTGATATTCGGCCATAATACAGCCAACTTTCTCTAAGCGGACAGCACTGTAAGGCGGATACCTCTCTAAGGCGGACATGGCTGGCTGGTCCCGGCAGAATTTCACTTGTTTTTCTGTTAGTAACTAAACTCTCTTCAAGGCGGATACCGTAGAATTCCGAAAGTAGCGGCCCCCGTTACTTTCGGATTTAGCAGGCCAAAGGGGCCGCTACTTTCGGATAGTTAAAAAACGTTTGTAATTCAGCAGCCGTTTTACACAAAAGAGGACATATGGAAAGCTCATTGTATATTATAAAATTGTTTAGATGTACACATGTTCGTATTATTTGACTCTGAGTAATCTGATGGTACATACAGCTTATACAGACCGGTATCTCGATCTTCATGCAAAGTTTTCAGGAGGATTCAATAAGTTAAAGTTGTGAAAGACTGCTCAACCGATGGCCCGACACTGTTCGGGATTTCAATGTTAATAGGACGAGACAAATATTTTTTTTGTTTACGTTCCAGTTACTATAAATTCATGCGAACAGAGACAATTACTTTGTACTGAATTTACTTTACTGTGTATTTTAGAGTCATAAGTTTGTTTACGTTCTAGTTACTGTTATTGCATACTCATGAACATTGTTTGATATATATTTTATTATATATAGTATTCAATTCACTGCCAAGTTGTATTTGTCTGTACCTAGTACCTAGTACTGCATTGCCAATTTTACTGTTTTTGAGTGGTAACGAAAGGGGGCCGCTACTTTCGGGGGGATCGTTACTTTCGGGGGGCCCGTTACGGCTTTCGGGTTTTAATAGAAGTATAAAAAATTAACGTTACTTTCGGGGTAGATTTGTTTCGGGGAGGCGTTACTTTCGGGAGGGCCGCTACTATCGGAATTCTACGGTACCTCTCTAAGGCGGACAGCGGACACTAGTTTAGCAAATTCTGGTGAAACAAACCTCTCAAGGCGAACACTACTGAGAAGTGCATTTTTGCACAATCAATATTATAGACCGGATATTATTTCAAATGGACCGACTGGTGAACTTACCGTTCACTTTGCATGAATAAAACTGTAAAATATTTGTACTAATCACCTTTGAAAGGGACTGTAATATAAATATGCAATTGTAACTTGCCTTAATAAAGATCTCGTTCCAGTTCTGACGTCACGGGTTTCTATAGTGATCGTACCCCTGGTGCTTACCAACTAAGCCATTCATTTGCAAGATTGCTATACGTATGCGCATTCCCTCGCAAAATTACTTCAGTTTATTACATCGTTCATATTCTTTATTTATTTATTTAGCTCAAGGAGCTGTTTGCTCTTCACCTTCGCGTGCGAACAGAGTACAACGTCTTCCTTCTGCTCCTCAACTACGGCAACATTGTCGAGTTTTGTCCCAGTCCCTGCTCTCTTCCCTCATCCGCGGCTGTCTGGAAACTAAGCGGGATATTTACAACGGCGGAGCTAACTACGCCTTGGTTTGTGTGCAGTTTATTACCTTCGCCAACACTGTTGACGCGCTGTACGCCATTAAAAGGCTCTGTTTTGATCACGACTCGGCTGTCATAACCTTGCCTGAGTTTGTTCGCTGTCTCAAGTGTGACTGGGGTTACAACATGCAAGAGCCCTTCCACGACGAGATCGCAGGCACCACGCGTGGTCAGCGGCTATCTGACACCTACAAGGAAGTGCGCGAGAGAGCGCTGAGGTTGCCGAAATTTGGAAGCAGCGCCGGCTCAGAAAATGAAGACGTTCAAAACATCACCAGGTTAGTTGAATCAAGAGTTACCCAATGACACAGTTTTCAGAACCGTTTTCTAATATAAATTGTGACGTCATTCTTGCAGCTGGTTGGCTGAGCAAGTTTCAACTGTTGTTAAGAAAGTGGCCCGCGATACTCCAGATGGTCAACCGCTGAAGGGATTGATTGACGGATTGAAGAAGAAGTACTCGGTTCCCGGAGTCCCATGGGACGTACTACTGCCTACAGGATCCGGGACATTTGAAGGATACGTTGGTTGGGGAGGAGGATGTGCGGCTTCCGCTGATGGCCGGCGCGCGGGCTCACCTGTTGCCTCAGACTTTGGCGCGGCTCCCACTCCATTGGATAAACCTGCCATACCTCAGAGCTTTGATATCTACAAGTAAGTCCAAGAAGAATATAGGTAGATGCAGTAGTCGTCTTTTGACCAGATGTATTTTTTCTTTTAGTGGAAGACTGTAATTTCAAACGTTTATTATGGTCGTGGTTTAGATGTCCTTATGCATGTTTACGTCAGAGTAGCTAATTTCGCCACCAAGCTTGATCGCTATCGAAGTCCAAACTTGTAAATTGTATCATGAACGAATGGCTTCGACTGTATTAGACACAAGTATTATGGGCACAAAATTCCTCCCGCACGTCACGCTATTATATCGGACCTAATGTTTCCTGCTAAAAAAAACCCTTGAATGTGTTTTTCATGTGTGTTTAGATCTCTTAAATGCTGGGATATGCGCTCGATCAACGTTGGTTTCTCTAACGGTGCAGAAGTTGGTCTGAAGATTGACGAAAACTTCAAAGAGAGCGACATGGTTACTTTCCTGAAGAATTATGCTGACCAGAATGGTATTGGAGGAAACATTTTGACAAGTAAGTTGCTATGAACAGGATCGTGCACCATTTTAATTAACATTTGTTTGACTGGTTTTCAATCGAGTGTTGTAATTCCAAAACCGAAGCAATCACAACGAGCTCAAACAATACAATGAACCAATGAGAACTCGAAGCAAATACACGTAAACAGCGTCAAACGCGGGAAACGAGTGTGACCAAGGACCGATTGGTTTTGGTATTGCATCTGATTGGTCCATTACGTAAGTGGCGACTGCGGTTTTTATTAAACAAATCAAAGAGCGTTTGTGAAGCATAACCGAAGAAATTCCGGATTCGAAGACCGCTCTAGATAGTTGTCAATTGCATATAAAAAGACTGATAAGAGTAAGTATAAACTATATTTTATATACTCGTGTTTCGTCTACAATACAAAGAAATGCATAGGCATTAATGGAGAACAAGTAAACTCAAGAGAATTTTAACTTGAGCGAAAATAATTTATATTTATATTTTGATCATATTGCATCATGGGAATCCAATATGGCGCACGTTGAAGGTTTCCGCTGACAGGTTGTTACTTCTTTTCAGTTTTCTTGAGTTTGCGCTTGAGTTATTTCGGTTTACATGGGTGACGCAACGACGCAAGGACAATAAAAAGGAAATATTTCCTTTTCTTGTACAGTCGGACACTTTTTCTAGTCCCGAGGTTCTCCGCTTACGAGAGGTTCCACTGTACTTGCGTTTGTGCTTGCATCGTCCCGGTTTACACGTACGTGTCTTGTGCTCATGCTTGCGTCGTATATGTGTAAACCTTCGTCGTTCGCAATCCGTCTTAATCTTGTCCATCCTCAACCATCCTTGTTCCTGTTTGGTTTATTATCACCTATTTGGTGTTTTTCTACCTTAGTAAACTATTATTTTGAGGCTTTCTTCAATTTGAAGGTGATTTTTATACTTCCAAAAATGGCTTAAAATATCGTGACATAGCTCCTTTAACATGTTGTTGAAATTCTCAAATATTCAGTTGTGCTGGTTGTTTTTTTCTTGTGTTAGTTACCTGTGCCAGCCCTGACACCTTCGCCAATGCTCAGCGGAATCCAGAGCAGTATGACCTCATCCGCGTGCGCACAGGAGGCTGGAGCGAGTTTTTCATCGCTTTCTTCACTGCTCATCAGAAACACCAAGAGAGGAGACTGTATTACCACACTACATGAAGTATTGAACGCCACGGCTCATAGGTGTACTGCTTCATTCCATGGAAACAACTAAAGCATTGTTTTTTTTTCTTTTTTGTTTTTGAAGGTTCTAAAAAACAGTAGATAAGAACTTATGGTGGTTCCATCATTAGGGACCTTTAGCAATCACGACGGCGACGTTTGTGTTTTAAGCTTGGTTTTCACTAGCGACGCAAGCACAAGCGCAAGCAACATACCCAGACGTAACGCGTTGATCACCAGTGCCTATTGTTTGGGACAAATCAACACGTTACTGCGTCTGCGTATGTTGCTTTCGCTTGTGCTTGCGTCACTAGTGAAAACCAGACTTAACTGCTCAGGCGCGTAGGTACTACAGTTAGAAATATGTGTTTAGAGAGTTCTCCCTGAGTAAAATATCACAGTGAGCCAATACACTCCATTTAGTTCACATTTTCGCGTCAGTCCTCAAGTTTAATTCCTATCAAAAATGAACTCTCTACCAAGGTCTGCCACTGTGCCCCTGATGAAAATGTCAGACCTTCTGAGCAGTCACTAAGTTTCAGTTCATCATCATTCTATGTTGGTTCCCAGTTACCACATTAATGAGCTCATTAAATGGCTGGCATACAGTTTTATATAGGTTGTCTAGCACTTCAGTACCCTGGGTACCAGGGGTTTTTTCTCGCCCGCGCTGCGTCGGATCGGCCCGAGGCCGACGTCGGCGTCGGCCAAAGGCCGATTTGAAACCGGAAACCGCGCAAGAAAAGGCTCTGGCACCCAGGGTAGCACTTCAGCGAAGACGTATCTGATTCACACTAAATTCATCATGTTTAACAAAATAGTTTTACTCAGTCTTGAGAACCACAGTTCAGCAAGTGCGTTTCCATTATTAAATTTATGCAATGCAAAATATTCCAGAAAATTGCAATAAATATTTCTGCAGTGTTTGCAGTCTTAATTTCTGATAGGACTCGCTTTGAAACAGAGGTAAAAGGTAACTTCCATGAAGAGTCTCGCGTACCTATTTTCATCTATTTTAAAACACATAGGCTCGATTACCAGCCGCTGTTCGGGAAAATGAGCCCACGCTCATTCCCCCGAAGGCAGGAACGAAGACCGGACTCGAGAGAGCGGCGGAAATCGAACCTAAAAAACACAGTGCTATCATAAATTAGCATATTTCATTCGCGCATCCTACAGATAAGACAAAAAAAGGAACGATATGTTTCCGCGTCGCAAAATATATGTGTAATAATCAGCAAGATATTTTAAAAGGCTTGATTACAAGCGATTACGTTATAATGGCGTTGTTTTGGTGTCTAATTGGCTTAAATTTGCGCGGAACGAGAAACCTTTTCGCTATCATGTCACTAGGTAAGCCTCGCGTTGGATTGAGCGCGTGTAGAGAGAGGTCTGGTTACTAAGGATTTAGAGTTGTACTCTAAAAAACAAATGCAAGGTTTACAAATAGCGGTGTCTTTCATGTGACCACCGTACTTTTATAGCTGTAGAGCAAAGATAAAATAAAATAAAGGGGGTATTCATTGGCAACTTTAATAAACGTTGTTTGAGCAGTTCTAAGCCTATGTAGTGATGAAGGTTCGGTCCCGAATTTTCTGACAATTCTACCTATTTTTTTCTTAATTACTATACGTGCGATGTTCCCACGCGCTACGTCTTGATATATTAGAGAGATTAAGCACCATGTCAGCTACAGCAAACGTCAGCTTGCACTCGATTTTCTTTACTTTCCTCCAATCGTTAAATAAATCCATCAGAAAAATCGAAAATAATTCACACGTTCACGATAAACGCGAAACTACTCACTTTGACGTACAAACGGCAAATGGTATACATGTACTGCAAAAGCCTGATTTTTGCCGTTTGCTGGAAAAACAAACGTGATGCTTAATCTCTCTATTGTCTCTATAGTTTCCCGTTAAATTTTTTCGAGTTTACCAATTCCCAGCAATATATTTCTTTAGATTCCCGGCAAAAACTTGCTGTTCTTCCGGAAAACTGACAGCATTAGGCCATTTTGTATAACATCGTGTTTCTGCATGGCTCGGTCAAATAAATTTTTGTTACCAACATCCTTTCCTCGATCAACGAAGACGGTGCTGATACTATTGCAACGATAAACCTACGAATGAACCTCATTTTGCTTCATATTTCTTAATTTTGAGCAATTACAAATTAAACAAGCAATTTCAAGAAGCAAGTCAATAACTCGCTGATGAACGACTATCAATTCGATCGTTAGTCAAATAAACGGCTCAAAGTCAGAAAAACAGTTCAGGTTTTGATAGGCAAATTTAATTGGTTTGCCATTTGATTATGTCGATCACTAAACTGAGAACAGCCTATCAAATAGCGGATATTTTCCTGGGGGAAACAGCAATTTGTTTACGCATATATTTTCAAGAAAGCCGATATTGTGTATTTTGTTCTTCTTCTAGTAGTTCAGTACATATACGCGAAGTTTAATACTGGATTTCGGACTTATAACCAGGCCCGGTAGCCAGGCAATAAATCTCGAGGATCGTTTGGCCCGAAACTCTCATGCACTCTCATGCGCTCTCATTGAAATTGAACCTGTTGAGTCGTCGAGAGTTTTCTCTCGTTTGGCTCACGCTTGATGATAGTCGATGAAGAAAGTTGAAGAAGAAAAAACTCTAATGAGAGCAAAATTCCAACAACTCACATGCTCGTTTAGCCCGGGCTTAACAAAACGAAATAACGACAAAACGTACAGGTCTGAGAAATCGCCTTTAATTAATACACTGAGAGATTCGTACGTGCCTGCTCCACAAAATAAACTTTCCGCTTTGCTCAAGGCTTACGGTTGGTTTCCATAGAAACCACGACCTGACGGATGTTAAGGGTTATCTTTTATTTTTTCACTAGAGAAGGTGATATACATGTAGGATTGAGCGGCTTCTCTTTAATTGCGGTGTTGTTTCCCGCTGTCAGCTCTTGTCTGTTGAAAGCTTTCATCTTTTTTTTTTTTTTTTTTAACTTTCATCTTACGTTTGTTTGACACCGCGTACGTTTTTCACGAGTAGTCGACATCAACGCAACACTGTATGCTTCAAGATTCAAGAATAAACTCGCTATTGTTACCAATATTTGCCAAACACAGCTGTGTCTTTGCTCCCATTGTGTTGTGAATAGAGAGAGTTTAAATTTTGCCTTTTGATCGCCATTAGAAAAACGATTACTAATCCCTTCCCATCAAAAATTTACAAAGTGGAGTTGTAATGATACAATACGACAAAGGATTAGTTTTTCAGAATTTGTTTTTTTTGGAAAAATTTTCTCGGCAGACGCTTGACAAAAAACAGACAGCTGCTTCAACATTTTGAATTTCCTTTTTAATACCAATGTATTAATTTAGCATTTTCAATTTGAGGAACATTTGCACAATAATAGAATGATAGCTACGGTGTTGACTACTCGTTATGCGCTAAAAAGGTGTTTGTTATCGATCTATAACGCACAGTAGATCTTAATCATTGAGATTCATGCAAAGCAGCAAACGCAACGCACGTACATGAGTCAAGACGTCCTTGCTACCTGGTAATTGCGGTTTAAAAATAATGGTCGACCTTGGTCTATGTGGTCTTGTGTTAAGCGTGTTCCTATTCCTTGCTCCCTCAGCCATTTACTTGACTTATGGTTTAACGTGTCACGGTGCGGAAAATAACCAGACTCAATTTTGCTCCAACGTGACTCAAGAAACAGCCGTTGTGTTAATAGCGTTTGGGTTTGTTTTTCTCATTTTTGGAACAGTAACTTGCCTCTTTGCTTTGGTTGTTTGGCGATCAACTGTTAACTCTGAGGAATCTGGCGATAATGAGATCAAAGAGAATTCTTCTGACTTGGTTTAAGTGACAGAGGCACAGTGAAGGAATAATTCTGTCAGCTTTTATGATGATATTGCGAAACAAACAACATGTTGAGAAAGATATTATTATGTCAGTGACACAAGTTACTCGTAAAAAATTCCGAGTTCCCTCAACAGGAGTCACATCATCGGTCGGACGCTCTAGACTGAGCTACAGGAGACTCGTGGAAGCTATATAAGGCCATATAACTAGTTGCATTTGGAACTCCGGAGCTATTGTACATAGTAAAATCGTAGCTGTTTTGCCATCGTATGCATGTAATGCTTCAATTTCAAGCCTTTCTTCTAAGGAAAAAATAGCTTCAAGAGTTATAAGCCAATACAGCTGACCATCCATGATTATGGCTACCAAAATAACAATTACAAGAGACTGATGTCCTTCATTGGGTATCATTTTTAAAAGCGCAATGCAATCAGAACATGAACGTCAATTTGTGATATATATTTCAATTTAAATCATTTGTTCATGGGATCATAGTTAATAGAGCGAAATGGTTATTAAGCCCGGGAAAGTTCTTTGTTATATCTTTATTTGGCTTTTTTGGCCTTGACCGTGCACAAAACCTGACAAAATACAATAGCCGGTGGTTACGTGTGTTCAAGCAACTAACCAATAGAAACGTTTCGGTTACGTAATTCAACCATCGCAAAACAAAATATTGTGCACGGTCGTGGACCTTCCAACCTAAATGTTGCCATCTTTGTTTGCTTCTTTGAAGTTTGCCAGGCTTCATAACCATTCCCCTCTATTAACTATGATGGGATGCATACGTAATTGTCTGAAAAACTTGTTGAAAGACATCTTGAAAACGTTCCAACAGGCTGGTACATTAAGCTTTGATAAAATTATAAAAAAACATATTCGTAACACGACCAAAGGTCACCAAAGTTTTCAACCATCGTCAGATGAGCGGGCTTATTCTCAGAAGCCGAGAGATAGCCATGGTAACACAAAACGTCAAACTTACTTTGATAAGTTTGGCTGTGCTACGAAAAAAATGGATTTCTATTTGTTGAACTGAAAAAATCAGATACCTTAATCTTTGTCATGCTTCAGTTTGCTGTTGTAAAGATGACATTAAACTTCTAAATAAAAAGCCAAACCTCTTTTTATCACACTTAGTAGGCCTAATTTATACGTCGCATTTCAGTCGCGCCAAATGTAATTCAAGTCTCAGAAAACTCGCCGAAATCGCTTTATTCAGCGCAATACCCACATTTCTCCGGCTTGAAAATTACATTCGACGCGACTTAAAGGGGCACTATCGCGGGAATTTTGTTGCTCTTTTGGTCAAAAACATGCTAAAAATTACGACTACGTACCTTCGCTCATACACGATCTGCGCTTAGAGTATCAAGAGGAAGATATCAAGTGAATTGTTGAAGGAAGAGTAAGCCGTAATCAGGTTTTAGCAATTTTTCCAAAGCACAAGGGCAGAACTTGAAAAAGTCTGCCCGACTTTTTCAAATTAAGATCAAAAGCTCCTTATAGGTAACTCATGATAGCTATCTTTTTATAGCTTCATTACACTGGTGTAGTAATTTTTAACAAAACTGGACCATGCATTACTTGGACATTACACAAGTTTCCATTAAATATGTCTTTTGGCGTTTGTCTTTTTTCAAGTGATACTCATGCCATGATACTGCCCCTTTAAATGTGAAGTATAAATTAGGCGTCTTACAGCCCATATTTTCCTGTGAAATTGAGAAAACAAATTTTCGCGAAAATACATTTCCCTTGCTAGTGCACGCGTTTCGGTATGCCCTTTTAAATTTGCCGGCAAAAAAAACGCTACTTCAAAAATACAGAGCGTAAGGATGCTTAGACTACAGTAAAAACCCGCAAGTAAGAACCTAGTTTTTAAGAACCTGTTAGGCTAAAATTTGCCAGTTTGACCCCCTCTATACAAGAACCTGTTTAGCCTAAAATTTGAAACAGGTTCTTATTTTCTAAAATCTATATAAAAAAATGTGTACACTTGGGCAAATAAGATAGGTCAACATTTTGGAATTCATGAAAATTCATGTGATCAGTGCGTCAATTGTTCTTATTATAGTCATTTTTACATAAATACTTACTTGGTATGCAGATTTTATATAAGGAATAGGCTGAATACCACTAAATTCTATTAGCTACAATGTAATTTTTTTCTTCAGAAAATAAGAACCTATTTAAGAACCTAAATAGCCTAAATTTGTCCTAATTACCATTTATGTAAGAACCTGTTTAGGCTAACTTGGGAAAATGCAGGTTCTTACTTGCGGGTTTTTACTGTATAAACAGTCCGGCTATGTATTCACATCTATATTTATTTTAATTCGATCGTTGATACGTTTGTTGTATCGTGGAGTAGCCATCTTGAATATCGATGTGCCGAGCGAAACCTGGGGAGAGGACCCTGGCAACAAATTCAAGATCGCGGCATAAAACATGCTGGTGACTTATATAAACCATCGAATCGGACAAAATCAAGAAAATTAAAAAAATAATCATATTCTTACTAATAGATGTTCCAAGTAATGTGGCTTAGCTTTTAGTACTGAGTTTTTTTTAATAAGAAACATTCTCGATATAAAAACAGTTTATATTAAAGGGACACTGTCCTAATTTTAGCATGATTTTGGGGAGCTCAGAAACATATCTAGATCATAGGAAGTTGATCAATAATGGTTTGATTCTGTAGAATAACACTCGACAAATGACAGGAACCCATTAGGAAGTGAGGATGACGAACAACAGCGAGGATGGAAATGGATTGCAATATGGATTTTCGAAAAAACGTCAGGATGTCAGTTTTTCAAAGTTTCAAATTTGGCTCGGAAATCTTTAAAATTTTACAAAAATTTTGTTGCAGTATGGAATTTCTTGAAAAAATTGCTTTTTATCATTTAGTTAGAGCTTATTAAGTTCTTATTTCATAGATTTAGGGACCATTTCATGCATTTATAACAGTTTTGAGCAAATACGCCGGGACAGTGTCCCTTTAATTGCACCTGCACATGATTACATACATCACTTACATTACATAAGCCAGCTGACTTACACTATTGCATGGTTACAGCAAAAGAAAATAATAAATACATTACTACAATACATGCAATATATATATATATAGGTGATTTTTTCAAAACGTGGTTCATAAAAATGAAAATCACGAAGAAGAGCGGAAAGGAGGATGAAGATGAGTGGAGGGGAAAAAGAGACTGGCATTTTGCCCAGTGCCCACTTTAGTATAAAAAAGCGAGCAAGTTACAGTGAAAGTACTGCAATTTTTATGAACCAAGTTTTGAAAAAGTCAGCCACAGTAAAATCCCGCTAATTCCCAAGGGAAACAAAACTAATATAGTTCACTTACATTACTTGTCCGACTGGTTTACATATTATAAGGAGCTTCCTATACATGATTTCATATCTCACTAAAAGAAGTACTTTTTAACTATAGTCGTTATTACGAAATTTTTAGCATGATTTTGGGAAGCTCAGAAACATATCTATATCATAGGACTGAACAATAATGGTTTGATTCTGTAGAATAGTACTCGACAAATGACAGGAACCCATTAGGAAGTGAGGATGACTAACGACAGCGATAGAAATGGATTGCAATATGTATGTTTGAAAAAAATGACAGGCTGTCAGTTTTTCAGTTTCAAGTTTGGCTCGGAAATCTTTGAAATTGTGCAAAAATGTTGTTACAGTATGGAATGTATTCACGAAATTGCTTTTTATCATTTAGTTAGAGTTTATTTAAAAGTTCTTATTCCAAAAATTTAGAGACCATTTCGTGCATTTAGAAGACTGAGTTTTGAGCAAATACCCGGGAAAGTGTCCCTTTAACTGAGAATGTTAAATAAATTTGTCCCACTTCAACGGTTATTGAAGACGTTTGGGTGGCTTTGTCTTTTAGTGTCAAGAAAGAAAGGAATTTGTTTGTGTGGATGCCATGGAAACCGTCTATACACACTTTGGTTTTTCAGTCACAATTTGGGTGCTGAATGATCTTTTGACGACGGATTACGAGCAACGATTGGTCAGCCTGGCACTGCGACGTCAGGAGTTGAACTTCAGCTTACTGAACGCGCTTATTACGCAAGAGTTGTCATGGAAACCATGTAAATCAAAATAAACTCAACTCTCTTGACATGCGATGCAGTTGTTTGAAGATCGCGACACTTCAATGTGTGCTCCAGTCTGGGAATTTTCTTAAAATAACGAATTGATTTGTATAATATAGTTGACAACCGGGGTAACGTTTTAATTAGAGCCGCTGGTTTATACATGATTTAGGCTTTCAAGGATGGCATTATTAAGAGTCTATAATTAAAATTACGTTGTACTATAATGTACTAATGTACTATAATGTACGTTTAGATCAGTGATACTAAATTGCGTGCTAGACTAATACATTTAACATAAATTTGTAAAACTAATAAGATATTAGAGAATTGAATTAAACGGAAAAGAAGGATTACTTATAGTTTTGCCGGCACCCACAACAATTTGTAGTAAAAAAAAAAGATAAATCACTTATTAACACTTCGTGATTTCTCTAGCCCCACACGAGACCGGCTCTTTAGTAGTTTTATTTATTGAAGATGGAAGACAAACAATGTTATGAGTAACTTTGATGGATTAATTAAAATAACTCCATACGTGACGAAAACGATGCATAACAAGTGGACGTCATGACATAATAGAATCAAACATTAACACAGTAAAGTTCATTTCTTCAAACACAAAACTGCTTCACACTTTTGCCTGAAGCTGAATTGACCAAAAGTCGTGTTTGGGCGCATCGATTTAGCTTCAATTTCCATCAAACGTGCGTTGTTTCGGAAGGTTTGACGTTCTCGATAGCCTAAGTAATTAAAAGTTAAACCGAGTTAAACCTCGCTAATCCATCACTTGGCCGTAAATACGATTAATTCACCTTTGTCATCGCGCTTAGCATTGATGCTTAATAAGAAAGCTTTGTGTGCGGGCATTTTGACATTTCTGGACGGATAATGGGAAATGGCACATGCCAAACAAATGCGTTCGCATGTTTAATTTAGTGTCTCCAAAACACGTCAAGAAAGTGAATTATGTAAATTTCTATTGAGTCAAAGAAAGGGGCTAGTGCTAAACTATAATCCCAAGAAAAGATGTCAAACGCAAACTATGAAATGTTACGTGCTAAAGTACTTGAATGACCAGACTGGTATTAAGCACCCTCTTCGAGCTCTTGAATCTGTAACCAAACAGTGACAAACAGTACAAGGTAAGTAGAACAGTTAGCTAGCTTGGTTCGCGCACGAGGCGTTCATGAGTTGATCGTGACACGAAAAAATTCAAAACGCTTATGTTTTCTTTTCCTTTAGTTGTGAAAAAGAGATAATGAACTTATCCGGTGAGAATAGTCACGAATAGTCTTACATCAGTTCAGGGTCGAGAAGCCGGGAACGATTTTTACGTTAATATTTTTGTTTATTATGGAACTTTTTGAAAAGGGTAAACTGTAATTTTCAGGCCAAATTCCAATGTATCTTGGCTAGTGTTGGTATCGTTTTGTTTGTCAATATTACTGTCTCTAGTAATGTATACTACAGGATAATGGCGGATTCTTCCAAGGCCTTCGTATAAGTTCGAAAGATATGACTGATCCTGTAAACTTTATTGATCACATTATAATGATATAGCAGCCGTTTATTGTTTAGAACAAACCCAGTCAAGCTAAGTTGACGAATTAAAGAATTAGCCTACTCTATTGTTCTAGCTATCTGGGGCATAAAAACATTTTTGTAAACTGGTAAATGAGAACGTGACAAGTTATTAAAGCTCCCTTATAGTGGTTCGGAAAAAAACATTGATCACAATATAATATAGCATCGGTTTATTGTTTAAGAACAAGCGCAGTAAAGCTATACATTAACAACAGTTAGTTGGTCAAAGTTAACAAATTAGAGAATTAGCCGATTCTATTGTTCAAGCTATCTGGAGCGAAGACATTTTTGTAAACTAGTAAATTAGAACCAGACAATTCATTAAAGCTCGCGTATTTCAGTAGTAGCCGACATCTTTACAAGTCTTATATCCGGCCTTAACGTACACAACTGTACGTTGTGAGCTAAATAATTCATCCATCTCCACCGGTGATATATTGTAATGTATGGCTGCATTCAGGTTGATCAAGCCGATTTCAGTGACCCCTTAATTTTGCCAAGCTGTTCTTACATGTGAACTTATGGCATTCGCTAAATGTTGTCAGGCTGCGCGTACCTCTTTTATTATCCGAAATTCTCGGGAGCATCTCTTTGAAACAGTATTAATATAGATTTTAGTTTCAGAATACGGAAATTAGAGTGGTACATGTACGGGGGGAGGGGAGGGGAGGGGGGGGGGGGGGTAATCTGCGAATTTTTGGGTGGAGGTGTGCCGCTGGGACTCTGAAACCCTTACCCTATACCAGACCATGTTCAGCTGCATTTTGCAACTCTTTTCTAGACTAGATACCAAAAATAATACCTACCCTATCCAAGACTCGCTTACGGGATCTTCGACTGTACACATAATGGTAACTTAAGGTTATTCCATCGAAATAGAAGTTACACTGGAAAGTTTCTGAAACTTTCCCTAGTTGAACATTGTGATGTAATGTTTCAAAATATAGAATAAAAAGAATAGGTCACCAGCCCCGCGAAAGAGATATAATCGACTAAAATACCTCATAATTCCTTACAAAATCAACCAAACACACGTATTTTTTCACGTTTTCAGTGATTATTAATTTGTCTGCACTGAGAATTGGTCTATACTCCTTGTATAGAAATAAGATGATTACTAGACTTAAATATGCGAAAAAAAATGATAGGTCACCACGCTCGTTTACGAGAAAACGATCATTTGCCTCTCTGGCGAGCATAGCCATAATGAAAAAGCCGCCATGTTTTTAATGTGCGCGCACTAATTACGCGCGAAATTATGCGCAGAAAGGATGCGCAGTGCAATACTAAGGAATGACCTTAAAGAGGGAAATGAAAAGAACTGTACAAATGGATGACCTATTGTTCTCATAGCTTACAGTACTCAGTATTCGATATTTCGAGTTTTTTTTTCTTATTGATTGAATCACACTCTACACACAAGTTATGATCTCTAAGTAAATCAATTGCCAGAAATCTAGATCTTCTGTTCCACTATATTCATTTGGTGGCTTTCATCAATATTACAAAAACTACTTGCTTGCATTTGAATGGACGACATCAGAAAATTAACAGGCTATAGACGCCATCCCCCAGTCATACAAACGTCTCTAAATTTTCCAGTTTTTAACTTCCGTTTTCTCGACTCAGGTAGAACCTAACCTAACGAAACTTTGTACGATTACCAAATTAACAAGAGGTGGTCTTTCAGGTGCTGGTATTGATTTTCCTCTCAGTTTCATATGAATTTGCAGTGGCCATTTTGGAGAATAGTCTATTAGGCAATGAATGACAGAGTGCAAGGGTGCATGTCACTTTTCAGTCATTTCGTATATTACCGTACCGGCATGCAAATTCGGAATCAACCAATCAGAAGATCCATCTACTGTCCTGATTAATTCCTACGATATCAAGACAGGACGTGATATGTTCCCCAAATCAGGACCGTTTTGGGAAAAACGGACAAACTGCACTAAAATTATTATAATTATAGCGAGTAATTCGAGTGAAATTTATGAAGAAAACTGTAAGCCAATTTTCGCGCTAAAAACGCGACTGCTGTCTCGTCTCCTACTTACGGTTGTCTTAAAACAATTCAAAAACGATAAAATACGACGGTTTTTTCGCCAATTAAATGTTTCACTAGAGAAAGATAGAGAACGTTAAAGACAAGATGATGGAAATTATAACTTTACAGAGTTTTTTCAAACCATAAACAATCAAGACAGCAAGTCAGTGCAAGAAGTACATCGACATTTAAAAGCGTGGCACATGTTCTTCTTCGCGCGAACAAATTTTACCAAATTTGGGTACCGCTGAAAGTTTACGTCATCCGTGGGCTATTTTTCGCGCTTCTTTGAGAAAATATCAAACAGTTCGTTTTAAGAATTCCCTTCACAATGTTGATTGAAATCTGAAGAAAATTTTTCATATTAGTTCTTCGAAATTAAACCGGGTGGAAGGGCATAAAGTCATAGTGATTATTTGTATTATAAAAGCCTATGATACTTACATTAAGTCTTCAGAGTCAGTGTTTGGTATGCTACTTCATATATTCGTACTTATGTGACTCTACAATAATTGGATATTTTAAATGTGAATAGAATTATAATTTTTTTGCATTTGAGCGACGTGACTTTATTAAAGTTTTTAAAAAGTGTAACGTACTCAACATGTTCATGGTTATCCTTCTATTGTTATGTGTATGCCTCACAAACAATAATGCGACACATAGGTGGCTGCCCTTCCAATCAAGGGAGCCTCAAAGGCGCCAGCAAATCAACTGCATTTTTAAAGCGACAAAAATTATATTCATTATGTTTTTTGGCTTAAGAGTGTAAGAGTGTAAGAGTGTTATCTTATTCGAAAACAGTGGAAACGACACGCAATTTCTTTCCTTTATTAACCCTTTCACTCCCAAGAGTGCAGTTCAAGACTGCAGGGGAAAATGTTGAACTTCATTTTGCAAAATTGTCAAAATCAAACAGTACCACTTGAAAGTACTGCTCAATAGCTTTCATTTGAATGGTCACACACTAGGGTTTCATCCACAGACTTAAAAGTTGTAACCACCTTGTACAGCATAATAAATAGTACCACATGAAAGTACTGCTCGATAGCTTTCATTTGAATGGTCACACACTAGGGTTTCATCCACAGACTTAAAAGTTGTAACCACCTTGTACAGCATAATAAATAGTACCAAATGAAAGTACTGCTCAATAGCTTTCATGATTGAATGGTCACACACTAGGTTCATCCACAGACTTAAAAGTTAGAACCACCTTGTACAGCATAACAAACAGTACCACATGAAAGTACTGCTCGATAGCTTTCATTTGAATGGTCACACACTAGGGTTTCATCCACAGACTTAAAAGTTAGAACCACCTTGTACAGCATAATAAACAGTACCAAATGAAAGTACTGCTCAATAGTTTCATTTGAATGGTCGCACACTAGGGTTTCATTCGCAGACTTAAAAAGGTACAGCCACATTTATTGACTCAAGGTTTAACTCTGGGAGTGAAAGGGTTGAACTAAAACGAATGGAAAATTTGTACTGGGTATTTTTTTAAGATTACTACTACATTGAATGATTCAATTATAAGTTTTGTTACCTTAACGATCATTAGAGAAATCGGGACAGAATACATTCAGCTTCTTTTTGTAGCACAAAACGCACGCAACATTTGTAGCAGGATTTTTTTTTTCGCGTCAACAGAATAAAAATATATATATGTTATCCTCGAAAGGAATTGGGCTGGAATGTTTAAATTGATTCACTCGAAATCACAAGCTAGACAAAAATATATACTTGTGTGATATATTGCTTAACATGCCCTTTCACTCCCAGAGTCAAACCTTGAGCCAATAAATATAATGTTGTTCAGGTACCTTTTGAGTCTGTGGATGAAAGCCTAGTGTGTGACCATTCAACTGAAAGCTATTGAGCAGTACTTTCGTGTGGTACTGTTTGTTTATTGACAAATTGGCAAGTTGGCACTCTTAGGAGTGAAAGGGTAACTAACAACAGAATCGTACTTCTGTCGTATTAAAAGATTTAAAGACAACAAAAGTACGATTAATTCTGTTGTTAAACAAAATATCGCACTTCACAGTAAATGCACGTTTACGTAATGAATATGAATTAAATTAAGTTTGTTGAAATAAGTTTGTGAACGCTAATTATGGCACCATATGAACCACGACTGGTTTTGTCAACTGCATTAATCTATGTTCGCACGCTCTACAACACCCTTCGTTCACGCAACCTGATTATAGAAAGGAAGATTCTACAAAGTTCATCATCTTGAGTTTTGCTCAGTACATTCAAACGTGCTTCCGTAAGTATCAATTTACAGCAGTTACGAATTCAGTCAAATAATTGAATTTATACCAAAGACAAATTTATTTATTTGCACGGAAGGATTTTATGGTTGAATGCGAACACCGAAAGTGCACACAAAAATGATTCTGCCGTTCGGGTTCTCGTTAAAAATCGGCGTCCTTATGATGCCGACTGAGTTTATTCATGACAGAGAGCCGAAAAGGAATGAAAATGGTTACCTAGCTTTGACAAGTATTGGGAGACGCGGAGACCGCAAATGGTTAGCGCGTTGGACTCCGAATTGAGTGGTCCGGGTTGGAGCACTGGCCGGGTCATTGTGTTGTGTTCTTGGGCAAGACACTTCACTCTCACAGCACCTCTCTCTACCCAGTAGTATAAATGGGTACCGGCGATAAAATTCTGGGGAGTAACTTGGCGTTGGACTAGCATCCCATCTAGGGGGAGTAGTAATACTCCTAGTCGGCTTCATACTACAGAAACCAGGATAAGCGTGGGCCAGTTTGGCCGGCCTAACAGCTTTACCTTTACATTTAGCTTTGACAAGTAACTGGAGGCTAAAAAAACTCGTAATGCACCTTTAAAATGTTTACAGAGGTTTGTACTTTGTGTCAGTTCTATGCCATCAAGTAGTTTTCTTAACCGTGTGTTGTTGTTTTCTTTTCTCTTAAACTTAGACAATGAAGCAGATTTTAACCACGATTTGTTTTGTTATCCTGTGCGTCAAACTCGCCCAAGCAACAAACGTAACAAATTCTACAAACGCAAGCGTCCCAACAAACAGCAGCACCAACGCCACGGAACTCACGACACTGTATATCGGAGCGTTTTTTGATCTCGGAATAAAAGATGGATACGGCAGTCTACCAATGGCAGAACAAGCCATCGGAGAAATCAACAACAACACGGATCTCTTGTCCGGATACCGACTCGAGTTGGTGGTCAAGTCAACGCAGGTAAGTCGTCATAAAAATGTTCTTTATATACTTAATCCGCGTGACACAAACGCCATTTTTCGTTTAATAAAGCTTTTTCTGGTAATCCTAAATGCAGTCGGGTTAATAAACAAGTGTGCCGTTTTTGGCAATCTTGTTGAAGAAATCGAAGAGTTTTCGATTCTTATTATCCAATCAAAAAACTGCGCGAGCACTCACGAGTACTCCGAAAGCAATCGCGCCAGCAAATGCGTCATGTTGCTTAGCAAACTCGATTATGAAAACCGCAGGTTCAGTCCCGTCCTGGAGGCGGGATTCCGTCATCAACTGGCACTTTTTACCCCGACTGAATTCCTGATTTTTTGCGCGCGAGATTTCTATATTTCCACACATATATGCCTGATCTACATGTGCGTACATCTTCGTTTGCGAAGCCAAGCAATGAAGAATGACATGTACGTCAGCAAAATCAGTTTCGTCATTGAGCTCGCGCGTACAGTACAATGCGGGGATTTGTGCAACTGGCAAGGCTTTCAAAATTATTAAAATACGGCGTCCGTGGGTCGTAAAAAAAGACGGCGTGATAAAAATCGTTTCAAAAGGTGTAACACAATTTCATGGTTGTAAATTTTATGACCTTATTTACTTTAACTTTGCCGTGATACAGCAATGGATAGCGAAAAATAGTCCCTCTTCGCGATGAAAGAACGATTTCCATCTTACAAGGAAGAGTAATTACTATATATGTGTGTGTGTCGCAGTCTTCAAATCTAAGATTGTATAGTTTTCGAATAGTTTAAAGGAGCTACGTCACGGATGGCGCATCTTGAAAAAATTGGCCAATTTTTTCAAGTTCGCCGTTCGCAATCCGTCTTAATCTTCTCCATCCTCAACCATCCTTGTTCCTGTTTGGTTTATTATCACCTCTTTGGTGTTTTTCTACCTTAGTAAACTGTTATTTTGAGGCTTTCTTCAATTGGAAGGTGATTTTGCACTTCGCAAAAATGACTTCAAATATCGTGACATAGCTCCTTTAATAGGTAACAATCTTCTAAAACCTGTATAAAGTATATTATAACTAAATTCGTCTCATGCCCATCGTTCTCACCTATTTCCTGCATGCATGCACTCAATCGAAATTCACCAGAAATGAGAAATCCTTTATTTCCTCACCAGGGAAGTCTTGGAATTGGGCAGAAAGTATTCCACGAATTTCTGGACAGCGGACCGAGAAAAATCATGCTGTTAGGGCCAGTGGAAGATTCGTTAGCAAAGTCAGTAGCCGCTTATTCTGGAATACCTGACGTCAATCTCTTACAGGTCCGTATCATCGTTACAAACCGCTATTTATTTAATAGAAACTGAGAGCGAGCAGTCTAATTGTTTTAGCATAATCCAGTGGCTGATCTGTTAAACCGGCAAGGAATATCGATAAAACTGACTGAATTATTGGTCAGGGTTTTGTTTAACACTTTTCGGCCGTATTGCACGAAAAACTGTGCGCGTGCACCGAGAGCCTTCTTCAGATAGTATAGGTACCTGTGTAGCCACTCAAATGGAACGAAAATCTGAAACCAGCTTCAGTTACCAATCTGAACGTTCGGATTTCAATCTAAGATTGGTTTGTCCATAAATGGAAGGGGAAATCTAATTTTCGATCGCAAAATCCGGATTTAGAAACGCTACCTAAGAAACGTTTAGATCGGAACTGGAACATCATCATTTATAATTTTTTAATAAAATAAATGAAAATAAAACTCTCCTTAATGGAGAGGTTGAAATATTTTGATTGTGGACAATTTTGCTGTGAACGTGTCGAAACCAAGCTAAAACGAGGCAAAACGGGCATCATAAACGACTTTGGGTAATTTTCCTTAAAGTTAAGTTTAGTGTAGTCTTTAGTACTCTCAAACCATTTACTAGATTAATTTATAGTGTAACCAGCGGCGGATCCACTCAGACCTGTTTATAAGGTGGGAGCCCGAAAGTTTTCACGCATAACGGGGGGAGGTTGGAGGGCCGGGCATCCCTGGACCCTCCCCTAGATCCGCTACTGGTAACAATAAACTGAAATATGTTTTTATTCCAACTTTCAGTTCTCTTACGGGACGAGTGATTTGGAGCTTGCAAGCAGAAGAGACTTGTATCCGAACTTTTTTCGGACCACAACATCTGTAGCTTCACTGGATGCACCAAGAATAAAATTTGTCAAGGAGTATGGGTGGGATGAAGTGGGGATAATCTACGGAGACAGTGTGCAATATTTAAAGGTAAAATACTTGACTGACTGACTGGCTGACTGGCGGGCTGACTGACTGGTTGGTTGGCTGGCTGGCTGGCTGACTGACTGACTGACTAACTGACTGACTGACTGACTGACTGACTGACTGACTGACTGACTGACTGGCTGACTGGCGGGCTGACTGGCGGGCTGACTAACTAACTGACTGACTGACTAAATGACTGACTGACTGACTGACTGACTGGCTGACAGACTGACTGACTGACTGACTGACTGACTTACTGACTGACTGACAGACTGACTGACTGACTGACTGACTGACTGACTAAACTGATTGACTGACTGACTGTGACTGACTGACTGACTGACTGACTGACTGACTGACTGACTGGCTGACTGACTGACTGACTGACTGGCTGACTGGCTGACTGACTGACTGACCGACTGACCGACTGACCGACTGACCGACTGACTGACTGAATGACTGACTGACTGACTGACTGACTGACTGACTGACTAAATGACTGACTGACTGACTGACTGACTGACTGACTGACTGACTGACTGACTGACTGACTGATTGACTGACTGGCTGACTGGCTGACTGACCGACTGACCGACTGACTGACTGACTGACTGACTGAATGACTGACTGACTGAATGACTGACTGACTGACTGACTGACTGAATGACTGACTGACTGACTGACTGACTGACTGACTGAATGACTGACTGACTGACTGACTGACTGACTGACTGACTGACTGACTGACTGACTGACTGACTAAATGACTGACTGACTGACTGACTGACTGACTGAATGAATGAATGACTGGTGGCCGACTGGCTGACTGGCTGGCTGGCTAATGACTGACTAGCTGAGTATGTGATCGAGTAGTGAAGTAAATAGTCAAATTCGTGGAAGTTAAAGATTTGATAAGATCCCTCATACGTTTTAGCTACGTACTGATTAATAATCCTTTATATAATTCTCGATCTGTTTCTGTTCTTCAGCTTTCCAACCAACTAGCAAAACGATTACAACAAAACAGCATCAAGGTTTTAGCGGAAGTTCGACTGCAGGCCAATGATCCAAAACGAGCTATCAGAACCTTGAAGGTAACTGTTTAATCAGTTCAGTTTTCTAACCTCGGAATTTTAGTTTTATATAGAATAATTAACAATTATCCTGCGAAATCGCGCGGAATATCGCCTGATACTTCAGACGATATTCCGCAAGATTGAGCAGGATAATTGTTTTAGTATTCAAGAAATTGATAATACAAGCGCCATTTGTTACATATATCGCAGGATATCTGTTGAATACGGCCGACAGATATTGAGAGCATCATTACCATATTTGGACAGTGTTACAATTTGTTGAATACAGAATATAACCAAAGCTATTTTTGAGAACTATAAAATCTGGCCTTGACCATAAACTTTGATCATTACAACAGGACAAAGGGATACACGTTATTCTTGGAATGTTTCCACTTAATTCCGTTGCGCGGAAATGATTTGCGAGGTAAGTGATAATTAGGACTACGTAATTATCAAACTCGTACGAGAGACAGTGTTTCATCACATTTCCAAACACTGAGAACATAGTTGAAAATACGACGCGCAGCGGAGTATTTTTGACGAAATTCGAGGTGTTTGGAAATGCGATGAAACACTGTCTCGCGTATTTGATATATCTTCCCAATCGAAACTAAAACTAAGGAGTAAACGGGGAAATAAAATGGTAATTAAGCTAATTAAGATCAGATATCCAAACCACCGTCACGGTTATGATTTGCGCCACCTACTCAACCAATCAGATGTAAAACCAAACCACGTGCGACTTGGTCACACGTGTTTTCCCGCGCTTGGCGCTGGTTTCGTTTATTTGCTTCGAATTCTCATTGCTTTCGTTTTTTGTTTACGTTTGTTGTGATCAGCAATTGTAATTGCTTTGGTTTTATTTTTGGTTTTAGAGTGGTTTTAATTGAGTGAAGTAAAACCAAAACCAAAGTAATCACTCTGGCCAATCACAACAGACAAAAACACAAGGAACCAATCAGAACTCGAAGCAAATACACGTAACCCGCGACAAGCGCGGCAAAACGCGTGCGACCAAGCCGCGATTGGTTTTAGTTGAGCATTTGATTGGTCAAGAAAGTGGCGTCAGTTTTTCAAACCAATCACAGAGCGTAGTAAAGTAAAACCAAAGCAAATTCACATATTACTTTCGACACTCAATTGAAACCGAGCCTATAACACTCAATTGAAAACCGTTCTAAAACTTAGGAGTATTATTTACCCCATGATACCATTAGTGTAATATTTTATAACCGAATAACGTTTTTGTAATGTTCCCATGCCAGGCTTATCGAGAGCGGATGTATGGTCCTCATTATGTTTGGATGTTCTTAAACAGCTTTAATAACAAATGGTGGATACCTGGACAAAGAGAAGACAGCGCATGCTCCGATGTGGAAATGAAATGCCAGATACAAAATCACTTTTCTTTTTATCACACCAGAGTGTTATCTCCAAAACACGCCTTTATACATACCCTAATAAGGTAAGTGGGACAGTATAGAGGTTTCTATCATACAGTCACTTAGACTTTCTCAAAGCCGTTCGCTTCTCGTTTCCGGTTCCGGTTGGGAGTAGGCCCCGGGCTCCGCGCTCGATCTCTGAGCTCGAATTGTAGGCAAGTCTAACAGTCACTCTCTCCAAGCAACCACTTCTCGTAAGCCACCACCTCCCGTAAGCGACCACTTTGAAAATAACTGTCTTATTTTTCAGTCAAATACTGTTTCAAAAACTCTCTCGTAAGCGACCACTGCTCGAATTTCTTAAGCGACCGCGACCACTTTTTAGGCCAGAAATTTGACATACAGTTGAACCTCTCTAATACGGACACCGAAGGTATCCGTATTAGAGAGGTTTCCGTATTATAGAGGTCATGAATATGACATCACTTTAAAGACTCTGTTTCCAGTAAGCGACCACCCAACAGGATTGTTACAAAATCATTACTCAGATGTCATAAAAGTTCAATTTTTCTTTTTCATTCAGTGGCTCGCGCTTCAGACTATGTTGCTTATCAATCTCGGGAACCCATGATAACCTTGTATGAATGACTTGCAAAAACCAAGAATAAATTAGTTTTAATGAGAGTAGCGCGTTGTCTATTTGCCTGAGTTTAGCTGAGAAGGCAATAACTAAGTCTGAGTAACTTGAATATTCAAACCTGAGTGTGTAAAGAATAGATTTTTACATTCATAAGGTAACTCCCTTTTAAAGCAGTTATAAACAAAATTTAATGCTGATACTTCATCGAGATCCGAAGCTAGACCTATGTAGGCGATGCTATCAAATGCTCCCAATGCTTTACCAATTGCCCGTTCCGAAGTTCAAATGGAGACTGGGACGAGTTTTTAAATTTTAATTTAATTAAAAATTGAAGCCATCACAAGAACGATAACATTAAACTTAGTCAGTTTACCAAGTTTGGGGTTGTTTCGTTAGATTGCAACCATGAAGAAGTCTTTCAAAAATCAGAAAAAATTAGAGACTTTGTATGGATTTGGGGGACGCCATCCGGCTGAATTAGAGACATTTGTGTGGAATTTGCCTGGTTACTATGCAATGTTACATAACCAAAGTTTGAATTGTGGGTACATTAGCTAGTTTAAAGGCCCGGATACACGGTGCAAGATTGCGTGCAATATTGTGCCAATGGTTAAATTGCATCGTTGTCCACTCCTGGAAGGTCCTGAATTGTCACGCGCAATATTGCAGAAGTAGCATCTCGTTCCACTTCTGCAACATTGCGAGCAGCGCAAATTTCATTATGTTCTAAAACTAAAAGCTAAAAACCATAGCTCTTCTATCTTGAACATATTTACCTCTTTTAGGCTTCGCTAGTTTTGCAATATCTTGTTAAATATGGAAAAGCCAGCAAATGTTGCGTGAAATATTGCAGCGTATAACCACATGGAGTGAAATATGTTGCGCGCAATATTGCATGCAATGTTGCGCGCAAAATATTGCATGCAATGTTGCACCGTCAATGTTTGCATTTTTTTAACAGACTGGGGAGCAAATAATCGACGAATACCGAGCGAGAGTGGACAACTACAACGACACGTCGAACAGAAGCAATCTCTTCTTGAATGTTTACGATGCCGTGTGGTCGATAGCATTTGTGCTGGAGAACTCCAGAAGCGGACTTCTAAGACAAGGAAAACCTTTGAAAATTTGACGTACGGGGACGCAAATGCAACGAATTTGTTCAGAGCAACGGCAAACAACTTGGACTTTGCGACGCCAAATGTAGGGGTAAGTGTTATGACGAAAACAATCAGTTAGTTTAGCTTATTCATACAGTCGAAGCTCTCTGAGCGGACACTCTCGTAAGCGGACAGCTATGCTAGCGCCGCCTTGACAAAAGCCCGTTTGAACTCGAGCTCATACAAACTCTTTATTTACACATTCCCGTAAGCGGCCAGCTCCAGTTGCGAACACTTTTTCTGCTTCTCGAGGGTGTCCGCTTACGGGAGCTTCCACTATATTTAAGTCTTTCAATTCTTACTTTTTTTTTTCTGTCTGTTTGGCTTAATTTTGTTTGTTTGGCTTAATTTGTTGTTTTTTGTTGTTTTCAGAACACGCGTGAGATATTATACCAATGGAAACAGAAAAAACGCAATTGTCTTGAGACAAATTATAATAAAAGGTACGTGATTGATTAATATAATCTGATCATATTTATGTGGCACTAGTAGTAAAAACGTACCCGATTTTTTAGTGCTTTAAATATATAATACTGAATTCTCAAATAATTTCTCCAATCAAGAATTGTTCTTGTCTGTATTGCGTCACAAGGACATACGTCATGTAAGTTGCTTAGCAACACCCTTGCCGAAAAACGCAGGCTCAGAGAATGGAGATATGATTCTGAGGTACATTTATTCAATCTCTTCCTCGACTACAGTGAAGCTTTCTGACCAGACACTCTCGTAAGCGGACAGCTCTACGTACGGCCGCATGGACAAAACCCCGTTCGAACTCTAGCTCATACACTACTCTGTATTTACACATTCCCGTAAGCGGCCAGCTTCAGTTGCGGACACGTTTTTCTGCTTCCCGAGGCTGTATCAGACTTATCAAACAATAAATTAGTACTCAGTACAATTTTCAAACAACTTTTGAGATCAGTAAGCCGCACAAGTACGCTTTGCGGACCTATGCTTAACTGGGTTCTTATTTTGACATTCAGACGGCAAGTTTAAGACGGTTGGGTGCTGGACAATTTGACGTGGATACAGGAGCCTTCACTGCGTCGTCTGAAATACAGTGGTTTGGTAAGTATCACATATAACCTCTTTAAGGTGGGGGTATACCTGAATGCCATTTTTCGCCACTCCAAACATGGGTTTAATGGAAATATCTCATTCGCGTTTCAGCAATCCAAAAACTCTACGCTCATTCATGAATCTATGTTATGGGTGTTTTTGTAAATTTTTGGGTGATTTTTTGGTATGTTTGGGAGGAAATAGTTTTCTCAAAGGAGTTGTAAATTTAGGGAAATAAGAAGTATTGAAGATTTAATGTAGTTTTAAAATTAGAATTTGAAGTTAAAAATTAGTAGATGGACACCAACAGACAGTTGATACCCACGCAAGAGCAACCGCGTGGGTATCAACTGTCTGTTGGTGTCAAACATAATTTTATTTCTTCTATCCTTCTTTAAACCCGTTTAAGAGGCTCTTAAAATTTCATTGAAATTCAGGTATACCCCCGTCTTAATTCCATTTTTCAACAAACGTACGTTACAACGTTACAAAGTACAGTGTCGGGGTGTCGCCGTTTCCAGCTCCGATGGGGGATTGAGCCAGGATACGCCGTTTAACCAAGTGCCGCGATTCTATCATTCTTATTTATTGACATTCATTTACTTTCACGACACGCGGTGGAAAAAATCAAGTACACAATCAAAATACAGCGATAACTGAAAATAATCGTACTCGGACACCGCGCTCGGGCACCAAGTGTGAACACAGCCTAAAATGGACGATATTCAGTCACCCCAGTGCCCTTAGGCTCGCGATTTCCGCCGCTCTCTCGAGTCCGGTCTTCGATTCTCTCGGGGGGATTTGCGTGGGCTTATTTTCCCGAACAGCGGCTGGTAATCGAGCCTACAGTGCCCTGGACTGTAGTTAAAAAAATATTATCACCTAGAATGTGATCCAAGCGGTCGCCAATGTTGGTAGGCAACCTTTTCAATAGAAGTAAGGGCACTGACGAAGGCCTATTCAGACAAGTGCCCGTGTCCGGAACAGTGCCCGAGTACTACCCCTGGAGGTAGTGACCATGCCGGGCACGGTGCCCGGATTTTTATTCGGGTACCAACAAAAATATGTTCAGACTGGTAACGCGTACCTAGTGTGAGCGGGGCCTTACAATGTCATTTCTCATTTTAGCGGGCACGCCCTACACGAAGACTTCAGAGACATACACCTACCGCACAATTGACAGGACCTTGTTCATTGCCTGGGTCGTTTTTGCCGTACTTGGAATCATTTACGCTCTGTTTTGCCTGTTGACGCTGGTGTTAAACTTCAAGAAAAAGTAAGCTTCTCAAACTCATTAATAAATTCATCAAGTTAAAACAAAGGAAATCATAACCGTGACAGTGGTTGGAATCTGATCTTAGGGCCTATTTACATGGAGAAAAGTTGTCCCTGGTAGGAGACTTAACCTCCTCCGCGAGCCATCTTTTACCAAGCGTTTATATGAAATTCGCGCATGCTCTATATGTCCCGACTTGTCCCTGTTTGGCGAAGCACAAACAGCCAAAGCGTTTATATGGGAAAAAATTGGCTCGCCCCCCAGGGTCACCCTGCCCTCCAGCCAACTTTGCGATTTCTCATGTAAACGGTTCGCTTCTATTTATAAAGAAATGTATGAAAACGTTCTCTCGCCCAGTGTGGCTCGGTAATGGACGGTAACCCTCCTACCAGGGTCAACTTTTCTCCATGTAAATAGGCCCTTAATTAGCATGGATTTTTTACGATTTTATTTCTTTATTTACTCCTTTTAGTTTCGATTAAGATAATTATATAATTTTACTTGTTTTTTCAACATATTTTCGGCTTAGATTATTTTCATCAATTTAATGGTGACTTGTTCCAACAGTGGAGGATTGCTTTTTAATTTGACACAATGAATACACATGAACGTACATTCACTGAGTAATCTTGAGGATGTGATCTGTTCATAATCACGTTGTTTTTTCAGGATTGTAAAAAACTCTGGTCCAGTAATAAGCATACTGATAATTCTTGGCTGTATTCTGAATTACATCACCGTCATTCTTTATGGCTTTGACTACTCGCGTGTGTCCGCTGACCAAGTGACGCGCCTTTGCAGGGTGAGTAAAAATAAGCTAAATCACTCACAATGAAAGAAATGAATCAAAATATTAGGTTACATCGAGATAAATTTATTTTCTCTTGGTTACATCCAGAGAGGGTACGATGATCTATTAAAGAGAAGGATTCCCGTGCCTCATGATAATTTTTTTGAAATCAATTTATAGTTTGCTGTTAAAGTTATTTTTATTTCCTTCTGATCGAGGCTCCGACATCACGTTACTCGAACTGACCAATCAGGTAGCGCTCTTAAAATAGCTCAGCTATGAACTAAAAATTAAACATTTCCCATAGGGGAATGCGTCTCTTAGATCATCCTCTCTCGGTTACATCAGAGAGGGTCTGGATCGGGGTTAACTGACAAATGGCCAAACTTTTGACTGAAAACTGACATTTCTCGCTCGGCCCAGATCCTTTTAAATTTTGAATGCCGCCGCGTTTTGCCCGACAACATCGCGCTAAAATTCAAACTGTTTTGCATTCTACACTGGCCATGGTCACTCAGTTGTGTTCCTTTGTTTATTACATGATCATGTCATCGGCTTCAATCCGTTACACCACATAGGATATCTTAGCTATTCTAACCGGTTTTGGTTCATTGCAGGCTCGCTCCTGGACATTTGCCATTGGTTTTACTCTGTCGGTTGGAGGCCTGGTTGCTAAGCTGTGGATGGCTTATAGTGTACTAAAGGAGAGATTCGTCAGGAGTAGGGTAAAGTAGATTTTGTTCTAGTTTCCAATGTTGAGTCAAGGGCTTGATTCGAGTCTATCCGCGTTAACCGCGCACTAATGGGTTTCCGTTTCTTCTTGCTCTTTTCATCATATTGACCTTTCGAGAAATGTGACTTATACATGGCAATCAGTAATCCGTATTGCGCATGTTCAATGACGTCGGAACCCGCGAAGAAAAACATATGTCGCACTTATACAGGCTACTTTTCTGCTTGTAGCTCGCGTTGTTTTTAACTCGATAAATTAATTTACCTCCGTAATATTTATAAGTAAAAATGTGAAATTGATCATTTATCTGCGGATTTAGCTTTGCCTTGATCCGTCTTAATGGCATAGACGGTCTACTGAGGCAGCCCTTCTTTCCCTTGAGCGAGAAGCGAAATATAGCACGCGCGGCCATTTTTTTTTTTTTTTTGCCTCTCTCCCTTATATTGATGAACTAAGGGGAAGGACATTGGAGAGAATAACACGTCTTTTCATTTATGATAGTCAACAAATTATTCGAATTGTACCCTATTAAAATATTTTTCAACCGAATTAATAATCATTCTATTTTTTCATAGAACGTCATGATGTTCTGGATGCTGGAATTCTGGTTCTTCTTCTGATCATTGACGTCATCATCTTAGCATGCTGGGAACCAAAGACCCCTTGTATCGCGCCCTGAAAAACGTCAGATCACAGCCGGAGTACGAATGCTTTCAGGTAAAGTTAAAGGAGCTACGTCACAGTTGGCGCATCTTGAAAAATTGGCCATTTTTTTCAAGTTGATCGCCATTCGCAATCCGTCTTAATCTTCTCCATCCTCAACCATCCTTGTTCCTGTTTCGTTTATTATAACTTTTTTTAGTCTTTTTCTACTTAGTTCAAACAATTATTTTGAGGCTTTCTTCAATTTGAAGGTGATTTTGCTCTCTCCAAAATGACTAAAGCGGAAGTGGAGTTGGTTTAGTTCGAGTAACGTGATGTCGGAGCCTCGATCAGAAGGAAATAAAAATAACTTTCACAGCATGGGCGCGAAACTATTAATAGATTTCAAAAAATATCATTGGGCACGGGGAATCCTTCTCTTAGATCATCCCCTCTTGTTCGATCTGAACTGAATAAATTTTGTTCAATGTTTTTTCATACTTGGACCACAATCTGCAGGTGACTAATGCAACAAAGCGTTTTCTCGTCTCCATCGAACGTTGTTATGACTCTGGTATATTAACAGAGGACAAAGTACGCATTTTAGTTTACAAAATCAAGAGTAACAAAAGCAAGATATTCTACATTAATTGCAAGAGAACAAGTTAAGTTACTAACTTTTTAACTTTGTTTTCAGCGCAAAATGAGATATAATTCGTCTTGCATAACGGTAAACATGGTAACGTGAAAACAACGAGAAAACAACGTCTCAATTTTTGGATGGTTAACTTAAACGCGTTGAAATAAAACAGCACGAAATGATGAAAATGTCATTTTGTTGCCGGCTTTCCCGGGGGGGGGGGGGGGGGGGTACTCCCTATAATGGACTATACGGGGAGGCTCCGCCCGAAAGGGGTCCTTTTTAGGCTCGAGGTATGTGAAAGGGTAGGGATTTCACGAGTTGAAGTATGTGAAAGGGTAGAGATTTCACGAGTTGAAGTACATGAAAGGGTAGGGATTTCACGAGTAAATGATATTATTGTTTGGTTAACATCTCTACTTGTAATGCTTGATGATTTCTGGTGATATATATTGTTCATTAAGTCCATTACAAGGATATAAAAAAGGGATGCAGTGCTTCTACTGTAGGTATGTGAAAGGGGTACCATTTTCATAATTTCTATGGAAGGTATATGAAAGGGGTACCTTTTTCTGTGGAAGGTATATGAAAGGGGTACCATTTTCTATGGAAAGTATATGAAAAGGGGTACCTTTTCTGTGAAAACTGGTATATGAAAGGGTAAGGGGTTGGACCTCTGGGCGGAGCCTCCCCGTATAAAACTTTTTTGAGTACCCCCCCCCCCCCCCCCCCCCCCCCCCCCCCCGGGCCGGCTTTCAATTGTGATTTAAACCGGCGTGGCCTAGGAACAAATATTCCTCATAATAGCTTGGCTTTTTAAATTATTAAGGTTAGATAGATGTTAATAAAAAAAATGCGTGTCTGCAGGGAATGCGTTCAGTAAATAGTCAGGCAAACATTTTCAATCTGCTACTAGCTTTCTTCGAAAGAAAATTGTGGTGGTGTCATGCTGAGTCAAGTTACACTGGTAGCAATCTGCTGAATTTCTCTTTCAGGTATTTATGTCATCGACCAGTTATAAAAGTTTTTACATAAGGCGATGTTTTCTCGCAACTTGTCAATTGGTCGTACAACACAAAATACACGAAATACACTTTTTTTAAATTGTTCTTTTTTATGTAATATATCAAACAAGAGAGACAGTATTTCATCGGGATATCCAGACACAGAAGAGAGTTGAAAATAATACGTGCAGCGGAGTATTTTTGACGAAATTCGCGGTGTTTGGAAACGTGATGAAACACTACGAGTGTTTGATATATCTTCTCAATCGAAACAAAAACTAAGAAGTAAACGAAGAAATATCCAGGTATCCAAACCTCCAACACGGTTTATGATTTCCTTTGTTTTAACTTTCTTGTTTTAGCAACGATTGCAGTGACTTAATTAGAAGAAATCACAAGAGAAATTTCACGAAATTATCAATGTCTAGTGTATCAGAGTCTTTAGAGGCTTATATAAAAGATGCAATATTAATACCATATTGTCGAGAAGCGGATTCTCAGAGGATTAGCTGGTTGTATTACTTCACAGCGGCAAACGCAAAAATCAAATGCAAAACCAAAAATCAATCGCGCGCGTCTTGGCCGCACGCATTTTCCCGCGCTTGGCGCTAGTAAATTGTCATTGGTTAGTTGTGTTTACGATTTTTGTGCATTGGTTTTGGTTACACGGGCACTCAGTTGAAAACCCCTCTAAATTAAATATCTCTTAATCATCCACTTTCGTGTAACCTGTGTACATCCGCCGCCTACCCTCTCTCCGATTTTTTCTGGAGGGGGGAGATGACGGGTGTGACACAGGCTTCTTTCGTGTAATTTTCGTTGTAACTTTTTACTCTTTCAGCCGATAACCGCTGACACGTTCCGTGCAGATATTGAAGTCGTTGAGCACTGCGACTGCGCCAACTTGACTCTGTGGCTTGTGTTGATACTTGCGATCAAAGCGTTTAATTCTCATAGCTGGTGGATTCCTTGCCTGGCAGACAAGACGACTCTACATACCCGCCCTGAATGACACACAACACTGTGTGTCTTGTATGTTTGTAGTGGTGGTGTTCTGTGTTATTGGCACGATTGTGGCGTTTACGACCACCATGTATCCCAGCGTATATTATGGTGTTATTGGAGCACTTATAATCATCGCTACAACATTAATTCTGGTTCTTCTCTTTACCAACAAGGTAGGCTATGTTTAACCCTTCCACTCCCAATAGTGTCAAAGCTCAAAATTAAAAAAAAAAGATAAGGAAAAACAAACAGTACCATATCACAGCACGGCTCATGAAGACTTAAGAAGTTTTTCGGGAGGAGACTAAAGGCGTTTTATGGGCGGAGACTTAAGAAGGTTTCTGGGGGGAGACCTAAGAAGATTTCTGAGGGGGGGGGGGGGGGGTGGGTTTAAGAAAGTTTCTGGGGGGAGACTTAAAAAGATTTCTGGGAGGAGACTTAAGAAGTTTTCTGGGTGGTGACTTAAGAAGATTTCTGGGGAGAGACTTAAGACGTTTACTGGGTGAAGACTTAAGAAGTGTTCTGGTCAGAGACTTAAGGAGATTTCTGGGCGAAGACTCAAAAAGTTTTCTGGGAAGAGACTGAAGAAGTGAACAGCTTTATGTACATTTTTCTTACCCCAAGTGATTCCGTGACAGGTCACAAAAGTGGTATTGCCAGACTCCCCTGGGTGTGTGCTTGTTGAATATCACCATAGGAATCGAAAAGATAAAAAAGCCCGGTCTGAACAGGGTAAACAAGCAGAAAGCTTTTTTGAAACTAGAAGGCCAATGTCCGTAAGCGGAGGGCTGATAAATCCCCCTGAGCTATTTTGACAGCGCTACCTGATTGGTCAGTTCGAGTAACGTGATGTCGCAGCCTCGATCAGAAATAAATAACAAAAAAACTTTCACAGCATGGCGCGAAACTATTTCAAAAAGTTATCATGGAACATGTACGCAGACGCTCTTTGGACTCGTCACGCAATCTTTCCTGGGGAGGAAAGATTGCGTGACGAGCCCAAAGAGCGTCTGCGTAGGAGGCTATGGGACATGGGGAATCTTTCTCTTAGATCATCCTTTCTTGGCTTGCATGATCTATTCGTATTAATTTATTCATTGATATCTTGTTTGTCATCAGATCGTTCGTTTGAGCTGCAAACGGAAACGAACTAAAACAATATTATCTGGAGAGACTTCAGAGGATAACTCCACCTGCGCCTGCGGTGCAGCCTTTGCAAAGTATGTTTCATGTTGCGCATGCTCAGCTGCTTGCTGTATTTTCTGTTGCTCCTGTTTTTCCGTGCTGCAACTTGTATTCCTGCCTCAGGTCGTTTTTCTGTGGATCCAGGTCCCACCCGCCCGAAAGTGGCAGAGTGGAGAGCAAGTCCGAGTTTTACATCGGAGGTGTTCTTCAAGATAGAGATGCAGAGATAGTCTACCTCAAGAATGAACTCCGTGAAGTGAGTGTTGTTCAGTTTCTGAATTCTCCTTACTGATCGCCATAGGTTTCTTGTTATGTTAGTTGAGATAATTTGCTGGTATATCAAAGTAACATCTAGTGCGCGACAATTCTTTATTCTTCTCATCTGTCTGTTACCCTGTGATACAGAGATTCATTATCTTTCCGCGCGCGACGAGAAGGAACCGCTGCACGTAACCGCTCGATTCTTTGATCTTGTCGCGTCCACAGCCAGGGACGAATAAATTTAAAAAAATATTTGAAAAAAAAAAATTGTACGCGCTTCATCACGCGTACGGGCCACTTGTATGCGTCGATCAGTCAGCAGTCCAGCAGTCAGTCAGTCCGCCAGCCAGTCGGACAGTCAGTCAGTCAGTCAGCCAGTCGGACAGTCAGTCCGCCAGTCAGTCCGCCAGTCGGACAGTCGGTCGGTCGGTTAGTCAGTCAGTCAGTCAGTCAGTCAGTCAGTCAGTCATTCAGTCACGGACTCACGGTCAGTCAGTCGTCAGTCTTTATAACATTTTTGCATTACTTAGCTGTCAGGCTTGGACCTTTTGGACTCATAGTTGTTGTTGTTGTTTATGAGTCCGTCGTCCTATTTTATTCCCTTGTTTACATTTTCTGAATTCTGTTTCTCCTCTTTGTTTCCTTCCTATAGAAAGAGACGATGCTAAGCAACCTAGGCCCCAGGCGCACGCTCAAAAGTAACAGTACTCCAGACTGTTGGCGACGGCAGTAACTATTGGGATCACGATGATTACGACAGCATGGTTGATGGAAGCGGAAGTGACGGAGAGAGTTTAACGAGTTCTAATGGAAAGCGGCGTTTCCGTCGCGCGGCCAATCACATTCGAATCTTTAGTGAAGGCGCCGATTATTCGCATGTGAGAAGCAAGGTAAATAAGCACAGCTTATCATTAAGCTTATGTTATTTTTATTGCATGCACATTTACGCTTTTATGACTTGAAAGCGTGGGACAAAGAACAAACAACGGGAATTCAAACCCGGATGCTCTAACCATTGAGCTACGGAGTATCTCATGTGGTGAGCGGTCATACGTGTGAGAGAGTCACCTAAACTAGCGTGACAGCGTAACAGAAGTGACACAGCGTAACTGGCGCGACATAGCGTGACAGAATCACCTAAACTAGCGAGGCCTCTTGTATGATTTTGACTGCAATTTTATCTTTTTTTAGGTGAATACAGGAATAGCAGCGAAAAATTCTTCCTTGTCTCCCAACTCTATGCAATCCAGGAGGAACTCACGAATGTCAATTTCTTCACTTTCAAATGAAGACTTGCGAAAACTAAAAACAACACTCGCAGAGGTAATACAAACATTGGATTCTTTAAGCTTTAAAGGTGCACTCCCATCGAATTCGAATATAATTTATCAAACTGAAAACCATTCCTACATACTGCAGTGGGGCGATCAGGGGGAGTGGCCGGGGGGGGGGGGGGGGGCAGTACCCCTCCTATTAGACCTGAGGGTTTTTTGGCTTTCACCATTATCCATAGCAAAACCATCTCCAGGATGCACTTTTCAGGGCCTGAAATCTCACATTTTTCTGGGGAGGACAAATGTAGCTAGGGAACAGAGAGGGAGGCGAAATGGAGCGCACGCCCTTCTCGTGGAACGCCCTCTGTCTGTCTGTCCGGTCTGTCGGTCGTCGGTCTGTCGGTCTGTCGGGTCTGTCTGTCGACGTCCCCAGTCGTCCTTCAGTTTCTGCTTCAACTGATCTTCTCCAAGTCAACCTTGGCCTCCCTCGCCTGTCTACCCTCCGGGGTCTAATGTAGTTCCAACATAGATCCAATATAGGTCCAATATAGGTCCAATATAGGTCGAATATAGGGCTTCTTTACTGATGGTATTGGCTGGTTTTCTCAGGCCAATCCAGTTCGATCTTCTTTTGGCCAGTTCAACTACCTGCGTCTACCTGGTGTCCAATATAGTTCCAATAGATCGTTCCAATATACATGACTCATACATGTGAAAGCGAGCCGCGCGAAGCCTGGGAGACAGAGAAAGAGGCGACGCCCCTTCCTCTCTCTCTCCCAGTCTTCGCGCGGCTCGCTTTAGGATCGATCTGAACCAGATAAGGAGTCATTATCGGACGTGAGTTTTTCATGCCGAATGTTGCAAACATGTCTTCTCCTTCTGCTCCACAGAAAGACGATGAAATAACAAGATTACAAAAAGAGCTTGAGGCTCTTAGACTGCGAAGGATCGCTAGGAAATCACGCGACAGCTCCACATCAGAACAGGTACAGATACAGCAAGCTGAGGGGGGGGAGGGGGGGGGGGGGGGGGGAGGAGAGAAATGAAGAGGCAGTGCCTATTGATCGTACGGGTCTTACCAAGAGCTCATTACCCGGAGGTGCACTACGTCTATCGCACAGTGATTTCACAAACCGGTTTTATTTTAGATTCCCTCTTTCAGAGAAAACATGTCTTTCCGGTCCTTATGAGTAATATGATGTGACATAAAGGAAAAGAAAATGACGGCAACTTTGTTACGCTGCTGAAAAGCTTTTGATTTTCTGGCGAGAATACGAACTCGCGGGAAAAGGGAATCTAAAAATAAACCACGTTCTTCCCCTGGATGACTATGTTAATGTTAACCCTTTCACTCCCAAGAGTGCTAAGTTCAAAACTGAAGAAAATATTGAATTTCGTTTTGCAAATTTCTCAAAAACAAACAGCTAAATAGCTTTCATTTGAATTGAATGGTCACACGTGTAAACACTAGGATTTCATCCACAGACTCAAAAGGTACAGCCACATTTATATATATTGGCTCAAGGTGCGACTCTTGGAGTGAAAGGGTTAAGGGTGTCTTCGGAACAGAAGGCTTGACTGTGCTGTAAAATATCAAGAAAAGCGTCTGTAATACCTCAACTAAATTTCATTTTTAAATAAATGTCTTTTTTTTTTTTTCTTTTCAGGAAACGTCCCCAAAACGCAACGGATACTTTTGATCGAAACGCCAGCAACACCTATTCCAGAAGAAAGGACTGAATTAATTACTTTCGTTGTTCAACCTTCGGTGTCCCCAGTTCCCCCAGTCCCTCCAAAACCTAACGTGGATGACATGACTTCTAGCGGTGGATTGGAACCTAAATCCGGGAAACCTGCGCCTAAGACACAGACCCAAGATAGGACAAACAGGAAGAGCTCTGTTGGCCCTGGTGGCGCGTGGTTGTTTGACGACCAATCAGAATCGACAACAGAAAAGGACAAAACGAGCAAAAAGACTGGGGGACTGGATGATAAATCGGAGACATTTGGTGACGTTAATACAACACCGAGTTTTAAAAATAGCTCTGAGGACCGTAAAGCATCTCTAACAAACGTGGCCGTGTCCCTTCCGCAAGAAAATGACAAATCTGCTCCCAAGAACACAGACAATGGAAACGCGAGGAACGAAGCGGAGGAAACCAGTCAAGATAAGGTTTCAAGCTGGCTACTCGGGAATGACAAAAAGAAAGACTCTGCCAAGAATACCACACACGAAGACGAAGGAAACGGGAAGAAGATGGGCGATAAAGGCAGTAAGGACAACGACAGTGGTACAGGGATGAGCCTTAATCATGGAGGAAGTGGTTCAGATAATACAAAAGTTGACGAAGTAAACGGGAAAAAAGATGGATGGTAAAGGCAACAAAGACAAAGACTCTGTCAACAATAACCCGAACACAGACGAAGCCAACGGGAAAAAGATGGACGATAAAGGCGGTAAAGACAACCACAGTGCAGACAGTGGTACAGAGAAGAGCCTTAATGATGCAGGAATCGGTTCAGATAATACAAAAGTGAAAGACGAGTTAACAAAGGATGATAACATCGCTAAAGACGTCAAAGGACAAGACGATGACGCGGAACGTGAAGATGACGATCGCAGAAACATTGAAATGATTCACGAAGAAGACGAAGACAACGATGAGGATGACGATTACGATGAAGATGAGGATGAAGACGATAGAGACGAAGGTAAAGAAGGTGATGCAACAGACGCAGGAGGAAGCCACAACGGTACCAAGAAGAACAGAGCCAGAGGAAGACGCAAAAAGCTAGGATACGGCAAACTAAAATGGAACGCCGCTTCCAAAGTTGACACTGGTTCTGCAGGTGGTTACGCACCAAGGAAAAGTGTTAAAAAGATTCCTAATTTCAAAAACTCCTACTCACACGTGCAGTCAAGGTTTTCTACTGTTAGTGAGGGAAATACCATCGAGAAAACAACGGAGCAGCAGCCATCACCTCCACGAAAGCGAAGCGTAACTATAAAACAAAACTCCACAGGCTGACTATTCCAATGTTCGACCGCGGTTATACAATGGAGCCACAAGGAGATATAACAGTGAAATGCCGAGCACAGTGCCCGCAAAGGGATATCTATCTATTCATAAAGAAAGGCCTGTGAAATGATAACAAAGCTGTTCGTGTGGTCAGTAACAGACACGGGTTGCTTAGAGCTAGGGGGCAGTTATGACACATGTAGTTGCGATATTGTGCCTCAAAGAAACGCAGTCAAAGAACGACAGTAATTAATTTTTGACAACGTTTTGACAACTTTTTGCCAACTTTCTGATGGCTTCCATTTAAACTAGCAAATCAAATTGCAAGAATTGTGGGAGGCGGAGATGTGGAACTCGAACGTGGAGCTTGACATCTCTGCCTCTCATAGTTCTTGCATTTTGATCGGCCAGTTGAAAGCCATCAAAAAGTTGTCAAAAAGTTGTCAAAAATTAATCAAAACTTTGACAAGTGGCAACAGTAGGGCGCTCTTAATAGTCTAATAAAAATACGAAGAGCCGACGACCAATCAAAAAAGTAAAGGATTCGTCATGAGCTACAAGGAAATAAAATAGAAATAAACGAGGCTGACGTGGACCTCCAGAATTCCAAACCATCACTCCCAGGGCCCTTGCTCCTACCTGACGTTGACCGGTAAAAAGCGGAGGTTCTGGGAAACGTATTCGTACCCCCGGGGGGGGGGGGGGGGATTCCAAATAAAAGTGCCATATAAAAGTGACGGGGGTAATCGTCGTGCCTTTTAGAGTTATTCCGGTACCTTTTAGGGTATTAAGTCGGGAAAAAATATTACAGAAACTAGTTTCGTCTTAGAATTGGTACCTCTCAGGGGCAAAGATATATTCGAGCCACACCCACAAAGTTAGATTTTGGTACCTTTTAGGGGTTCTTTTCAAAATTTCCGACGATCACCACCGTCACTTTTATATGGGAGGGCCTCGAAATAGTTGTTAACTAAGGTAGAAAAACACCAAAGAGGTGATAATAAAACAAACTGGAACAAGGATGGTTTAGGATGGACAAGATTAAGACGGATTGCGAATGGCGAACTTGAAAAAAATTGCCAATTTTTTCAAGATGCGCCATCCGTGACGTAGGCCCTTTAAGAAATCTTTTATAAGTCGACGGCTCTTGAGCAATGTTTATAACGCCTTGCTTCAACGGTTGAGAAATTAACGTTCAGCCATGATATTAATTAATAAATAGGTTAACTATATATACGAGAAACCATTCCCTAGGGTAGCCTAAGGAAATATTTCAAGTTCAGCTTGTTTTTCAGTAGTGAATGGAAAAAAATCCAGAGTGAAAGCTTCATAAACATTTGGTTACTTCAACGAACCATGCCATTTGTTTCAAGTTCAAGATCAACAAAGTTCAATTTTTTATAAGTTAAGAATTAAATGATATTAATATTATATTATAAGTTATAGTAGCAGTAGTAGTCTAGTGGCCAATCTCAAAAAGGGCTCTATTTTTCAAGTTGGCTGCCACCCCCGGGTGGCAAGCTGTTCTTGGTATCATTTTAAAGCTTAGAGTGTACTCTTTACAAATATGTTTGTTACCAACTGGATAAAGTGTCCGAAGGCCTTGGTAACCTGGCCTAAAACACCCACACTCCTTTACACTAAAATTTTAGAGAAATGTTTGCTGGCTCCATTTCTGACCTCCCATCTTGTATAAACACACTAAGAATGGATTATCTCGGCTTCCCAATAGGGAATAACGACTGTTAAGGGCAACACATGTAAACTTTGAACAATATCGTCAATTTGAACTTTAATGTATGCTAATTATGCTAATTATCTGACCCACCATCGACTAGAGACCAAAAAACTGTTTCATTTTGCACTTGGCCTTTCTCCTACATACATTATCTCTATATTTCAGCTCAGGAGGGCCTCCTCTTTCCTTGGATGCATGCAAAACCAAAGAATACACGCTAAAAGCCAAACTTTTTGTCGTAAATGGGAAAAAAACTAAACCGGAAGCGACCAAAATTGAACTTCCGGTTTACGGATTTTTCAGTCAAAAATATGAGAATCATGTATATCTCGCATAGGATACCAAGCAGTGGAAGAAGTTTCTTAGCAGTGGAGAGAACAAGACAAGTCTGACAGAATTTCTCCTCCAGCAGTGGTCAGGAAATATCTACGCAAATCGCATTGGAAGACGCATCATATTCTTTGCAGTTGGAGATATCTGCGTACGGTTGTTCGTTGTTGATGGCAAGGTTATGTCCGACCAAGTGGAGGAGTTGAAATGTACCCACGAGGAAGCAGATACCAGAATCCTTCTCCATGCAAAGCATGCAGCTGACCATGGCGAAGACACCATAATCATCAGGTCGCCTGATAGTGATGTCACCATGCTGGCCTGCCATTTCCAGAATCAAATTCCTTCACGTTTACTTGTCCATAAGAAGGCGAAGACACGCACCATCTTCTTAAACATCCCTGCTATAGTGCAGAAGGCTGGAAACCGATTTATGTGATGCACTCCCGGGGTTACATGCATTTACTGGCTGTGACACGACCAGTTCATTCGCTGGAAAAGGAAAGAAAGGTCCACTGAAGCTGTGCATGAATGACAGCGAGTATCGCCAAGCCATGTCAATGCTGGGAAGATCTTTTGCCTTAGACGCAGCCACATTCAAGAGAAGTGAGAGGTCTGTGTGCAGAATGTATGGCTTTTCAAATGAGCATGATGACGTGAACGAGTGCAGATACTTACTGTTTTGCTCCAAGAATCAGCAATCTCACAACCTTCCACCCTGCCAAGATGCTCTCGAAAAGCACACACAACGTGCAAACTTCCAAGCTGCAATATGGCGCCGCGCACTTGAGGCAGAACCAAGAGTACCAAATCCTGATGGCTATGGATGGACGACCACAGATGATGGCATTAGCATTGACTGGATGTCTCTTCCCCCAGCTCCCGAGGCCTTACTAGACATGATCGTGTGTGGATGCACTGGGTTCTGCTCCACTGGCCACTGCTCATGCAACAGGAATGGTCTCTCCTGTACAGATGCTTGTCAATGTGGGGACAATTGCAACAACCCTCACAACATGTGGCAAACTAATGAGTTAGTGGACAGCGATAGTGATATAGAATAACTGTAGAGTACACTCAGTTTTGACGTGATGTAATAATTGAATCCCGCGTCATTTTCTGATGACTTAAGCAAATTCTGCTTTAAACATTAAGTAGGACTGTTTGGTTGGTAATGTTTTAACTCTAGCTATCTGATGCAAGATGTACGTAGTTTTTGTCTTTAATCCGTCAGAAAGTTTGGCATTAAGCATGTATTCTTTGGTTTTGCGTGTATCCAAGGACAGACGAGGGCTTCTTTGGTCGAAATGTAGAAAGTAGAAATGTGTAAGTAGCACAAAGACCAAGTGAATAGCTTTTCGAGTCTTCAAGTGTCAAGGCAATGGTGGGATCATCAGATAATTAGCATAAATTCAGCGTTATTTTCTGATCACTGAAGCAAAACTCGTGCTTCTGAGTACTTAGTAGAACTGTTTGGTTGGTAATTCTTCGACTCTGTAGGTATCCAACGCAAAATATACATGATTCTCATATTTTTGACTGAAAAATCCGTAAACCGGAAGTTCAATTTTGGTCGCTTCCGGTTTAGTTTTTTTCCCATTTACGACAGAAAGTTTGGCTTTTAGCGTGTATTCTTTGGTTTTGCATGCATCCAAGGAAAGAGGAGGCCCTCCTGAGCTGAAATATAGAGATAATGTATGTAGGAGAAAGGCCAAGTGCAAAATGAAACAGTTTTTTGGTCTCTAGTCGATGGTGGGTCAGATAATTAGCATAATTAGCATACATTAAAGTTCAAATTGACGATATTGTTCAAAGTTTACATGTGTTGCCCTTAACAGTCGTTATTCTCTATTGGGAAGCCGAGATAATCCATTCTTAGTGTGTTTATACAAGATGGGAGGTCAGAAATGGAGCCAGCAAACATTTCTCTAAAATTTTAGTGTAAAGGAGTGTGGGTGTTTTAGGCCAGGTTACCAAGGCCTTCGGACACTTTATCCAGTTGGTAACAAACATATTTGTAAAGAGTACACTCTAAGCTTTAAAATGATACCAAGAACAGCTTGCCACCCGGGGGGTGCAGCCAACTTGAAAAATTATGGGTTTGGCCACTAGACTATAGAGGCGAGAAAGCCTGAAAAGAAACCTTTTAGACTCAAGGCGCAAGCATTTATAATGTATATGTAATAATTCAGTTTGATATAACTGCTGGGAGCAACTCGTTAATGCAATGCCAGTACTTGTTTATATACAATAGACTGTGACATAAAATAAAGATTATATATGTTTTAGACAAGTGATGTGGATATACTTTTGTCCCACACTCAATTGGCGTGCCGACGGACTGAACTGTGAACTAAGATCGACACTCCTTAAACTAAAGGGCCGTCGACATATTCCCAATTGCCCCGGAGTTAACGACCTCTGTACGTTTAGGTCAGACCCCCCCCCCCCCCCCCTCCTTAACGGTCACTTGAAATTTTGCTGTCCCATCTTTTTCTAGAATAGTCTGCGAGCAGGCTCACGTTTTTTGGCCCCATACGCGAGCGGCGAAAGCCGCGAGTGCCGCGAGTATTACGTGCGAGCCGGCAATCACATGTGTAAGTGACTGAAATAATTGCGAAATTAATTGTTCTCATTTTCTACTGAACTATGTTTTCTCTTTACGTTTCGTTCTTAAATATGAAGTAACATAAAAAAAGAAATGCATAACTTTTTTTTTCTCAAAAAAGGCGGGACTTAACCTAAATGCCATTTTTCCGCGACTTAACATGGGTTAAATGGAAATATCTCGTTCACGTTTCAAGCAATCCAAAAACTCTATGCTCATCCATGAATCTATGTTATGGGGTGTTTTGTAAATTTTTGGGTGATTTTTGGGTATGTTTGAAGGAAATAGTTTTTCTCAAAGGATGCAAGAGCACCTGCGTGGGTATCAACTGTCTGTTGGTGTTCCAAACATCATTTTCTTTCTTCTATCCCTTCTTTAAACACCAATTATAATCTGGTTACCGGTTACCGGTTACCGATTTCAGAATTTCAGTTACCGGTTACCGATTCCTAATTTGGCATCTTTACAACATTTCTTGGGTACTAACTATTAAAATATCTATAAAACATGAATCGTCGAACTGTTTCCTACTATAGAAACACCAAATAAAGCGCTAGATTAAAAGATATCAAAATATATTTTGAAGTCTTACTGAAAATAACAATTGCTGTCACGTTATCGTCCTTGTGCAAGAGTGCGAAGTTTGTACCGTTATAACTTCGAGAATATTGAATCAAAAATGCGGTTCTTTCCAGGTGTGATAGTTCATTGGGTACTGTAGCCATCGCAATATATCTCTCGCGCATCGCAACACATGATTAATGTAAACCAGCTTACAAAATATGGAAGGCGCATCTTTTGACCCTCCCATGTCCCATTTTCAAAAAGTTATAACTTTCTTTATAGACATTGAAATGAAACACAACTACACACTCGAGCACACTGCTAAGTGTACTACCCATCGCAAATTGCGGAATGCCCATCGCAATAGCAATGAACGATTAATCAAGCAACACAAAACACCTTTGCTCTGATCGCAAATTATCTACTTCCGGTTCTTCTCTGTGGTTACCGACTTTGTGCTTTAATAACTTTGGACTCCGTGAAAATATCAACGTGAAAGTAACAGAATCGTAAGTTAATAAGGTGCTTTCCACATCGCAATCATCGAACAGATCATCGCAACACATGCCAAAAATATATCAACTTACTTAATATGGCCGGCGTAGCGTTTGACTCGCCAAGTGCCATTTTCAAAAAGTTATAATTTTCTATACAGACATTGAAATGAAAACACAACTACACACTCGAGTACACTACTAAGTGTACTACCCATCGCAAATTGCGGAATGCCCATCGCAATAGCAATGAACGATTAATCAAGCAACACAAAACACCTTTGCTCTGATCGCAAATTATCTACTTCCGGTTCTTCTCTCTGGTTACCGACTTTGTGCTTTAATAACTTTGGACTCCGTGTAAATAGCAACGTGAAAGTAACAGAATCGTAAGTTAATAAGGTGCTTTCCACATCGCAATCATCGAACAGATCATCGCAACACATGCCAAAAATATATCAACTGGCGTATATAGCGTTTGACCCGCCATGTGCCATTTTTAGAAAGTTATAACTTTCTATACAGACACTGAAATAACAAACAACTACACAATCGAGCACACTACTAAGTGTACTACCCATCGCAAGTTTAGGGATACCCATCGCAGCAGCAACGATCGATGTATCAAGCAACAACTTTGCTCTGGCCGAACAATCTACTTCGGTTCACCTAATTTGTGCTTTAATAACTTTGGACTCCGTGTAAATATCAACGTGAAAGTAACAGAATCGTAAGTTAATAAGGTGCTTTCCACATCGCAATCATCGAACCGACAGATCATCGCAACATATGCCAAAAATATATCAACTCACTGAATATGGCCGGCGTAGCGTGCAATTTTTAAAAAGTTATAACTTTCTATACAGACATTGAAATGAAACACAACTACATCGCACGTTATGGTATGTCCATCGCAACAGCAATGATCGATTTATTAAGTAACATGATAACTCCTTTGATCTAGAAGAAAATAATCTACTTCTGGTTCTTCTATCTGGATGCCAACTTTGTGGTTTAGTACCTTTCGATTGACATACAAATATCAACAACATGAACGTAACAGAATCGTAAGTTAATAACATAATCACTTTTGGTCTATAATAATAATAGAAACAAACGACGCAACAGACATGTTCTATTCAATCCATCGCAATGTTCTAACAGATCAGCGCACATCGCATTCTTTAAATATACCAGCTTACAAAATATGACTTTTGAGTGCTTTAAAATTTCAATCGAACATAAAGCTGTGTGTACTACCCATCGCAAGTATCATAAGATCCATTGCAACAGCTGTGGCAGATTTGTTAAGACTTGAGTGAATACTTGATTCATCTCACTCCTGTAAAAGGCTAATGCAGCACGTCCGGCAAGAAAAATTTCAGGTTAAAAAATCCATGGAAGGAAAGAGTCAACTGTCTTCATGGGTAGTACACTTAGTAGTGTGCTCGATTGTGTAGTTGTTGTTATTTCAGTGTCTGTATAGGAAGTTATAACTTTCTAAAAATGGCACATGGCGGGTAAAACGCTATATACGCTATATACGCCAGTTGATATATTTTGGCATGTGTTGCGATGATCTGTTCGATGATTGCGATTTGGAAAGCACCTTATTAACTTACGATTCTGTTACTGTCAAGTTGATATTTACACGGAGTCGAAAGTTATTCAAGCACAAGTAGGTGAACCGGAAGTAGATTGTTCGACCAGAGCAAAGGTGTTTTGTGTTGCTTGATAAATCGATCATTGCCGCTGCGATGGGTATCCCGCAAATTGCGATGGGTAGTACACTTAGTAGTGTACTCGATTGTGTAGTTGTGTTTCATTTCAATGTCTGTATAGAAAGTTATAACTTTTGAAAATGGCACATGGCGAGTCAAACGCTACGCCGGCCATATTCAGTAAGTTGATATATTTTCGGCATGTGGTGCGATGATCTGTTCGATGATTGCGATGTGGAAAGCACCTTATTAACTTACGATTCTGTTACTGTCACGTTGATATTTACACGGAGTCGAAAGTTATTCAAGCACAAAGTTGGTTACTAAAGTAGGTGAACCGGAAGTAGATAATTTGCGATCAGAGCAAAGGTGTTTTGTGTTGCTTGTTTAATCGTTCATTGCTATTGCGATGGGCATTCCGCAATTTGCGATGGGTAGTACACTTAGTAGTGTGCTCGAGTGTGTAGTTGTGTTTCATTTCAATGTCTATAAAGAAAGTTATAACTTTTTGAAAATGGGACATGGGAGGGTCAAAAGATGCGCCTTCCATATTTTGTAAGCTGGTTTACATTAATCATGTGTTGCGATGCGCGAGAGATATATTGCGATGGCTACAGTACCCAATGAACTATCACACCTGGAAAGATCCGCATTTTTGATTCAATATTCTCGAAGTTATAACGGTACAAACTTCGCACTCTTGCACAAGGAAGATAACGTGACAGCAATTGTTATTTTCAGCAAGACTTCAAAATATATTTTGATATCTTTTAATCTAGCGCTTTATTTGTTGTTTCTATAGTAAGAAACAGTTCGACGATTCATGTTTTATAGATATTTTAATAGTTAGTACCCAAGAAATGTTGTAAAGATGCCAAATTAGGAATCGGTAACCGGTAACTGAAATTCTGAAATCGGTAACCGGTAACCGGTAACCAGATTATAATTGGTCTTTAAACCTCTTAAAATTTCATTGAAATTTAGGTTAAGTCCCGTCTTAACTCGGTAGAAAAGCTCCACTGTCAGTCGTGCTTATTACAAGCGAATTCACTAGAATTCACGGAATTTACTATTATAAAAGTATACTGATTGAAACATTATATCCGAAAAGACAGCTATGCTTATAAGCTAACATCCCTAGCCTCCTACGCAGACGCTCTTTGGGCTCGTCTGTCTGCGTAGGAGGCTACTAACATCCCCTGATGGCAACTGATAAATTAAACGTGCTGACGGATAAGACGATTAATAGGCTATTAATACATGTTTCCGACATGTTGAACGATAATATGCTGATCAAGATAACACTGAAATACTGTTCTCATACGTACATAGTCGGAGAGCATGTTTCATCAGAGCTCTCTCAGATTTTCTCGCCTCGCACGTCTCTTGTTAACCACTTCATCATACTCACTCGTATTCTTTGAAACAGAGAAGGAACAATAAGGCGATCTTTGCTGAGGTAAGTGGTTTATATGTTGTATTTATGAATTAATATCATAAAGTCCATAAATGACTTGCTTCAAAATGAAAAGTGCACAGCTGAAACTTATAGCTACTTATGGAATGAAAACGTTTTGTGCCGAGAAAATGATATGATGATTAGACTTGAACTCTTTTGCCGCTTTTGTGAACAAAAATAAAAATACGAAACTCAGAATATATGGAAATATAGGAAACAAAACTTTAGATGGCCTTGACTTTCCCGACCCTGAATCTATTATGTATTTATAATCAAGAGCTCGAAAACAGAACGTTCGATTTTGTTCGATCCGCAATTTTTTTGTGCGAGTTCGATTTCGTTCGATAACCGAACTAATCAAACGTTCGATTTGTTCGATTCACAATTTTTTTTGTGAGTTCGATTTCGTTCGATGACCGAACTAAATCGAACTAAATCGTTCGATTTAGTTCGATTAAGTTCGATTAAAATTTCGTTCGATTTCGTTCGATGTGATACGCCGGGGTTGTGTGCAACTCCTAACAGACACAAACGTGTTTAAATTTGGTGTTTTTCAAAAGGAGATATCTCGTTCAATATTCAATTAACGTATATATTCCCCTCGATATGTCAACGGTTATTAAATAGCACAGTAGATAACTTCTCCAACTACGACCTTGAAAGGGGGTTATCGGCGTTTAAATATTCTGTTTATTTAACTCGGTAGGAAAGCTACACCGAGACGTACTTGTTCGGCGATTACAAGATAGATAAAGATAAGTGTCTACTTATTTAGCTGTACAGCTAATTGGGGACACTATATAAAACTAGACATTAAATAATATTTCTAAGGCGGTCATATAGCAATATATTGACAGAAATATATTCATTAAAATACTTTGAATATGCTCTCTAAGTCATGCATTGATCCGGCTCCCCTGTAGCCTGCGTCGCAGACGGACTCAACCGGCGGACCTTGAGTCCGTCTGCGACGCAGGCTAGCTCCCCAGCTCTGCCTAGTTAATTTAGACCAGAGGACCTAAGTATCCATGTTAATGATTGCTTGCCGTAATTTACGGTACAAAATCTAGGGAGGTTGAAATCATTGTTCCTAACTAGACGTTTTACTAGCTACTGTAAAGAGAACTCGCACTCCGGCCGGCATCCGAAAAGATAGCCTGCGTGCAGACGACTCCTATTTCCTTGCTTCACGCGCAAAAGGGAAGCAAGGAAATAGGAGTCGTCTGCACGCAGGCTACCGAAAAGACAGCTACAAGGCTATAATCACGCGAGAAAATACTGACTGCAATTAAATATAAACGTGTTGACGGATAAGCGATTTAAAATGCGTATCGAACGATAATATGCCGGATCAAGATAACTGACTGAATGTGTTCAATATATCGTATTTTAAGTTTGCCAGGCCAAAATTAATTTCCAACGTATCTATGTTTTAACCCCCGGGGGGGGGGGGGGGGGTACTTGACCCATGTTTGGGTATAGTGGTGCCGTAGCCTGCGAGCAAGCTCTCTGGGGGTTTTTGGGCCAAGAGAGCTTGCTCGCAGGCTAGGGTGCCGCTGAGGGTTTGAAAACTCGTGTGGCCGTGGATAAACAACAAATTTAATTTGACAAGTTTTTCCTTGACAAATTTTATTTGCTCGTGTGGACGATAAACAATTTTTCTTTGACAATTTTTCTTTGTAACAACAATAATAATATTGTACAGCGGATTATCGTCTTTAATAGGATCCAGGTCGCGAGCAACAAGATAAGGCCGCTGGGCACCAGGGATTCCTTGTCAAGTTTTCCTTGTCAAGTTTTCCTTGTTGCACGTCCACACGAACAAGTTTCGCAATTTGGCAAATTTTTCCTTGACAAGTGTCCTTGTTCAAAAACTGGCACGCCAGTTTTTGAACAAGGACACTTGTCAAGGAAAAAATTGCCAAATTTCCCTTTCCACACGAGCAAGGAAAAATTGTCAAGTGAAAACTTGTCAAGGAAAACTTGCTCGTGTGGAAGGGGCTTTAGGTACGCTGAAACTAGTTGGATCGACACTCATAAAGATTGCTGTTGTTATTGTTATTTTTTTCATGCGTCATGATTAATAATGTAGCTTCTCCTTGAGCTACATGGTAACAACTAATGCGAGGATATATTTATTAAAAGCTTAGAACTTATTTAATTCCAGGAACGACGTCGAAATATATATATCAGCTAATCATTAACCCTCAGTTTCACTTCCAGATCAGAGTCAAACCTTGAGTCTGTGGATGAATCCCTAGTTTGTGACCATTCAAATGAAAGCTATTGAGCAGTACTTTCATGTGATACTGTTTATTTTTGATAATTTTGCAAAATGAAATTCAAGATTTTTCCCCCTCAGTTTTGAGCTGAGAGAATTTACAGTATTTGAAGCTTGTGAGTAAAGGTCAACGATTTGAACTGAAGAGCTATAAAGCTATAAAAATATTAAATGTATTATCTGACAGCTTGTCAGATTTTCTTATCCTGTCGCAAAATTGTCGAACCGGACGCGACATCATGACATTTCAGGCATTACCGAAATTTACCGCAGGTGTTTACAATATGTTTGATAATATTTCCATTTCGATCCTTGTTGATCATTTATTTTATTTTCATGTTATTTCTTGCGTTCTTATTGAGTTGTATCACATCAAATAATTCCTACAACCAATTATGTTTATTTCTAAACATACGGTTTCGCCGATTAAAAAAAAATTAAGAAAATCTTCAGAGATTTTTTGGCTTCGCCAGTGTTTGCAATAAATTATTCAAAAACATTTTCAATTGAAACATGAATAAAACAATTTAAGGGAGGTGCGTTAATTAAGAAACACCTTTTTCCATTATCCAATGCATAATCAAAGTTGTGTGGGCGACGACTTTCATTTGACATTTTCTTTCATATGCAAAACAATCACGTTTTAAATAAATTACACAAGAAACCGAGTTTAAATAACCAATTTCGTATCAACCCCGAGGGCAAAATGCTCAATTCTTTAAATTAAGGAAAACGTTCCTTTTTTGCGGTCAGTACAATCATTTGATTTGATTTGAAATGTTCACGACATATCTCCCGACCCAGGAAATTGTCCAACGAGGTCCCGGATAGTTTTGTGGGTCCCCGGATGTTGTTTCAACACATATGTATCCGTCCCTGTTGGTGTCCCCGTTTCACATTTTCCTTTTCCTTTAGAAATTTTGCTGAACCACTGATTTCATTTTGAGATCGCCGCCAGGACATCGCTCACAGCGAAGCTGTGTTTACCCTCGTTTGGCGAAGTAAAATATTCTTCGATCGATCGTCACTGCGATCTTCAAGTGCTGTCAAACGATATCATCCATGTCTCACAGACTGGCCGGGAAATAATCAAAGAGAAGTTTCTAACGGGCATGAGATATTTCACATATAACACGCTGAAGCGAAAGATAGGAAACCATATCGAGGGGAAACAGAAATTATAAGGATAACACAAGAACAAGGTAAGCTATAGAATTTACAATGAAAAGTTGATGTTTCACATGGGATAAAAATTATATTTTTAGCCTTGTCAGTGTCGTCAATCGGATCTGGCGGTCGCGGGATTAAAACCATAGTGATTAGCATACAAGAGATCGAAAACACGAAACCAAACATCGAAGCGTTTAGCCCCTCGCTGGGTACTGGAAGCGGTTACTTATGCCGTAAAGCATTTGTAGTTTTAAAAGCACGCGGTTGAATAGTTACACTGATTTTAAATCGTGTTTGCATTCAGTATTAAAACAACAAACAGAAATTCACGCGAATAACAAACGTGCTTGGATATTATAAGGTCAATTTCGCTACACCGCGAAATTCAATCAAATTGCCTTTATCTGAACTCACACGATAAAAACACGAGGTAGGTTAAATCGTTAAACCCAAGAATTGAAGTTGTACATGTTGTTATGGTCGTTAATATGTTAAAACGAAAACAATATCTCACGCTTTTGTCACAAACGGCCTATTTTAATGCCAGTGTCTTTGGTAGTACTGAAAGGAATTGTACAAGTCAGGTCTATCGATGTGTTTTCAGTCCCGTTTTCCCGCGAGCTACCCTCGGTGGTTTTAAAATCACGATAGTATAGCAATTATAACTCTGGTAGTCACGAGTGTTGTATGTCTTGTATGTCCACTCAAGCAAATAATAAGGGCAGACTATCCGCAATTTTAATTCGAAACAGCAATTAAACAGTTATTTTTATTAAACAATCTTTGGCATGTGCATAACTAATTTAGAGAGTTATCTGTAACTTTTCGTCTTTAATTTCTGACGAAAGTATGGTTTTAATTTAAAAAACTTCGTAGACGTGTTATGGGCATAAGTGAGCTATCTTTCCCAGCGTCTCATAAGTTACAAAAACAATTATTTCACGCCAGGAGACAAGGGAGACTGTAAGATCCTTACAAATGAAAACTGCTTCAATTATGATGTCACCAAATTGACAAGACGAGCAGTTGGTACACAAACAATTTGATAACATTGGGTTCATGCAAAGATTTTCCCTTCTCTTGTCTTTATACGGCTGATAAAAGTACGTAATTTTAGTAAAATTCGCGTGCAACCCTTTCACTCCCAAAGTCAAACCTCGAGTCAATAAATGTGGTTCTAACTTTTAAGTCTACGGATGAAACCCTAGTGTGTGACCATTCAAATGAAAGCTATTGAGCAGTACTTTCAAGTGGTGCTGTTTGTTTTTGATAATTTGAAAAATGAAATTCAAGATCTTTCGTCAGTTTTCAGCTTGGCACTCTTGGGAGTGAAAGGGTTAACACGTCGAATTACTTATGCATATTGGACTCCGCTGGTAAAAGCCGAAGTCTTTTGCATATTTTTTTGTAAAATTGAATGTTTATATTTTATTAAAATACTGGCTTTGAAACAAAGTACAATTTACATTACAAACGGAGCGACATGTGAAATAAGCTTTTAAGAGGCGAGTCAAGGTCAGACCGCTTTCGTTTCAGTGGGGAATAAATGTAGCTTCAGGCAGTATATTATTATAAACGTTGCTATGACCTTTTAAAAGTGTTGCATGACATGTAAAAGCTACTTTTCAGAGAAACACTATCAAATCCCAGTTGTCGGAGATGTCATTACAAAGTGCAAAGCAAATTTATAGAGGAAGGTGGGAGAAACGACTGAAAAAATTTACGCGCGGAAAACAAACGGCCGAAAAAGGTAGGGAGAGAGAAAAATGAGTTTAAAAAATAGGTAAAAGGGTAAAGCCGCACTCGGGCCAAACTGGCCCACACTGCCGGAGCTTATCCCGGTTTCCGTAGCATGAAGCAGACTAGAAGTATTGCTACTCCCCCTGGATGGAATGCCAGTCCATCGCAGGTTACCTTCTTAGCATTTTGTCGCCGGTAGGTGGAGAGAGGCATTGTGAGTGTAAAGTGTATTGCCCAAGAACACAACACAACGACCCAGAACAGCGCTCGAACCCGGACCACTAGATCCGGAGTCCAACGCGCTAACCATTAGGCCACCGCGTCTCCCACGAAACTGTCTGTTCCTCTCAAAACCAAGCTATAGAGTTTGAATATTCATTTATGGCCCAGAAACTCGACCGATGCAAATATTAATTCTAGTATATTGAGCCAAAAACTGGTCGACAGTGTCGACTAGTACTAATTTTAAGGGGGGAAAACGTTTTTAAGTTTTAAAAGACATGTTTCGACAAAGACCGTTATGTCATCTTCAGTTACAATGTTCGTTAAAATTGAATACTGAATGTTGGAATTATACAAATGCAAACAATAGGTGTTGCCTATTGTAGTGAGCCTGCGTAGTGCAGATGTCTCCTTTTTCCATGTAAGGAAATAGGGGAGTCGTCTGCATACAGGTGATACTTCAGTCAGAACAACAAATGAAAAGTCGCTAATTTTCCTTCAGTAAAAACACTCAATGCCAGACATTTATAGTTGGGACGAATATTAAAGTATGATGTTTTCTGTAAACATTGCGTTGAAATCAACTGTATCGTATAACAATAACTAATAACTCGCAGTATAACACGGTTTACTATAACATTATTATTATTATTTACGTATGCAGACTGTAGCTTATTTCAATTCATTCCCAGTCCAATCCAAAACTTGTAAATTTTATCACAAACGAGTTACCAAAGCAACAAAGTTGAAAGGAATACCTGAGAAGAATTTCGTGTATTTCTAGTAAACGAGGCTTGGGCAGGTGAATTTTGAGCAATTCACACAATAATGCACAAGGCCAATAATTTTAATATAATGCCCGACCGAACGCACGCAACATTTCAACGCAACATAGCACAACATTGTTGGATCTTGTTGTCAAGGAGCTGGCCAAACGCACACAACATTTCAACACAACATAACGCAATATTGCTGTGCACAACATGTTGGACACGTTTGGCCACCCTGTTGCAACATGTTGCAGTATGTTGAATGTTGCTTTCAAATAGCAAATCAAACTAGTGCGCATGCTCCGGTGCAACAATACTGGACGAACGTGGCCAAACGAGCATAACATGCAACATCTAAAAATGTTGCACGAAAAATTTGAACATTTTCAAACTTGATCCTATACACCATCCAACATGTTGCAATATGCGTGGCCAAACATATCCAACATGTATGTTGTGTTGAAATGTTTACGTGCGTTTGGCCGGACCTCCTTTCGTTAGTTAACACATTTCTTTTTTAATTAAAACCTTATTTTCAGAACTGAACTGCTAATAAGCAACGGCATGACAATTTAAGCCTCCGGCGATCTTACGTTTTCCTGTTTATATTACAACGAAAAGCTATTAAATGCAATACGACGTTTATGACACGATATTGCCAAAATAAAATTATCGAATACGTATTCATTAAAGCTTGACGTTCATTAAAGTGGATTTCCACTGTCGTGTAAAAGACCCTTCCCGCCATATTGCCGATATATGGGAAAAAGTCGGAATTGATTAAAAATAATTTTCGTAAAAAATCAATTCATATTGGGAACTTGAACCAGGCAAAATATTTTATTGGGCCAATTTTTTCAAGTTCGCCGTTCGTAATCCGACTTACTCTTCTCCATCCTCAACCATCCTTGTTCCTGTTTGGTTTATTATTCACTGCATACTGTCTATAGCAGAGCAGCAGAAGTCAAATTTTACGGAAATTATTTGATATCGAGTTCCTGTTTTCCCCCGTACTTCCATGTTTCCACCCCTGGCAATGTAGCAGTATATGGGTGGCTTGCATCTGCGGAAAACGTTGAACCATTCACTATTTCCGTAGACGCAACGACTATACCCCTGGCCTATAAAAGCCCTTACCCTGTACGAGACCACAAAACACTAATTTTGAGACCCTGTTCCAGACTAAACGTTAAAAAAGATACCCTATTCCAGACTATTTTTAACGATTTTTTTTCTAAAAGGCTAAACTACAATAGTAAGTAGACTGCAAAACAGTCGTATTTTTCGCGTTACGATTCATACGCGCGCGGTCTTCGAATGAAAGATCTGGAGCGAGTGTGAAAACGGAGAGTAGGACTGGGGAGAGACGCTGAAAAATACGACTGTCGGCTTTCCATACAACGAATTCGTTCGAATTTCCCGTTCCTCCAGCAACGGGAAATTCCCATTGGTTGAATTTTGACGCTACCTGTCAACAAAATGTTCATCGCACCTCATCAGAGATATTCGAAGCCGTGTCAATTTCACGTAAAACGAGCTCTTCGTGGAATTTGCATAATTTACGACAACTGAAGTTTCGGCGGGTCTAAAATGGGTCTGTTCCGTTGTGGAACGCGTTCTGTTCCGGGAAGATCTGGCAGAAAATTTTCCTTGTCCTAGGAGCCTAATGTCAGAGAACGACGAGCTTAAGCTTCCTTTAATGGCTGCTGTTCGGGAAATAATAATGATGGCGCTACAATAGCTCTGTTGATACACGCGCGCACTTTTATGCCGGGAGATGTCGGAAATTTACCGGGGATATTTACTCCTTCGTTTCAATCTCAAACCGTCCTCCTCTCAAGTTGCGGCGTCGTGATCAGTAGCGATGGTAAAAGTTTGATTGCTCTTATTTAATTTCTCTTTTAAAATTTGCGAACACAGAGCAGAGGGCACACGGCGAGCAAACTCTCAACGAAAAGATAGTTCCTTCTTCAAATTGAAGCGACAGATCGACTTTGATAACCTCGGTCAAAGGCTGCAACGTTTTTCCAATTCTTTGGGGCTCGGCAAGTATGTTTTCTGTGGATATCCATTTAGTTTTAAAATATTAATTGCGATACAAATCTGCCATTGTCTGGCGCGCTCGCTACGTGTACTCTTATTATTTTTCCCTCTTCGCGAGGCGGGTTTCTTCAGTGTTGTTTGATTCATCCGACCGATTTCTCTTCAAACAGAACACTTCCTACATTTTACAGGCAATATAGAACCAAAATTAATCCTCAAGACTCTCGTTGACATCAACACTGAAGAGCGAACTTGGACAAACAAAAAATGTGGTTGGAGCTGTCAAGTATTTTTAACACCTCAGCGATATTATTTGAACCCCCGGTCAGAACGAATTCGTTGTATGGAATGCCGACAGTCGTTATTTTTCTCGCCTTACCCGCCCTGCGGGCGCGCGAGGATCACGCTTACGGCGCTTCGCGCCTTATTGAGCGGAAAAATAACGACTGTTTTGCAGTCTAAATAGTAAGCAGCACTGTGAACTTGTAATTGTAAAAGCTTCCTTAATACTCCTACGCGTTTCGTTCGTCTGACTAACATATCCTATTCCAGAGTATCAATTACCGATCTTCGTGCAAACTTCTGTACCGTAAAAGCTCTATTAAGCCCCGGGGGGCTTATTTAATTTTAGGCCTCAAGAATGGGGGGGGGGGGGGGGGGGGGGGGGCTTAATAGAGAGGGGGGCTTATTTCAAATCACAAATTTAATTCTCTAAAACAGAACGAGAAAATGGGTTATGTATGACCGTCTTACAAATGCAACGTCATTTATACCCTAACTCAACGATAGTTCTGGAAATTAAAGACCATGTTTCAATACAAAGTGACTGAAACGCCAGAAAATATTGCTGAAAACTCATTTACATTAGCCTGACGGAAGAGGGGAGGGGGGGGGGGGGCATATTACAAAATCTGACTTTCAAGGGGGCGGGGCTTATTAGAGAGGGGGGATTAATAGAGAGGGGGGCTAAATAGAGCTTTTACGGTGTATACCCTGTTCCAGACCAAAAAGGTTTTGACAAACACAACGCGAAACGATAAAATAATGAAAGGCGAAGAGTGGCACTTAAAATTTTCATTTGACTTGACCGCGGTCTGTCTCTCCTAATGGAAAATTGGGCTGCGAAATTGTCATTTACATCTAATATATAACAAGGATATTGTCAAACACACAAGATAACATTTACCATATTTACATTTATTACTAAAAGTTATGTTATAGCTAAAACGCCACTGTCAAACCAACAGACACGACAAGCTCTTAGCCAAAGTAGCTTTACATCATCTGTGCAGTACAAGTTGTTCATTGTTTTCTTTTTGCAAACGGAAGACATAACATTGTAATTGTTGAATCTCTTTATCGCAAAAACCACCGTGTTTTGACATATACGAAATGAATTTTTTGACATTGTCTGTAAAAATAACTGTCAATTTTGGTCGGCGCGGTTTTCAGTGATGAATTGAGCTGCGAAATATTTTCTTCATAATATAATACTGGCCGAAAGAAATTATAATAAATTTTGCTAGATAGATACACTATGAGAAAGAAATTGTTCAATACAATATTTATATACATTTATTTATTTGCATTTCACTTTGTCTTCAGTCAGTCAGTGACACAAGCTATTGAATATAAATATCTTGCTCAATACTGTTCGACTTTCAATTTGATAGCAAGTTTGGTCATTCTCCAAAGCAGCTGGTCTTCGCTTGACTGGTTGTCTGTCATTTGGTTTTGCTTAAGTGCTGCTTTCTTGCAAAAATAAAAAATAAAATCCGGCATTGTTGTGTGTGAGTGAAAAGCCGTTTTAAAATGGAAAATTGTCAAATACAAAAAAACACTTCAGACCGCATTGGGAAGATGCAATTAAAGTACGTAAACACAGTGTATGTATATTAAAAAAATCACACGTGGGCGACTTATATATGTGTTAGCAATAAGTCTTTTATTTACCGGCCAGCGCGGGAACTCGTACTTAGTCCTTCACGGGAGCAGTGGAATCGTCAACATTCAACGTTGTTATGAAGTAAAGACACCGATATCAAAGTTTTCCCTTGGTAAAATATTTGTTCGCGTATAAGATCTGTGCAAGAAACTGAATTAAGTATTCCGCCTGGGAGAAAGTGAAATCGACGTAAAAGGCTGGTCGACAATGCTATAAATTCATCACTCATGAATTGAAATGTGTCAAACGTCTAACGTCGCTATAAACAACGTGGTTTAGGTAACGCGCATTTGGAAAGAGGTAGACTATATATACTACTGTGTGTGTACACTACAGTAAAGTAATCAAGCAATGTATATGGATACTGGCGGACGGTTCAAAGTATTTACACGATAGCCATAACATGCAACATTTACACACAAGAGTAATAATAGTTAAAAATGACAATTATAATATTTTCCTTTTTGTTTTTAATTTCAGGCTATGTATGAACCTTACGCTTAACTGACTGAAAGCATGTATCTACTGAAGTTCTGGACATTTTGCCTTGTTTCTTTAACCTTAAATCCTCGTTCCTCGTATGGTTTCAACTACACTGACTCTATAGGCGCGGAGGTTAGCTTCAACGAGACTCATTGGGAAAGAGCTACAACCGCGGGCCCGAGAGAAAAACATGAACTTCATATTGCTGGGTTTTTCGATGTAGATTCGCGCAATGGCGCAGGATCTTTGGGGGCGGCCAAGATGGCCGTCGAAGAAATCAACAGTGATTCCAGATATCTTGAAGATTATAAAATTGTTCTTCATAAAAGATCAACAAAGGTAGGGATGGCTTTCATTTTGTTTTTCTCCTTTAACCAAGGACAGGTGGTTTTGCATTGTTTAATGTAGTCGTTCCTTTTGTTCCCCGGGTTTGTCGAGCTTGCTAAACCGGCAGGTCGTAAAATGCGCGAGTGGCCAATTGGAATAGAAGCTGAGTGGTAATAAATATTTTAGCCTTTTTGTGTTTTCTGTATGAATTGCATTTCATGTATGGCTGGCTGACACTTCAATTATAGCTTGTACATTGATGAATAACACATTTCCAGTATTGATAACCGACACACGAAACCTGAAAGAATCGAATCAATATTAAATCAACTCTTAATCAATATGTTTTGACTTCAGACATTTTTTCCTCAGTTGTGACTAAAAAGAACCTGCCCGTAATTTCCGTAAAACACAAAAAGTAAATAAAAGCAGTCCAAGTAAATGTCAAATTAATCAAGTCGGCGTCTCTGTGTAGCATTAGACGATATTGTCTAATTTCGAGTCGCCTTTCATTCAAATATAAAGCCGGATTTTTTTTCGCAGCCTGGTTTTGCGATATTAGAGAGATTTTAAAGCACCACGTTCTACGGCAAACGGCACGTCATCTTTCGACTCGATTTTCTTAACTTTTCCTCCAATCGTTAAATAAATCCATCAGAAAATTCGAAAATAATTCACACGTTCACGATAAACGCGAAACTAGCTACTCACTTTGACGTACAAACGGAAAACGCCAGGCGGCAAAAGTGGGATTTTTGCCGTTTGTGGGAAAAACAAACGCGATCCTTTATCTTTCTATTGTGATAACTGAATAATTTGGCGAGGAGAGAGAATTTGGTGGAGAGAATGATAGAGGATGAGATCTTGCCACTGATACACCCGGTGATACCGGCATAACCGCGAAGATCTCATTCACTTTTTAAAGGAGCTATGTCACAATATTTTAAGTCATTTTTTGCAAAGTGCAAAATCACCTTCAAATTGAAGAAAGCCTCAAAATCATAGTTTACTAAGGTAGAAAAATACCAAAGAGGTGATTATAAACCAAACAGGAACAAGGATGGTTGAGGATGGAGAAGATTAAGACGGATTGCGAACGGCGAACTTGAAAATAATTGGCCAATTTTTTCAAGATGCGCCATCCGTGACGTAGCTCCTTTAAATCAATAATTTGTTGCTTTGGTTATGTTTTGGTGATTGTTAAAATTTATTTGTTTTGAAATGGTTTTGTTGACTTGCCAATGCAACTACTTTTAATTATTGAGTCTTATGTACATCGAAACACTTTTTGTCTCAATGGTTAGCTGCAGAGTTCGATTTCGTCTCGCTTTTTTTACTGAAATAATCGTCGATTTTATTTTTAACAAAATCGTCGTTTTTATGTCGGTCATTTTTTCAGTGTCTGACAGCGTTATTTGAAAACGAATAATACAAAATTTCACGCATTTAATACTGATTTCTATCTGACCACGATAATTTGCATGTAGATTGTCGCTTCAATCTCTGAGATCGTCATTATATTATTGGCAATCGACGCGACTTCCATTTCGTCGGAAATACAAAGAGAGGTTCCCTTGTGGTATGGACATGAGTTAAGAGTGGACAAACGCCTTGCGACGGCACTAGCCCTCTCCATAAGCTATAAATGTGCGAATATTATTTTGTTTCACTCAGCTTTTCTGTTTACGTTCCAACTTTACAGATTAATACAATACAATACAATACAAAGCCTTTATTTCAACACGATAAGTATAAAAGCTACAAGCTTATGGGTCGTGCATCTAAAAGTAATAATTACATACATTCGGAACCATATAGTATATACTATCTGCATTATTTTAATAAGGAGGAAAAATAAATAAATAAATAAATAAATAAATAGAACAGAAACTGTATTTTTCAAAAGTAAATAAAATCAGTGTCCCTAAACTTAGTTGTGGAAACTGATGTTGTGTTAAAACTGAACTGATCAAATTCTTTAATGTTCTTTAGGACCTTGTCCAGATATTTGGAATTAACATAGGTTGAGTACCATTAAGGCTGATCCATTATCTTATATTCTCATCTACATTGAGCCTTTAATTCAGGGAAGACAAAAAATGAACAAAAAGATTGATCGATACTGAGGCAGTACTCAGATGATAAAACTGCCATGTTCTTTTTATACTGAAACGTACGATGACTTTACGATAAATTTAATAAACGGGTTTCTTCTAATTTAAAACATATGGTTTATTTACAACTACAATTCTCCATTTAGAAGAACCGCTGTGGGACAGATTAACATTCACAACAAATTTAGTGTTTCATGTCGCGTAGCCAATTATTCCATTCGCCCTGGTTGGATATGAGAGGATAAATAGCCAACAAGCGCGTAGCGCGAGTTGGCTATAATCCTCTCATATCCAACAAGGGCGAATGGAATAATTGTTTTATTAAAATACTTCACGAACTTTAGGTTAAACTTCGGTATTACTTTTTTAAAATGTATAAATCGACTGAGTGACTTTTCAGTTCGATCTAAATGAAGCATGATTTGTATGAAAACGGCGGCAAAACGTCTGGCGCGGTGTTCAGTTAGCAAGTTGAATGAAAAGAGAGTATTAAAGACAAAGTTTTCTTCGGATTAATCTTCGCTCTGTGTCTTCTAAAGTTTCGTATATTCTGGAAAATTGTGCAAATGGATTAGCTTAAAATGGGACGATCCGAAACAATATAATTGTTGTTTATTTTTATTTTTATATTTTTTTTAACATTATATTAATTTTACAAGTCGAACGGACAGCTGAACGGAGCCGAAGGTTTCACTTGTTTACGGTGGGAAAACGCTACGAACTGCCGTATTTAAGCATCGTATCCGATATTTATTGAACTGATTCCAGCTGGAATTGACTCTTATACGCTTCTCTCGTGCTCTCCAAACCTCCCGCGTGCATCCATAACTCGATATACGCACGCTAAGCATGAACCAATTCTTAACTATTCACCTCCGAGCAAAACAAAATGGCTTCCCGTTTTGTTTCTGCGACTGAAGCAGATTTTTTTTTTAAACATAAAAGAGGCCGATGTACCTCTTTGTGTTATCAGCTATACCCAAGTATAACACTCTTGGGTAAGCGGCGTTCATTAGTAGCTTTTTAAAATCTTGTTACAGCCGAACCTCCGCTAACGAACACGTAGCTCCCGTAGGCGGACACCTCTCGTAAGCGGACACTTAGTCATGTACCCAGCTTCATACAAACACTACATTTTTAACCTGTCATGCATAAGCGGACACCTCTCTTAAGGGGACACTTTTTCAGGCCCCAAGGGTGTCCGCTTACGAGAGGTTTGACTGTACATATAAAATCCCTTCAAATGCGGTAATGTTTTGCTGACAATGCTCTTGAAAGGACACTGTCCCGGCGTATTTGCTCAAAACTGTAATACATGTAAACACACGAAATGGTCCCTAAATTTATAGCATAATGACTTAATAAAGTCTAACTAAATGACAAAAAGCAATTTCTTGATGAAATTCCATACTGCAACAACATTTTTGCAAAATTTCAAAGATTTGCGAGCCAAACTTGAAACTTTGAAAAACTGACAGCCTGTCATTTTTACAAAAATCCATATTGTAATCCATTTCCATCCTCACTGTCGTTAGTCATCCTCACTTCCTAATGGGTTCCTGTCATTTCTCGAGTGCTATTCTACAGAATCAAACCATTATTGTTCAACTTCCTATGATCTAGATATGTTTCTGAGCTTCCCAAAATCATGCTAAAAGTGCATCTTTAAATCGTCTTTCAACTATAATTTTTTTCCTTTCAGGGCCAGCTAAGCGAGGGGACCAAAGTATTGTACGACTATTTGCACAATGAACCGAAAAAGATTATGTTACTGGGACCTTTTGACAATGACTTGGCTAAAACAGTGGCTGCCTATGCTGGGCTTCCCGAAGTCGGCCTTGTACAGGTTGGTTAAAGTGGTTTATTTATGTGTAGAATGTAAAAGCGTGCAGTCGCGTAAAATTCATCAAGAGAGGATGATCTACATTCCCACATACATGGGTCTCTTCCAATGATACTTGAATTTTTTGAAATCTATTTTTAATTTTCAGCCCATAGCTGAGCTATTTTAAGAGCGTTACCTGATTGGTCAGTTCGAGTAATGTGATGTCGGAGCCTCGATCAAAAGAAAATAAAAATAACTTTCACAGCATGGCGCGAAACTATTAATAGTTCCAAAAACATATCATGCATGGGGCACGGGGAATCCTTCTCTTAGATCATCCTCTCTTGTTTCCGTTCATTTTTGTCTGTAAATTTCCCTGCGCAAGGATTTTGGCTTCGTTATACAGACATAAACGTACTCCCCCACCACATCTGTATCGCTCAAATTTAATCTAATCAAGGTGTAGCCAACGGATATCCATTCGGAAGGCCTATAAAACTGCTTCAGATATTCGGATTGAAGTGTGTTGTAAAATTGAGCTAACATTCGTGAAATGTCACCTCGAACGTTCGCAATATTGGAAAATTAGTGCATGTTGTTTTGAGGAGAGATATAAGTCAGCTAGGATTTTCGGAACTGAACTGCAGCTCGTACATTCGGTGAGTAACAAACTCTAACTTAGGACTGACTATTTAACCCATAGTTAATAGAGGGAAATGGTTATGAAGCCCGGTAAAGTTCTTTGTTGTATGTTTTTGTTCGCTATTTTGGGGGTTGACCGTGCACAAAACCTGACAAAATACAATAGGTGGTTACGTGTGTTCAAGCAACTAACCAATAGAAACGTTGCGATTACGTAGTTCATGCATAGTGTATGAGCGCAAAACAAAAGATGCCCGGTCATGGACCTTCCAACATAAATCTTGGCCTCTTTGTTTGTGTCTTTGAAGTGTGCCGGGCTTCATAACCATTTCCCTCTATTAATTATGTTTAACCGAAGTCTAAGTTAGACGTCAGTAGTTTAGGGCCGAATTGGGGTCTATACAAGACTCTGTAACCACGAATTTAAGGGGAGGCTAAGAGAAGATTAACCAACTTTACACTACGCGCATCGTTGGTTATTTAAGGTGACGTCGATTAACAAATGAATTTATACGATAATCTAGATGCATTCAGTTTGTCTATCGGTGCCAGAGCTATCCTCGGTTGAATATGTAAAGATCGCGCTCAATTCTAAACAGAAACTTGACAAATTCGCTGTGTGTTTCACGTTGCCCATGCATAAAACGCAAAATTTGGTCATTTCACGTTTTGTTTTTCAGAGGACGGCTAAGAAATGTACCAAGAAATATAACGCACACGTGCAAAGCCAAATATTGTACTTCTCATTGCTTTTGTTAGCGACGTTCTCGTTGCCGTAGCCGTCGTGGTTTGCGTAAAAGGTCCCTAATATTGTTAATTAGAATTGGCCCTAAACATTTCAAGAACAGCTAAATTAGATGTACCTGAATAAATAAACAAGTAAATAAATAAAATATTGTGTCCACAGTTTTCCTATGGCGCCACGGACCTGGATCTTACAGCTATGCGGGACCAATACCCTTTGTTCTTCCGAACTGTACCAACAGAGTTCGTCTTTAATGAACCTCGCTTGCAATTCATTAATCAATTTGGCTGGAAGGATGAGATTGGTCTGATTTACGACGCGTCTCCGTACTATTCACAGGTAAGCTTATGGTCAATTCTTTACAAACTCATTAAAAGTGGGGGGCTTAAAAGTGAGGGGAGGGGGAGAGGGATTTAATGTTTTTGCTCCAAAAAGGGGGACTTATTAGAGAGGGTGAGGGCTTATTTGAGAGGGGGGCTTAATAGATGATTTACGGTAAGCGGTTCTGTTTTTGTTTTTCTAGATCAGCAAGCATCTGGCTGAATCTCTGAAGCGCAACGGGACCAATATTGTGGCAAATGAAGGGTTTACACAAGATCCCACAGTTGCAGTTCAAATCCTAAAGGTAAATTATTATCTCCTTTGAATCGTCATATTTCGTCCCACATTTCTTTATTCACAACCGATGTCCGAGACTAGTTGCATTTTTACTCTTTATTTTTTTTCTTTATTGTTTTCTCAGGACAAGGGAGCGCACATTATTGTGGGCACATTTCACCACTCTAGAGCAAGAGAAGTATTTTGTCAGGTAAATACATCATTTTTTTTTTCTGAAAATGTTAGAGCTATTGTCAGATAAAAGTCCAGTTTTTAAAATTGCATGATTCGTATTTGTTTTTGATCGAACAAATTTGTGCGAATACAAACATTTATTTAGCCCTTTTAGTCCAAATAACTACATCGTAAGAGACGCCATCTAAATGTCTCATCATTAAATTATAACCGACACTGCACGTCTCGAGAATCATGGGAACGAACACCAATTGTAAACGGAAATGTTCTCGATACAGTCGAAGCTCCCGTAAGCGGACACTCTCGGGAAGCGGAAAAAATTGTCCGCACCTTGAGCTGTCCGCTTACGAGAATGTGTAAATACAGAGTTTGTATGAGCTAGAGTTCAAACAAGGTTTTATCAAGGCGGCCGTAAGTAGCTGCTGTCCACTTACGAGAGTGTCCGCTCAGAGAGCTTCGACTGTATTTAGTTAAGCAAATTCAGTCCTAACTACATGAAGTGCTATAAGAAATGAATGGAGACAAGTGAGGAGAATTTGTATGTTGAAAGGATTAAACGCTCCACATAAAGATAGAATTTCTCCTCGACTATCAGCAAGTAATCCTTAATTTATGCATTGACTGCAGCCTCTTATTAATTTAATTACTAAATATTTTATCCATTCATCTATTTCAGGCTTATCTTAATGAAATGTATGGACAAAACTACGTTTGGATTGTAACGTCTACCCCGGATGTTAATGCTACATCTGATTGGTGGGCTCCTCAATCCACCGCTAAACTGGCGTGCACAAGATCGCAAATGGAGACAGCCTTAGATTATCACTTCACTTTCTATTACAAGAATGAAATCAACGCAACTTTAGTATCAGGAAAGGTACTGTTAAGTTCTTCTTTGGTTGAATCTACGTACAATAGAGTACTAAAGCTATGACGTCACAGAAAATTAAATATGCGAAATTATGAAATTTGATATTCGGAGGAAGCATGCCAAAAAACGTCCACTTGCCAAAAATAAGCCCTCCATTGCAATTTGCGGCCGAAATGTGGGCACTTCAGGTTTTAATTTCTCCAAACAAACCCATTTTGCGTCAAAATTATTTTATATGAGCTCTAAACTCAAACATGTGGATGAAGTATTAATTCAAAGATGGAATCTCACTTACATAACAAACACAGATGATTTCTAAGCATTATTTACCACTTGTTTTATACAATCCGTTTCAATCTTGTCCAATTTTGACCATCCGCACTTCATTGCGGCTTCCTAGTAATTGTTTTATGTTTTCAGTCTATGGTTTGAAACCACAGTGTTTTCATCACATTTCCAAACACCTCGAATTTCGTCAAAAACACACGGCTGTGCGTCGTATTTTCAACTCTATTATCGGTGTTTGCAAATGTGATGAAACACTGTCTCTCTTGTTTGATATATTACTTATACGTTTGTTAAAATTGGTTTCTTTCAGACTACAGACCAGTTTTTCACCGACTACACCCAAAGAATACCTCCATCGTTCCGCAGTACTTACGCTCCGTTCGCTTATGAAGCCATGTGGGCGATAGCCGCTACCCTGGAGCGAGTTCGGCCGATACTTGTAGACTGGAGAATGGAACTACATGACCTAGGTTACGGCCGACGTATGGTGAGCGAGCTGTTGAAGGAAGAGGCAGTCGAAGTTCATTTTACGGGACCTTCGGTAAGAGTTAAAACGAACTTATGCTGTTTTGACCCTTTCACTCCCAAGAGTGCTAAGTTCAAAACTGAGGGAAAAATGTTGAATTTCATTTTGTAAAATTGTCAAAACAAACAGCACTACATGAAACTACTGCTCAATAGCATTCATTTGAACGGTCACACACTAGGGTTTTACTCACAGACCAAAAAGGTACAACCACATTTATTGATTCAAGGTTTAACTATGGGAGTAGCCTGATATTTTCTTTGGAGCCTGATCTCAGGCTACTACGGGAGTGAAAGGGTTAAATTTAAGCTTTTATAGTCATACAAGTTTGCTATCGCTAGTTACATAGCAACCCCTGCATAGCGACAACAAGGACGATTTTGGAGATGGAATCTCGATCTGGCTAGAAAATTATACTTCCTGTATATACCCTTGACTGGAGTGGTTTGTATTAGGTGCTTGGACTATCGGTCGATAGAGGCTCGCTGTGTAACCAATCAGATTGCAAGTTTGCATGCCAATCAGTAGTCAGTCACAACGATGGCACAGCCAATCAAATTCGCGGATTTGCAAAAGACCATGGCGAGTTTCAGTACCACATATAAACTACATACACGTAGTGAGTATTTCTTTTCTTTTCGCATTAGGGTGTGGTCGCGTTTGACGAGAATGGAAATAGGAAATGTAAAGTTTTCATCCAACAGTTTAGGAAATCAAGTAAGTTAATGTTAACTTTGAAAACAGCAACTATTATCATTAACAAATAAAGTAGACAAAGCCATGTATTGTACTGTAAAAACACGACGGGAATTTCAAGTGAGAACACACCGGAAAGAAACGAGTGTTTCTCCATCTCTCAAGTGTTCTAAAATAACCGGGTGTGTTGCGACAGTATAATACATAGCTTTGGCTTTTTATATGCTTTATGAGATGATTTAAGACGAAATCCATTAGAAAATCGAGTAATATTTCTGGCCAGTGGACAAAAATCCTGTACTACGACGCCATAAGCTTTCACGCTTAAACTAGACATTCATGAGCCGTACCATAACGGTATCCATCAAATAATATAACTCCACAATCCTTAAATTGCTTTCCGCCTTGAGTTTCCGCCTTGAGTTTCCTCCCGTGAATTGGTTGAGTCATGAGAGGTGGCAGCCATGTTTTTGTTAAACATGGCTGCCACCTCTCATGACTCAACCCATTAACGGGAGGAAACTCAAGGCGGAAAGCAATTTAAGGATTGTGGAGTTATATTATTTGGTGGATACCGTTATGGTACGGCTCATGAATGTCTAGTTTAAGCGTGAAAGCTTATGGCGTCGTAGTACAGGATTTTTTGTCCACTGGCCAGAAATATTACTCGATTTTCTAATGGATTTCGTCTTAACACTTCTAAAACATAACGTTTTTCTTTTTAAGACCTTTTAATTATGTTTTTTACCACGGAGAGCGCGCAGAATCCAGTCTATAAATGAAATATTCATTAAAAAGCATCATCTTAAATCAAAACAGTTATCAAAAAAGAAAATAACATCGATTCCTCTTTGGCAGCTATCAGGATTAACTAATTATTAATTCATCTTTTCTTGTCATTTATAGTTGGTTCTAAAGAGGTTGGTGTGTATGACTACAATCCCCCTACCCTGACCCTGAAGGGAAACTCGCGGGGTAACAGTTCACCAGCGGTTTTGGAATATGTACATTGGCCAGGTACGTTGTGTTAGATTCCCCTGAAGAGTCCTTAAATGATCCTTAGAGCAGATAAATACGTCCGAGATGTGTTCGTGTTGTAGTCGATCTCTATTTCTCAAACTCAATAATTCATCAAGTTAAAACGAAAGAAATTATAACCGTGTCGGAGGTTTGGATACCCGGTTCTATTAGCATAGATTTTTTAGGATTTTATTTCTCTACATGTCTACTCCTCAGTTTTTGTTTCGATTGAGAAGATATATCAAACACTCGAGACAGTGTTTCATCGGCTATCCAAACACCTCGAATTTCATCAAAAATACTCCGCTGTGCGTTGTATTTTCAACTCTCTTCTCAGTGTTTGGAAATGCGATGAAACACTGTCTCTGGTGTTTGATATATTACTTGAACAATGGAAGTAAAAAGGTTTGTTTTTGACAATTTTGCAAAATGAAATTCTAGATTTTTCCTCAGTTTTAAAGTTAGCACTTTTGAGAGTGAAAGGGTAAATTTTATAAGAAGAAATTCATTGATGATTATTTGGAGGGATTATGAGGGCAAACTAACTTCCCGCTCTTTCTGTTTTGTTGTTTGATTGACAGCCGGTCAGCCCTACCAAAGCAAAGCATCAACAGATTCATGGCTGTACATTACACTTCCTCTCTTCATCTCGTGGTCTTTGATTTCTGGATTCGTTCTTGTCTGCTGTGTTCTGTGTTTTAGCTATGCTTTTAATTTTTCGACAACACAGGTACGTAAACGCAAAATGTTTCTTGAGCATGGTAATAGTTAGCCTGTGTAGCAGGCATAGGGAGGGGGAGAGGGGGAGGTAAAAGAGGGTATTAGGGGGGGGGGGGGGGTAAAATGTTACGTATGTAGTGACTAAAGAACGCTGTTGTTGTTGTTGTTTTCGAGCCCTCTTTTAAGATACAAAACTGTATAAGTGGTGGTAACATTAAGTGAGCAAAGCGATTTCGTTTCTAAAGAAACTGTTTCGTTGGCGGGCAAGTGGAACACTTATTTAATAGTTGATTATCAACTTGAAGTTGATAAATAGTAAATTAACCGCCGTAGCGAATTTAGAAAACTGACGTTTCGACCTTTAGCCTTCGCATTTGCTCCGACGAAGGCCTAACGCTCGAAACGTCAGCTCGACCAGCGCTCGATCCGAAGTCCAATGCGCTTGCGCCGCGACTCACAGTACTTTTTGCTTACTTGCGAACATTGCAGAGTCATCTATCACTCTGGCTTCTATCTCACTGAACTGCTTATCTTGGGTTGCATGCTGAACTTATTTTCTGTTGTACTGTTTGGATTGGATGGAGCCCTTGTTTCTTTCGAGTCAATGCAGTGGGTTTGTAAGGTAAGATTACCTCAGTGTTTAAGAGTGAATGTCCCTTATAATCGAAGAAAATTGAAAAATTCGCGGACACGGTCAAAAATCGATTTGGCTCATATTTTGTCTGTGGGAAGCTTTACATACTAGACAAAACGAAATGAGGTTAGATTTTTGAAATATCCATTTTAACGGGAATAAACTGTTGAAAACCGACTGAGGGTGAAAAGCTCAAGTTTCACCTTCTGCGAACTCGAAATTATGCAGTTTTCAGGCAGTTCTCATACGAACTAAAACGTAACAGCAGAACTTATCCAGCTATATATACATAGTGTGGGACTTCCTTTATCGAGATATAGTGGTATTTTTTGTCTCGTGTTATTTCTGAAGGAACCACATCCCGATTATGAGATGACATCTTTGGCCTTTCGTAAACAAGCCAAAGGCGGCTCAAATTAGCTTGGCAAAAAAGCATGTGGTAGTGTCTCAAAATTTCTAAAAAATATTTCCAGCGACTCTAGAAGAATAGTTTCTATACGATTCTGGTCTTATTTGTTTGGGATCTTCTGCTATTTTAATATAAAAAACTGACCAAACTCGACCTAAATTACAAATGACGCCATGTTGAAACGATTGACATCAGAATTTATCGCTTTGTAATCAAGTAATTGTTTTGGCCAAATATATCCCCATTGATGCTTAGAATCAATAGAAACGTATAGATGATGTTTATAATTAGACTGACTCTAGATATACCGAGATATATAAAATAAATTTCGACTATACATATCTTGCAAATCGCGCCATAATTACGGTGAATTACTCTAGCTCGTAAATTCCTGATTGGTCTTTTGCAATACTACAGTCCGCTTCACATTCACTCGGCATAAATTATATTATTTGCATCCATATATAAGAAAAACTCTATGTTGTCTTCATAATCAGTTTCGAATATACTGAGAAACAAACTGAGTGGAGGGCTCGATCGAGTCGAGTGACTGAAATCCGATATGCGTGATCTCAACGGCAGTAACAAACTTACTGTCACGCAACCCTTCAGTTCGGCTTTATCTCAGTTACAGTTCTTTTTCATAACGCTTGATCAACTGATAATTGCTTGCTGACTGGCAGTTAACGGGAAGAGCAGGCGCACTCTTGGACAAATTCTGTCAGTCGTGCAATAAATTCCTTTTTCCATTTTTGAGCTGAAATGTCCGTAATATCCACCCCGAGGTTGATGCAAATTCTTCTTAGCATAGCAACACTTAAAGTTTTTAGTTTCTTTCTTTTTACAAGTTCACAGATATTACGATCGGACGATACAATAGGATGCTCATGGAGAGCCACATCCCTCATCACATTTGCACACAGAGCATAGAGGCGAGTCTCGGATTCAGCTGAAGTTTCGTTCTCGTCCGCGCTAACTTCATGGGAGTCTGTGCCTACTAATCGTTTCTTTGCTGAAAGACGGCAAAAGAAACCAGCTATCTGCTGTGATGTTAGTACTGTACAGCTCCGCAAATGATCCCGGGACCGCAAATGATCCCCAAATTGGACCGCAAATGATCCCAGGACCGCAAATGATCCCCAGAGTGGACCGCAAATGATCCCGCTAAAAATCAAGGAATGGCGTGGACGGTGGACCAGATTTTTTTTTCCCTTTTGAATATTTTCCCCAAGAACTCGTGCACGTTAGACATTTTTATCTAGTTACCTGGTTACTGATGACGGAAGTGATCAATTTTTTTTCATGCATGTATGCATATTTAAGTAAAAAATAAATTCAAAATCATTGAACTAACGGGAGATATCAGTAAAAAATAGTTGTAATTCAATAAGGTCTTTTTTTCGCCATGTTGGTTTTCGTGGTAAAATTCATTTGCGTCTAGAATTATTGCAGGCTACACCTCATGTTATATTGTTTTCAGGTCACCAAGATTCATTTATCTATAAATTTCGAGATTAAAGACGGAATTCTGCGCCATGAAACAAGCTAGACATGGAAATTGACACCCGTTACAGCAGACTACTTCACGAAATCGGAAAAAACATTTCCGGGGCATGACTGCATGATGAAGTGTGAAAACTGTGAATTTTTTTTTCAGGTTCCTAAAAAAAAACTAACATCACAGCAGATAGCTGGTTTCTTTTGCCGTCTTTCAGCAAAGAAACGATTAGTAGGCACAGACTCACGCGAAGTTAGCGCGGACGAGAACGAAACTTCAGCTGAATCCGAGACTCGCCTCTATGCTCTGTATGCAAATGTGATGAGGGATGTGGCTCTCCATGAGCATCCTATTGTATCGTCCGATCGTAATATCTGTGAGCTTGTAAAAAGAAAGAAACTAAAAACTTTAAAGGTCAAATGCAATGAAATTTTAATAAGATTAGTTTTAAGTCGAAATCTTAGGGAATATTATGAACAATCATATTCTGAAGTTTGAAACGATTTAGACAAAACGTCGCTGAGATATTCGACTTTGAAAACCGCCTTTTTTTTCGCTTCCACAAACGGAAGCGTTCGGGAAAACGTCGGAAAATTGTCGGAAATGGGAAGCTCACCACATATGACGTCACATACACGCGCGAGTCCGCAAGAAGAGCGGGAATTGAAATTCTGCAGTTTCAAAACATCAACAAGTGTGGTGTTTTGTGCTGCTTTTAACTGTAGCAACTGTTAAAAAACGTCACTTAAAAAGTGAATTCACATTCCTATAAACTATTTCACGATTATTCCAACACATCCAGGAGCTGAATTCGCAGGGACAGAGTTCAAGTGCAGATAGAGAAAGGAAAATTCACCGTCGTGTGTTCACCTTCTCCATAATACCGTGAATTTGCAATTGGTCATTTGGCGTTGTTGTTTTGCAGAGGACGGCAAAGAAATGTACTAAAATGCAAAACGCACGTGCGGAGCAATTGGCTACTAATTAAATCTATTGTTTTGTGAAGTTCTCGTTTCCGTCGCCGTCGTGGTTGCTTAAGGTCCCTAATCAGGCATAAGCTTTTTTACATTCCCTAACGATGAGAAGAGATGCAAGGAATGGATGAGATTAATTTATTTGTTGTATTTGAGCATTTTCAAAGGAGATGTCAAGGTCTTCATCCATTTTCGTCAATACCGGCTATGGAATAATCTCCGATCAGAACACTTGACCCAAGCAAATTGCAAGCTTCAAACACGCGCGAAAACACGAGCGAAAACAGCGTGAAAATAAGGTCACCACATATGATGTCGCAAAAACATACATTCGTTTCCATTCCAAGCGCGGTCATTTCTGGTTCGTTTTCGTTCAGCCGTCGGAAATTCTCAGAAATTGTCCAATTTTGTGCCATTTGACCTTTAAGTGTTGCTATGCTAAGAAGAATTTGCATCTACCTCGGGGTGGATATTACCGAGGCCCCATTAGGGGGGGGTCTGGGTATCCCGTATCCCTTTAATTTTTTCTTTAAATATCCCATATCCCCTTAATTATGTGTTCTCTATCCCTATATAATGATGATACTGGTGACATATTTCCCGGTAACAAAAAAGTTTGCAAAAAGTTTTCAATCTGCTAGGTAACCACCCAGTTCGACAACAGGTGTCACAGGTCACCACAACAGGACCTGGAAGTTGACGAAAATGACCGAAAATGTACAAACCAGCAGCATATCGGTCCATTTTGATCAGTATTAATTATTGTTAATTTGTTTTATTTTAATTTGTTTGAAAATAATATTGATTAATTGAAATGTTAAGAAATCTTGCGAAGAAAGTTCCAGTTGAATATCCCAATATATCTTTTTTCCAATATCCCTATAATTTTTTCCTTCAGTATCCTGTATCCCTATACATACATACATACTTTATTGACTTTCCCCAAGGGGGCATTTCAAAGATAATTTTTTTCTCAAATATCCCGTATCCCTATAACCCCTAATGGGGCCTCATTAGGGACTGTGCAATAATTACCAGGAGGGGGGATTGGAAAACCAGAGGGGGGGCATAGAGTAAATTCAAAGCAAGGAGAGGGGGAGGGGGGGGGGGGCTCAAGGTAAAATAAGTCACTCAAGAGCGGGGGGGGGGGCTTAACATTTTATTTCAAGTACATATAACATTGGCGAATCCATACCTATTTATAAGGTGGGGACCGAAAATAACACATATGCTCCTTTCCTTCTGCTATGGCTCTGTTGTTTATTGCTCCGGATGTGATGTTTGTTCCAGACGCGGATGTCCAACAATTAAACATGTAGTAGGAGCTCTTCTTTCTGTTCTAAGATTTTAATTCACAGGTGCGTGTAGAGAAAATGCAGGGTACTTGTATAAAGGTGTGTGTGCATGTGTGGGGGCGGGGTCGTACATAATTTCTGACTGATTAGAGGGGGGGGGGGCAATAACTAAATTCACTCCTTTAGGAGGGGGATATTAACTAATATTTTCCTACATGAAGCCCATTTTCCAACCCCCCCCCCTCCTGATAATTATTGCACAGTCCCTTACTGACATTTCAGCTCAAAAATGGAAAAGGGAATTTATTGCACGACTGACAGAATTTGTCCAAGAGTACGCCTGCTCTTCCCGTTAACTGCCAGTCAGCAAGATATTATCAGTTGATCAATTTAAGCGTTATGAAAAAGAACTGTAACTGAGATAAAGCCGAACTGAAGGGTTGCGTGACAGTAAGTTTGTTACTGCCGTTGAGATCGCGCATATCGGATTTCAGTCACTCGATCGGATTTCAGTCACTCGACTCGATCGAGCTCTCCACTCAGTTTGTTTCTCAGTATATTCGAAACTGATTATGAAGACAACATAGAGTTTTTCTTATATATGGATGCAAATAATATAATTTATGCCGAGTGAATGTGAAGCGGACTGTAGTATGGCAAAAGACCAATCAGGAATTTACGAGCTAGAGTAATTCACCGTAATTATGGCGCGATTTGCAAGGTATGTATAGTCGAAATTTATTTAATATATCTCGGTATATCTAGAGTCAGTCTAATTATAAACATCATCTATACGTTTCTATTGATTCTAAGCATCAATGGGGATATATTTGGCCAAAACAATTACTTGATTACAAAGTGATAAATTCTGATGTCAATCGTTTCAACATGGCGTCATTTGTAATTTAGGTCAAGTTTGGTCAGTTTTTTATATTAAAATAGCAGAAGATCCCAAACAAATAAGACCAGAATCGTATAGAACTATTCTTCTAGAGTCGCTGGAAATATTTTTAGAAATTTTGAGACACTACCACATGCTTTTTTGCCAAGCTAATTTGAGCCGCCTTTGGCTTGTTTACGAAAGGCCGAAGATGTCGTCTCATAATCGGCATGTGGTTCCTTCAGAAATAACACGAGACAAAAAATACCACTATATCTCGATAAAGGAAGTCCCACACTATGTATATATAGCTGGATAAGTTCTGCTGTTACGTTTTAGTTCGTATGAGAACTGCCTGAAAACTGCATAATTTCGAGTTCGCAGAAGGTGAAACTTGAGCTTTTCACCCTCAGTCGGTTTTCAACGGTTTATTCCCGTTAAAATGGATATTTCAAAAATCTAACCTCATTTCGTTTTGTCTAGTATGTAAAGCTTCCCACAGACAAAATATGAGCCAAATCGATTTTTGACCGTGTCCGCGAATTTTTCAATTTTCTTCGATTATAAGGGACATTCACTCTTAATAGTTTTAGCATTGAGTTAATTTGTGCGACAATGCTGCAAGTCTACTAAAGCCTGGCGATCATATGGAAACCAGGCTTAATTGATCATCTCGTAAACAAACTGAGCAAGAGACTCAATAACACATTTAAATCACTGGGAACCGGGCAATGGAGAGATTGAGCATCACCTTTTATGGCGAACGGAAAACTTTAGCAGCTTGCCGTCCGTTGATGCGGTTTTACGTTTCCTCGAATTCTTTTACAATATATCATCTGTTCAGAAATACGGGAAAAAATTCACACGTTGACAACAAACGCGAACACAACTCAATTTCAAATAGAATCGTCTAACGGCCGGAATAAAACGGGTTTAATCGGTAGAACAGTACTCAACAAACTACAGGAACGTGGGAATCACCAACCAAAATTGACAACAATGCTCTCGTATAATGTTTTGAAACTTTGTAGTCGTGAAGAACTACAGCCAGGTTACAAGAGGAATTACGTCATTTTAAAAGTTTACGTCAAGATATGGAAGAAAAGAAAAAGAAAGAAAAATGGTGTTATGTAAGATACATGACGTCATCGCTGCATTGCTATGGTAACACTGATGCCAACCAAACCTACTTTTTTATGGAAAGTTCATTCTATCTCTAGTAAATGGGTGAAATAGCTAGCCAGACGGTACTCTGAAGATGAGCCACCTTAATCATGAATATTTGTTTCTATTTCAGGCTCGCTCTTGGTTTCTGAGCCTGGGGTACACACTGTGTTTGGGCAGCGTACTTCCCAGAGTTCTATACGCTTACAGAGTTGTGGCCTGGAGACCTCAAACAATTAAAAAGGTGCACATGATGTGTAGTGTTTTGTACCTTAGATTAGAATTTTAGAATTTTTTGGATTAACATATATTTTAAAATGGTTTTAATTTGCTGTACTTTAGAGCGGTTTTCAATTGAGTGTCAAAAGTAATCCGGAATTGCTTTGGTTTTGCTTTATTACGCTCTATGATTGGTTTATAAAAACTCGCGCCACCTTCTCGACCAATCAGATGCAAACTAAAACCAATCGCTACTTAGTCACACGCGTTTTCCCGCGCTTGGCGCCAGTTACATGTGTTTGCTTCGAGTTTTCAATTGTTTGTTTTGTTGTTTACGTTTGTTGTGATTGGCCATTGTAATTGCTTTTGGTTTTAAGGCACTCGAATGGAGACCGCTCAATTGTGATTGGCCTAAACTTACTACGATACTTAATTGCATCACTCAAGATTTTTTTCTCTCTCGATCCAGGTTCCTTGGACGTGGATGCACATTATGGCATTCGTCATAGTTATTGGCGACATCGTTTTGTTGATCACGTGGCAATTTTTTTTAGGCCTCGTGCTGTGAAAGTTCTGCGAGAGGTAAATCTTGCCGTTGGAATATCTAAATTAAATAACCATCTATTTCCTCATTCGTGCTTTATAGTATCAATTAGTCCTAATTTATACATTTCTGAGTCGCGTGGAGTTGAATTATCAACTCAAAAACGAGGTTAGTGAGGCTTTGTAAAGCTTTGCGAAAATAGCAATAAATAGCAATAAAATAAATACAGTAAAAAAAATAGATCAATTTTTTGGCAAAGAAAAATCCAAGCTTACATCAAAGTGTTCACGCTTTTCTGATTCGCACAGTAACGCATTATTCGTTTGTGTCACAATAATAGCCTGAGACAAATTATGCGTCTGCCGCGTGTGTCGTTCAGTTGTATAATAGAGACCTATTATTCGTATCACACGCATAATTTGTCTGACGATATTTTCTGTATTAATTTAACCAAATTGAGACGAATTATTCGTCTTCCAAGATAACTAAGGCCATTCTGAGGGAACAGGCAGTTAAATATCCCATCTCCCAATTTTTAACTCATTCTGGTTTTTATCGGCGGTTCCTCCCTCCTCCCCAAGCCTCTCCCCTCCACTCGTATGGATGGGAGACGCGGTGGCCCAATGGTCAGCGCGTTGGACTCCGGATCGAGCGGTCCATGTTCGAGCCCTGGCCGGGGTCATTGTGCAGTGGCAAGACACTTTACTCTCACAGTGCTTCTCTCCACCCAGGAGTATAAATGGATAACGGCGACAAAATGCTGGCGGTAACCTGGAGTTGGACTAGCATCCCATCCAGGGGAGTAGCAATACTCCTCGTCGGCTTCATGCTACAGAAACCGGGTTAAGCTCTGGCAGTGTGGGCCAATTATTGCACAGTCCCTAACGGCTTTACCTTTATTATTATTTTGGAGGAATTGAAAGTAAAGAGTTTGTTTTGATTTTGTTCGATGATTAAAACAGGTTGAAACACCAAGTGCTTATCAAGAGCGACCAGTCCTCGTTGAACAATGCATCTCCGACAACGAGGCGGGGGCCCTGGCACTACTCTTTATCCCCAAGGCAATGCTTCTTCTGATTGGTGCGTTAGCAGCCTGGCCTGCTCGCCGTTTGTGTATACCGTTATGTAACAACACACGGAACTGTGCCTTGTGCTTAGTAATAGCTGCAGTCATGTGTATTGTCGAGATTCCAATCATTATGCACGTGCGTCCGTACCCGAATCCCTTTTATGGTGTTACAGGATTGATTATCATCTCAGTATCCGCGGCGCTGTTGATTATTGGAGTTGTGCCGCAGGTGAGAATGAAGTAATACTATCAAACACGAGAGACAGTGTTTCATCACATTTCCAAACACCGAGAAGAGAGTTGAAAATACGACGCGGGCGGAGTGTTTTTGACTAGATTAGAGGTGTTTGGAAATGTGATGAAACACTGTCTCGAGTGTTTGATGTAATATATCTAACACGAGAGACAGTACGTGTTTCATCACATTTCCACACACCGAGGCTAGAGTTGAAAATACGACGCGCAGCGGAGTATTTTTGACGAAATTCGAGGTGTTTGGAAATGTGATGAAACACTGTCTCGAGTGTTTGATATATCTTCTCAATTGAAACTAAAACTAAGGAGTAAACAGAAAAATAAAGTCATAAAAATCTATATGTTAATTGAGATCACATATCCGTCACAGTTATAATAAGGACCTAAGCAACTACTATACGACGCCATGGAAAACGTCACTTAAAAAAAATTGAATTCACGTTCCTATAATCTATTTTGCGATTATTTCAACACGTTCAATTTGTCCAATGTGGCCGATTGTCCAGGAGCTGAATTCGTAGGGACGGATACTGAGAGAATGGAAAATTAATCGTCGTGTGTGCAAACATCGGCCTTGATAATTCTCGCTATCATGCTCAACCTCATCCAATAATTGTTAATTATCTGCTGCAGGAGCATATCACCCCAGAGCCTCTATCTGTGCTGATTAATAACAACAGCGTAGTTATACCTTGGGCTATTTTTAGAATCGTTCTCCCGCGAAAATATTCCATGTACATCCGCGGACAATAGTGATAATTCGTAGTAACGACATTTCGCCGTTCTAGTTCTTATTCCACGTTCCTCTCGTCCATTCCTGGTTTTATTTTAAATCTGAAACACGACAACCTCGTCCTCATGCTCGCAACGGGTGATTTTCGCGGCAAAAGTCATTCTAAAAATAGCTCAAGGTGTAACTACGCTGTGTCATAGGGCCAATAATGGAGATGGAGGCTCCAGGGTGATATGCGCATGCTCCTGGTGGTGTCCGTAAGGAGAGGTTCGACTGCATCTTTTTCGCAGCTTTTTTTCCCCCGTTCACACTAAAACGCTTGAATACGCTAATACGCTACGAGAAAACGCTACAACAGTCATCTGCGCATGCTCCTGTCTGCTGTTATTATTTTTAGAAGGTAGCAAACGGATCTCACATTAAATTAATTTTTTCTCCTCATGACAGATCCAACGTGCCCAGAAATGCAAGAAGAAGTCACAGATCGCATCCGGGGAATGCAACGATATAGAGTTACGTCACGAGAACGGCTGCAGCCGGTGTGAATGTGACGTATGTACTAATCCCAAGAGATTTAGACCACAGTTGGCCTCGTGTTCAGGCCCTTACTCCTGTTCGCCTGTTTCTCAAGACTGGGATTACATGGTCAGCGGTGTACCAAACAGAACGAAGGAAGGCGAGCCACGTATCGTAACCGAGGTATATCTGGCCATATATATCACAGAACGTTCCGCTATTAAACCACCCTAATTATACACCTTATCCATAGTTAATAGAGGGAAAAGGTTATGAAGCCTGACAAAGTTCTTTGTTATATGTTTTTTGTTCGCTATTTTGGGGGTTGACCGTGCACAAAACCTGACAAAATACAATAGGTGGCTACGTGTGTTCAAGCAACTAACCAATAGAAACGTTGTGATTACGTAATTCATGTATAGTGTATGAGCTCAAAACAAAAGATGTGCATGGTCATGGACCTTCCAACATAAATCTTGGCCACTTTGTTTGCTCCTTTGAAATTTGCCGGGCTTCATAACCATTTCCCTCTATTAACTATGCCTTATCCCATTGACACCTCTTTTTTTTCAAACGGCAATTTAATTCCACAACACGTCGTTATCTCGACAGATTACAGCCAAACTGTCTAAAACGTAGTTTGCAACATGAAAGTTACACCTTTCTTTGGGTAGCGCACAAATCAAAGGTCAGGCCTTTCTGCTTTTTTTGGCGTTCTTTGTTTCCTTTCGCTCACTTTCTTTCGCGGTTTTGTCGAGCCTTCAGTCGCCTTTGTTCGCGTTAGAAAAGTTTCCACCTGAACGTCGCGGAAGTTAAACATTTTGAGCAAAAGGTATGTCAAGTTTTTCAGTTTGATTTTGTGAAGAAAAATTCATAGGTTTATTGAGTGTATCTCTGCCAATTCATCCTATCGCGTTCATTATTTAGGCAGCGTTGTTAGACTTTTTCCTACTTTATCAGCTGAATATCAACAAGTAGCTGTTTCAAAAAGAATATTGTTTCGTTTCCGGAACGATTAGAATGTTGCGAAATGTCGGGAACGAAACGTCAGGAAAGTTTGAATACAACAACGGTAAAATAAAAGATAACGTACGTATTCTCGTGAAAGGCAGCACTTGAAATGGCGCGGTACACCAGTTTCTTAAAATATGACGCAGTAATTTTTTTGGAGTTTCAAATACGACAGTGAAATTATAATCAAAGCTATGAATCCTCCTAAAGAAATACTGTAGCATATATATTGTCTACATTTTTAGATTACCCTAAAATTCATGTCGTGGCTAACCCGTAAACAGCTTTTCCACAACTTTCCGTGAAAACCCGTCCTCGTTTGCTCTTCAAGTGTTCTCTTTGTAATATTTACATTACAATTAAACACGGAAACAGATAACTTTGCATTTTTCCACAATACATCGCTTTAACCGAACTTAGAAGTATTTCAGTCGTCAAGTATTTCTATCTGTAATACATTTTAATTTATTTTGTCTCCGTGGCGATCATTTTAACGATATTTGAACAACATGTGTTCACCAGTTTGTTTATCTTTCCCTAGAAGATGTTTGCATTGGCAACTACGAGCGTTATTCTGATTGGATAGTAGCCCCACTGTGTAAATAGTTCATATCGAACTCAAAACAATACCGTTTCGTTTCTGAGGAAACGAAACAAAAACATCTTCTGGCGTCAAAAGTGATGACGTCACAAGTGGTACAAGGACCATGGTTTTTTCTTCAAAATTTAAGATCAGTCCAATATCTACAACCAAAAATGCGAATTTCCTGTAATGTGATACAGAGAGTGACGCCACAATATGGTGTGATATTTGTTCGTGGACACGAGGAGTTATTGTTCGTGGATCGTTATATATATGGATCGAAGGCTTTGAAGGGCGATTATCAGTATACAAAAACGCGTAACGTTAATTCCATAACAAAAAATTCCTTCAGTTAAAGTGCAACTTAAAGAAACAAACATTGAAAACCCTTCTTCGATGCCGTTGTACTCGTTGGCACTTTTATCGATAGGTTTAACCCTTTCACTCCCAAGAGTGCTGTCAAAAACAAACAGCACCACTAGAAAGTACTGCTCAATAGCTTTCATTTGAATGGTCACACACTAGGGTTTCATCCAGACTTAAAAGTTAGAACCACCTTGTACAGCATAATAAACAGCACCACATGAAAGTACTGCTCAATTAGCTTTCATTTGAATGGTCACACACTGGGGTTTCATCCACAGACCAAAAGTTAGAACCACCTTGTACAGCATAATATACAGTACCATATGAAAGTACTGCTCAATAGCTTTCATTTGAATGGTCACACACTAGGGTTTCATCCACAGACTAAAAGTTAGAACCACATTGTACAGCATAATAAACAGTACCGCATGAAAGTACTGCTCAATAGCTTTCATTTGAATGGTCACACACTAGGGTTTCATCCACGGACTAAAAGTTAGAACCACATTTATTGACTCAAGGTTTGACTCTGGGAGTAAAAGGGTTAACTAGTATAAATTATATGTAATAATGGTCATATTAATCAAGAGTTGTGTTTTGTTTGTATACAGACAGTGTACATCGACCCACCCGGCATTCCTACTGCGGCAGCGTACACGCAAACAATGCAGGTCTTCTACAACACAGCTGAGATTCAAACCGTTCTTGTAAGGACACAGAGCGCTTGCATGATAACAGAACCCGAACCGGAAGTTGAAAAAGCGGAAGTCACGATGCAAACGGAAGCAGAAGAACCAACGCCGGTAGCGGAAGTGGACACACAGACAATAATTGTTAAACTGCGTGACAGTCACGCGCAGACAGAGAGGGCGCAGCTTAGTAATATTCATGTTCAAACGGATAAGGCAGAGATGTGTCACTCACAAGTTCAAACAGACGATGTAAGTACTTACTCCCATTGTTGATATGTCAAGAGAGCATGATCTAAGAGAAGGGTTCCCCGTGCCCCATGATAATTTGTCCGCCACTTAACATGGGTTTAATGGAAATATCTCGTTCACGTTTCAAGCAATCCAAAAACTCTCTGCTCAAAACATGAATCTATGTTATGGGGTGTTTTGTAACTTTTTGGGTGATTTTTGGGTATGTTTAGGAGGAAATAGTTTTTCTCAAAGGAGTTGTAAAATTTAGGGAAATAAGAAATATTGAAGATTTGTTGTAGTTTTAAAATTAGAATTTGAAGTTAAAAATTATTCGATTGACATCAACGACAGTTGATAACCACGCAAGAGCACCCGCGTGGGTATCAACTGTCTGTTGGTGTTCCAAAAATATATTTTTTTCCTTCTTTAAACCTCTTAAAATTTCATTGAAATTTACGTGTACCCCCGCCTTAAGCAAAGCACCTTGCTTTCTTATAAATGGCCCTTTTAACGTGCTTTTTTATTGCAAAATATTAGGCAATGATGCGATTTCTTCTCCATTTCCCGGTTTCCGCCACCTTTGTAATCCCGCTTCCTGCCTCTCTTCTCCCTCCCCTCGTAGACTCCCCCCCCCCCCCCCAGGTTCACGTCCCCTGTCCTCCCTCCACTATTTTGATTTTTTTTCTCTGAATTCATTTCACAGCCTCCAGCGCCGCCAGACATTGTTAGCGAAGAATCAGACACAGCAAGCGTAACAAGCAGCATGACGAGCAGCCCAAAACTAGAACGAAAGACTAAAAAGAAAAAATTCAACGTTCAACCAAGAATTGATACAAACTTAACCTCAAAACGAAAAGAGCTGGTGGCAAAATCATCCGGTGTGACCACGCCCCGGCTGCGGTTAACGACTCCTCTGCCTTACAACGCATCACGATCAAGAGACCCTTCACCGGCTCGAGGCGCTAATAGGTGAAGGGACACTTCTGCTAATCGAGTATGCTCCTATAAGTGGTCTGCGTTTAGTGGAGAATGCTTCAAAACAGAGCTGTGCCACATTGACTCGTACCTGGTTAGTGAGTGCCTTAGGCGGAGACAAGTTTTGCTGTTAGCCAGGATTTTGTGCCTAACGGACGTCAGCGCTTTCTTTTTCAGTCGAGCGCCAAGCAAACGATAAGACGATGGAAGTGTGTTACGTCACTATTAAGTCACGTGGTCTTCTTCAATAAACATGGCGATGGTGTCAGAAGTGAGTTCCAGATCATCAGTCTTGCACTATCTTCCATCGAATTTTCATTAATGTAGAACTTTTCATTTCGCGTTATACAAACCAGCAAGGAGCAAATAGGCGTCCTTCTTCGAGGACTCAATTCTTGCCTCTGAGATTCGACCCTAAAAATTCCATACTGATGACGTAGCTCTATAGAGATCCGTGCAGTGTCTCTGATTGGTTGTTGCTCAGTTTTGAATTTTCGCGCGCAAGTAACAACCAATCAGAGACACTACACGGATCTCTGTAGAGTACGTGATCAGTATGGAATTTATTGGGTTGAATCTCAGACGTCTCTTGAGCGCGGAAAGATAGAGTACTATGTACTCATGCTATGAGCAATTTACCTGGTAAAGTAGGAGTCTTTCATTTTAAATTTGAATTCACATTAGTTTATATATTTATTTATTTTCTTGGACATAAATATATTATGTATTATTGATATGAATAAGGCTGGTGCTTTGCATGAAACAAGCTAACGCAGTTTTCTAATATTAGGACTAAAAGCCCTGGCTAAACACTCAAATATCGTATTGAATGAACATGTCTCATCATTGAGTCGCCTCTCAACTTGTATTTGAAAGGTTTCTCAGTGTTTGAACTTACTAGATTTCTCAAATTCATTAATAATCCATCAAGTTAAAACAAAGGGAATCATAACCGTGATGGAAGTTTGGAAACCTGGTCTTGATTAGCATAGATTTTTACGATTTTATTTCTCCTCAGTTTTGGATTGAGAAGATTATCAAACACTCGACACAGTGTTTCATCCGATTTCCAAACACCTCGAATTTCATCAAAAATACTCCGCTACGCGTCGTATTTTCAACTCTCTTCTTGGTGTTTGGACATCGGATGAAACACTGTCTCTCGTGTTTGATATACAATTGAACCTCTCTACAACGGCCACCTTGGGGCCGAAATAACTGGCCGTTGTAGAGAGGTGGCCGTTGTAGGAGGTTTCAATTAGAGTAAAGTGTATGCATCGGTGTACGGTTGGGACGAAAAAATCCTGGCCGTTGTAGAGGGTGGCCGTTATAGAGAGGTGGCCGTTAGTGGAGGTTCGACTGTATTACAAAAAATTATGATTCAACATTTAGCGTTATAAATAAAGTGACGTTCACAGGAGTGTTTTGTACGATCAAATTGAACTCCTCTGGACCCTGTGCAAATGCCTCATCGTTGAGTTGCTCTGATGGTTAGAGAACATTGAAAACGTTTTTGTAGTTGTTGTCATACAGTAACTGTTATAGAGATTTGCGAACGCAGAGCGAAGACTGAATTACTTCTGACAGTATAACAAGTGTAAACATATCATTCAAAATGAAGTAGCCGCTATCAAGATGAAATTGGTCTTTCGCACAAGACAAGTATTTTCTGGCCAGGGATAGTTAGCTTTTACAATGATTCGTATAAAGTTAAACGCTACCTTAAATTACCCAGATGATAATAAAAGTATTGCTGACTATTCACTAATGTGTGTATGATCTACTTATGCTGACAAAGCTTGATTATTGCTGTTTAACATTAATTTTGTGGGATCACTATGACACCGGCCAACACTATGTTAACCCAGACAGCTCAATCCATAATCTAGTGCACTAACCACTAGGTCACTGCATCTCCTACGTTTACAGACTGTAAATGTTTCTGAACTCGAACTTCAAATTAATAATAATATTTATTGATAAATAAAGTTATTCAGCAATGCATGTTACGAGCATGGGACTACAATGAAAAAAGCTTGAGTCCCTGACGGGAATTGAAACCATGACCTTACATACACTGATCGGATGCTCTACAGAGAGCCTTGACTGTGTGGTGAGCGGTCATATACTAGGTTCATATGTGACATTTCCTGCATTACTGCTAGGATCAGTAATGCTGAAAGTGTCAAGTGTGTTGATACAGATTGACATTAATTATTTAATTCATCAGATTCCAGTTATTTAATTTTGTCATGCATTTTGTGCCATTTTTGCCCATTATATTTTCACTGATTAGATGGCATATTTTACCTTGAAAAGTTGTATTAAAAGCAACAATTCAATTCCCTTATTTGTAACACTATACCAGTACAGCGAGTGACTATTGAAAATACACGATAGCTGCAGTTAGACCAACAGAACTCACAGCTAATGTAGACAATGCTTTTCGCAAGGCATAATACCAAGCTGGAAAATGAGGTGTGTTTAAATCTCTTGATAATGCAACGGCAAGCCCAATGCATAGTGTCGCTAGTCCTGGCACTGGCTTAACAAGCAACGCCAGCCATGCAATGAGAGATGGTGTAACACTGTACCCTAGTGTACTCCAATCTGGTTTAAGTTCGCTAGTCTTAGCTAATGCATAACCCCAGTGTATTGCTCCGAGGAAAGACAGAATGCAAGCCCCGTATGCTTGCTGCGCATGAGCAATGAGGTGCAAGTGTTCAGGAAAGATGAAGGACATGGCAGCCAAGCCACAAAATGGAATTGCTCCCGAGAATCCTAGGTACAGAGCCGGTGGAGGACTGGATTTCAGGTCGGTCATGAAACTGCCTTGTGATTGGCTACTCACAGGTCTGATAAATGAAAAGACTTTGTGTGGACCTCGAGTAATGACATGAAATGAGCCACTTCTTGCCTGAAAGAGTGATCAGTTGCATCGAGGTTTAACATTTTTTTTGATAAATAACATTGATAGGTGCATTTATTATGACCTTGCAACTGAAATGGTTTAAACTAATGTTGTTAGTCTGCGCGTTTCGATAACATGCACACTCTGCTCAATCAACCGTTACGTTTTTCACTGCCGTCAATCATCTATTCTAAGCGGACGTGTTTACTGACTTCAACAGGTTCAATAGGTCACATCCGTGGGTTTTGATTGGCAGTGGCGAATCTAGGGGTAGGGTCGGTGGGTCCGGACAACCTATCAGACCCGGCCTCTCCAAGAAAACCCCTCGACCCTCCCCCTGGATGCGCCACTGGCAAATGTCAGACTCAGACACCGGTTTGAAACCAGCCGCAACTCACGATAAGTAAGCTGTATAAAATCCTACCTTCAAAGACATCTTCTGCTGCAGTTTAAAGCTATATGTCATCCCTTGAGATATACATCTGGTATTCCACCGAAAGTTGTTGCTCAAAAGACAAGATCTGTGCAGTATTTTATCAAAGTTTCTTGTACTCCGGCTCCGTAGAAGAACATGAAAGGTCGCCATATTGAATTTACAACCGCTGTACAATAATACTGTTGTTGCTGCTCCCACCCAGTCCTCCGCGAGAGCGTTTTTACATGACACTCGGTGGGCCCACTCAGTGTGTTTCTTCTTTCCAAACATTTCTCAAAAACGTTTTATACGGGGTAGGCTCCGCCCAGAGGTCCAACCCCTTACCCTTTCATATACCATTTTTTACAGAAAAGGTACCCCTTTCATATACCTTCCATAGAAAATGGTACCCCTTTCATATCCTGACCTTCCATAGAAATTATGAAAATGGTACCCCTTTCACATACCTACAGTAGAAGCACTGCATCCCTTTTCTATACCCTTGTAATGAACTTAATGAACAATATATATCACCAGAAATCATCAAGCATTACCAGTAGAGATGTTAACCAAACAATAATATCATTTACTCGTGAAATCCCTACCCTTTCATATACTTCAACTCGTGCAATCCCTACCCTTTCACATACCTCAAGCCTAAAAAAGGACCCCTTTCGGGCGGAGCCTCCCCGTATAGTCCATTATAGGGAGTACCCCCCCCCCCCCCGGGACTGGTGACAGAGCGTGATCCGGGCAGAGTATGACAAAAATCTCAGTTATTCCTGGTTATTATCAAGCTTTCCTCGATCATCTGCGCATGTTGTTGGGCAGAGACAGAGTTGTTGCATTATTTTATTTCCTGCTGTGTTGAACACAACCTCGATCCCAGGCTCTCTCTCATTTTCTTCCCTTGTCGTTGAGGAAAAGGAGAGAGAGCCTGAGATCGAGGTTGTGTTCAACACCGATGACAATAATGACGTCACCAAATCGACGTCTTCAGAAATAATTTATTTTCGAAAAGGGAAACTCGTTTGTTATTACCTGTTTATACCGTACTGAGGGGGCATTGGGGCCTATTAGAAACCGGAAAACCGCTCAAAATTTCCGTGAAAACCGAAAAACCGCAATAAAAATCGCTCAAAACCGAAAAACCGCCGAACATAATGATCAAAACCGCAAATTCTCAAACCTCAAAACCCCAACCCTTGATACAACAGCGAAATATAGCTATGGCGCATACTTTAGTTAATTAAATAAAGGCGTTTAGTTTTCCTTTTTCTGAGCCGGGGATGAAGACATTTTATTCGAAATCATTGGTCGTTTTCACACTAGAGACTGGAAACTCGTCCGAGACGGATAACCCGGGAACGTGCCTTAAAAACTACATTTAGCCCCATCTCTTCATCGCTGTTTTCATCGAATTCATTGTCCCTCGCATCTTCATGTTTTCACCAAGAAACTATTTAGAGCGCCAAAGGCGCACCCCACTAGGGGGGTTTGGGTTTGAAATTTAGGGACTCGGAAATGCCACTTCCTGCGTTTTTCACCGGACATTTTTAATAAATACTTGTTGCTTCAACGCATCACATTAGTAAAACAAAACTAAAAACAGACATCAATCCCAATCAAAATATGAAATGAAAAAGTATATTGAATGATGATTTTATTGAATCAAAGGAGGCGCACCACGTGAACCTACACGGCCGTTGACCGAGGTGAAATAAAGCGGCCTAGGAACTATAAAGCAAACGAATAACCAAAACCGAAAAACCGCTTTTCTTATTCATACAAACCGAAAACCGAGTGTTAAAATAGCGGGGAAAAAACGAAAACCGCAACGGATACCAAAACCGTAAGGCCTCCGTCTAACCACAATGTTTTTTACGTGGTTGCTCAGCTCTGTTCATGTGTTAACAGTGTCACTGTGATGGCGATTATTGGATAACGTAGTTATTACCTAATGTCCTAATGGTATTTACTTACTTCTGTTACGTAGTGAAGCCGAAATTAACTTTAAAATGATGACGTCTGGCGAAGTTTTTTATATACAAGGAAAAACGCCTATAAATCAATATAAATGCAATATACGTTTTGACCATTTATATTCACTCAATTAAAACATAGTTAATAGAGGGAAATGGCTATGAATCCCGGCAAAGATTTATATTGGAAGGTCCATGACCGTGCACATCTTTTGTTTTGAGCTCATACACTATGCATGAATTACATAATCGCAACGTTTCTATTGGTTAGTTGCTTGAACACACGTAACCACCTATTGTATTTTGTCAGGTTTTGTGCACGGTCAACCCCAAAATAGCCAACAAAAACATATAACAAAGAACTTTGTCGGGCTTCATAACCATTTCCCTCTATTAACTATGATTAAAAAGGCAGTAAGAAAACGTTAACAATAGTTATTACATAATTCTAATAACAGAAGGTTAAGATATGCACTTTAAAAGAAACATTATGTATTCTTATCGCTATGTTTTCATTATTAATAATGGAGTCAAAATGAGAACTTAAAAAAGACCAAAATAACTCTAAAATGATGTCGTCTGGAGACGTTTTTTATATAGAAGGAAAAAACGCCTACAAATCAATATAAATGCAATATACGTTTTGACCATTTATATTCACTCAATTAAAAAGGCAGTAAGAAAACGTTAACAATAGCTATTACATAATTCTAATAACAGAAGGTTATGATATACACTTAAAAAAGAACAATTATGTATTCTTATCGCAAAGTTTTCATTATTACATACATAATGGAGTCAAAAATGAGAACTTAAAAAATACTAAAATAACTTTAAAATGATGTTGTCTGGCGATTTTTTTTTATATATACAAGGAAAAAACGCCTACAAATGATTATTTGATTTCAAGTTAAATGCAATATTTTTTTGCCCACTTATGTTAGTCAAGAGCGGATATATAGTGGTCACTGTAAAAAAAAACTTAATGATTAGCTATACAAGTATATTAGTCGCGAGAGGAATGCGTATATCATTCGTTCTAAAAAGGAGACAAAAAACGAACAATAGACACCTACCACATCAGCTTTCAGTGTATATTCTCTTGATTGGAATAGTTCTTTAAAATAATCAGGGTTTTTTTCACAATAATAAGGGGTCAAGATTAGTATTTATTTTATAATTTTTGGTTTCACTTGAGGTGCTTAATAGAACCGTTAACAAACGTATTTCCTTTAACTATCAAGGTTTATATATAGCCAGAGGCAATCAAAACAAATCTTGGTGTTCTAATTCCAAGAAAACGGAAAAACAATTGATTATTTATATAGTGTCGTTTTGGTCGCATGACAGATAAGTTTTTTTTAGACAATATTACGTTTTAGGTGATTGGAATCGGCTGGATACACATGGCCAATCAAGAAAAATAGATTGCTTGGAGCGCACAACCCAACCAAAACTACATGCATTAGTTCAACGCAGACTTTAAATATTTTAATTCTCGCACACAAAGTTCATAAGACTGTACAAATAAACATGTTAATACGGATTGCAAATTAAAACAATTAAGTCAAATTCAATTTGCAAGATCGGCTCTCCGATATCACAGCGACGGATCGCACAGTAACCGGTCTGTTTTCGTTGCCATGTACGTGGGGGAGGCTTTAATAATTCACGGTCTGGTGATAAGCTTTTCAATAATTATTGGAAGTGCCTTTGGTTGAATATGCTCATGTTGAAGTCATGCTGTCTGTTCAAAAAATGGCGGCGTTTTACTGAGGTGACTTTGCCGGGGCTGACAGAAAATCGAGGATATACTTGTATATAAATATTCCATTCTAGCTGCCACTGAAAACGGAACTCTTTCGCGGCTCAATAAAATAAACATCCGCACTTGATCAATACGCCCTCTTTGTACACAACTCGTTGCGTGCAGAGACTAATAAAGCCAAACAGGAAAACCAAGGAAACAGGAATAAAAGATTTGTTTCCTTTTCCCCCTATAATTCTAAAATGATGTAAGACTTACAACACCGTTAGCAAGAAGCACAGTTTGACAATCTATTACAATATACCCGTGAGTATAATTAACATTCAAACTGTCAATGTAGTTATAATTGACTCGCAGGCCATATTTTCAAAGACGTGTCTTTGTTTACATTGCGCCCTCTACAATAACGTATTCAAATTCCTTTTCGACGAAGGAAAACATGCATTTCTCTTGCCCCAGCTTGTCATTTATTAGTACACAATCAAACGAAAACAAATGACTTCGCGATCGTATTTATTAAATAAATAATAACTTACTGCAGTTCAATTCAAATATGTACAATATTTTCATTAATTTACTATAAATTCAATACAAAGCAGCACCTGAAAAGCGCAAACAATGTCTAGTAATATTCGAGCGGCTTTGTACACAATTCTCAAAATAATTCACATAACACTGCACTTTTCTTTCAAAATTTTCAATTTGCACTTCTTTGGCGGAGCCTCTGGCGTGAGTAGTCTAAGAAGTTGATTAAAAACTTCTTCCACGTTAAAATTGTCTTTGGCTGAAGTTTCCACGTACCGTAGTTGTGTTTTCTCCGAGCTGTAGAGTCTTATTAATTCTGTTACTTCTTTCTCTTCGACTTCCCGTACATCTATTAAGTCCTTCTTGTTACCAACTACAACAATCGGTACACCTTCTTCGCCTTTTGTCTTGACAACTTCGTCCAGTATTCTTTGAAGCTCGCGAAACGAGAATCCACTGTCCAATGAGAATACTAACACTACACCAGCTGCTCTGCGGATGGTCAGCTGTCTCATGGCTGGGAACTGGAAGCTCCCAGCACAGTCTGTGGCATTCAGAACAGTCACACCACCACTCTTGTGTATTTCATGGCTGTAGTAGTCCTCTATCGTGGGAGTATATTCTTGTTCAAATTCACCAACAAAAGATCGTCGAACAAGCGACGTCTTGCCCACGCTGGCCGCTCCAAACAAAGCAATTTCAAAAGAATTTCGATGATTTTTCTGTCGACATTTCATGTTCTTGTTGGATTTGAAGATAGCACTCCTCTTCTGCAAAATTCGACAGATTTTTTCCAGGAATCTTTTTTTTTCAACGCACTTCTTGTTCGCACAAGCGTCAGTTAAATTTAACTTATCAGCAACTATGAACGGCGTTATGTACCGGACATGCATTCACATTTTTCCTTGTTACACGTAAATAGTTCACACGGTACGTCACTCATACGTCACTCATTGATCCACGCTTTATAGCGCCGACGTTTTAATAGTTGTCACGACACAGACGTTTTCAATGGAATAACGGAAACACAAACTACTTAGAAACATTTGTGACTACACAACACGACGTTGACAACAAATTTTAGCATGCTGGCTTGCCTGAGCTTGCTAGCTACTAATTTATTCACGAAGCGTACTAATTTATTCAGTCATAGCATTAATAAATTATTTTTTAATTGGTCACAAGATGGCATAACGGAAAAGCACACTTGGAAAGATTTCTCGGATCGCAATACAACAACATTGAGCGTGTAGGCATGTCTGAGCTCGATATGATATCACAGTGAAGCAACATTCTTATTTAAGGGTCATCCTGAAAATATTATGCTCTAGCTGGTCCTGATCTTTTCGAGATCTTTGATGAGTAATGATATTTACAGTGCGACTACTATAACCAAAGAAGCGAGGGCGGGAAACGGGATTCCCGAGGTTGCGGGAAACGGGCGCGTGACTGAAATGGGAAAAGATTACGAAACATTGCGTAGTATCTTGCAATAGAAAAACCACAAAGACGTAAGACAACAACAACAACAATAAGCTTTACAACGGAAGTGGCGAACGGGTGTACAAAGTACGGAAGCGGCACGTTCAGACCCCTCTGTCCCGGGTGCAATACAACGTTTTAACTTGGAATTAAGTACCCAAAATCTGGAATTAAGCTGAAATTCTCTATTCTACCCAATGTGTTTTCACTGTCTAAGTGGCCCAGGTAACAACAGTAGTCACACTAATCATCAAACGTTTCTAGGAGATCAGACAGAAATGCTTGCGGGTCATCGTTGTCCAAGTCCAGCGCCAAGAATTTCGTGACGATGGCTTTGTGCCTGAAAACAAAAGGATAATATACCATCATTTATTTCCCCTAAAGGATAATCTGCTTATTATACTCTCTACAAATTGATGACAATATTATCAAAGTCAACAAAGTAATTAATCTTAGATTCTGAGTTTCTATTCTTGAAATTTACGCTGTCGAACAATGTGTTTGAGAATAGGTTTTTGCGGTTTAAAAGACCTACGACGTACGTCACGGAAAGTATAATATATATATTTTTTAAAATTAGCCTTATCTCTTTCACTCCCAACAGTGCTATGTTCAAAACTGAGGGAAAAAATCATTGAATTTCATTTGCAAAATTGTCACTAAAAACAGCACTACTTGAAAGTACTGCTCAATAGCTTTTATTTGAATGGTCACACACTAGGGTTCCATTCAGACTCCAAAAGTACTACCACGTTTATTGACTCAAGATATGACTCTGGGAGTGAAAGGGTTAATCGTCGTTCGTAATCCGTTTCAATCTTTTCCTAAGCCATCCAGTTTTCTAATTAGTGAACTATTGATTTTAACTTTCTTTTGATTTGAAGTAATTTTATAAAGTGCAAAAATCAATCAACCCTTTCACTCCCAGAGTGACTGTCAAACCTTGAGTCAATAAATGTGGTTCAACCTTTTTTTAAGTCTGTGGATGAATCGTGACCATTCAAATGAATGCTGCTGAGCACTGAGCAGTACTTTCATGTCGTATTGTTTATTATGCTGTACAAGGTGGTTCTAACTTTTACGTCTGTGGATGAATCTCTAGTGTGTGACCATTCAAATGAAAGCTATTGAGCAGTACTTTCATGTGGTACTGTTTATTATGCAGTACAAGGTGGTTCTAAATTTTATGTCTGTGGATGGATGAAACCCTAGTGTGTGACCATTCAAATGAAAGCTATTGAGCAGTACTTTCAAGTGGTGCTGTTTGTTTTTGGCAATTTTGCAAATTGAAATTCACGCACGATTCACGATATTGTTTCCTCAGTTCTGAACTTAGCACTCTTGGGAGTGAAAGGGTTAATATAATATAGTGATATAGCTCCTTTCTGTTTCAGTGACCACATAAAAGCTCATCCAAGTCGACGTCACATTCGGTATTTTGTTATACCGAGCCAATAATAATGCGCCTGGCTTGGTATAAATGTTGATAGCATTCAGTTAACTTCCGTTTGAAAAAAAAAAAAAACGTTGGCGAATGTCACGTATTATAGATCTAGACGTTAATGGAACTTCAATAATATTCCTTTGTAAACAAGGTTAATTTTAAATAACATAAAACAATATCATGACAAAAAAGTGTTAACTGATGAACTAAAACGACAAGATCCGGACTAGACGCATTTCAGCGAGTTTTATACTTATCAGATCACCACGTTTTCAGTAGCGGTATTTACCGTAATATAAACTGAGAAACATAAACTCACAGCAATACTTTAGGCTCTAAAACAGTTAAGAAAACAATATTGACGCGGTATGTAAACACTGATGTAAACTCAGTTCAATTAATGGAAGTCATTTTCTGTCGTTTTCTAATAGCCAATGAATAGGCTCCGCGGTGTGGATGGGATGAAAAGAAAACTGCGAGCGAAAGCGAGTCGCAAGATGGTCTTTCCTTCTCTCCCCAGGCTTCGACCGGCTCGCACGCCATTTTCTTTTTACCCATCCCCGCCGCAGAGCCTATTCATAGGCTATTTTATAGAGCGTTTTCACCAAAATAACAAGATCGTTTTGCGTGCATCAAAAACATCAACAAACTCAGAGATTGTAAAGTAGGTGGAAATAAATATATTCCCCAAATTTTAATTTGGCAGTGTTCATTGCAACGAAGATATTGGGAAAACAATATTCGGAAAATTACAGAGCTTAGTATGGGTCCCGCCATATTGGTGTACCAGTTTGAAACACCAATATGGCGGCCAAAAATGTCAGCGAGAAGAAAAAAGTTTTTGCTTCCAAAGTCATGAGTTTTAGTTCGGAATGCTTTAGTTATCATTTTTAACTTATTAGCATATCGGAAAATTATTTAAAAAGTGCGAAAATATGGTTTCTGTAGCATTTCTGGTCACGTTGAGCCAGGCCGTCTCAAATTTCCAAACGCTTTATCTCCAAAATGAAGCACTCTGCTGGCCGGCGCAAATTTTCCCCATCAATTAGCGACACTGATGCTAGAATATACTAAAAGAACAGCTTTGTAGGATCAATAGTTTTGAATTTAGAATTTTGATGACGTCACGTGAAACGCTCTATAAGAGCTATTTGCATATACCTCCGGTTACATGCTGTTGTCGAGTAGCCCTGTGGCTGTCTATGAGTATACAGCTGTTTCGAGAAAGGTTGTCGGAAAAAGCGCACGCGACAATCCCGAAGGTATCATGGGTAGTTTTAAGTTCACGGTACCTTGACTTCAGCATTTCAGGGAAATATGAGAAAATGGCACGAGACGCCATGGACGTATGTTTGCGAGTGCTAAAAGAAAGCAACAAAAGTAGTTTCGACAGCTACAGCGTCAGGAACGTACCTTGCTGATCATTTCCCAGATTACCCTTCGGGATTGTCGCGTGCGCATTCTTCCGACAACCTTTCTCGAAACAGCTGTATATATTTTTCATTATCATGGAAAAGTTTAACCAAACCTTTTGCGTTGTTCTTCGTCATCTTTAGTGTCCTTTCTAGGGATTGGTTTATTGCATCTTGTAAGTTCTGTCACCTGCAGATTATATAAACGTACTCATTCAGATCCTAAACTGACAAATCTTTCTGTTAATTATATAATGTATTAGTAATAAATTAATTTGCAATTTATAATAATGTATTTATAATTTATGCAATGCTTTTTGCCAAGCTGTATAATTTATTTGCAAGTAATGCTAAATATATTAATAAAGAACGAATTAATGACATTAAAATAGAAAAATTTACCAGTGAATTAGAACTGAACTCTCCCCCCATCCCACCTTCGTTATACACTAAAATGTTTCTTAAGTGTTTCATCCACTTCCTGGTACATAGCTATAATGTTGCGACCTTTTGTCGGTTTTCTTCCTTTTACAAATATAATTATGAATAATTATAAATATAATTATGAATAATTATAAATATAATTATGAATAGCTACATGACGGGTGGCAGTACATACGATCCGCAAAACAATGTCGGCAAGATTTACTCCGTTCATGTAATTACAGTGAAACCTCCATTAAGAGGACACCCTCGGGGACAACGAGAAGTGTCCCCTTAAGTAATAGATCACAAAGATTATATGAGCATTAATCATTTTGCCAGGACAAACGTTTGTGTCCTCTCAATGGAGGTGTCCCAAAGTAGAGATTCCACTGTATCAGTAATCACCCTAAAAGCAAAATTGCGTTGGTATCTAAAACGAACTGTCATCATGTGAAAACATTTTCTACTTGAGAATCGCAAAAAATCTGTAAAGCCAAATCGCAAAAATTAGAACCCGCAAAACACAAAAATTCGCCAATCCACAAAACTGATTTAGTGCCACACGGTATTGAAACAGTTATCCGACATTTTTCAAGATCGTCGATCGTAAAACGTCTCAATCTTCGTCAATATTAACCATCTTATCAAAATATAAATTCTCCTGCTACAGATGGACATCAAGAGGGGCCAGCTAAGTTTACCCTCTCTTGTACAGCCATATATTTTAAAAGTTAATGTTAGCTCTCAGAAATTGTTAGTACATCAAGACAATATCCCATAGTTGATGATTTTCTTTATTCCCATCACCTGTCTGCTTGACAATGTATTGAAATTGTAAGAAGAAATTAGCTGTCGATCAGTCTTTGGAATGATCAGTCAGTCTGTCTGTGTCTGTCAGTCGATTGGTCTGTCTGTCGGTCAGTCAGTCAGTCAGAATGACTTCTGTCTATCTTCCTGTGCCTGAAGTCAGTCAGTCTGTGGCTTTCAGCCTGTCTGTCGGTCTGTATGTCTGTCAGCCAGCCAGGCAGGCAGTCTGTCTGTCTGTCTGTCTGTCTGTCTGTCTTTCTGTCTGTCTGTCTGTCTGTCTGTCTGCCAGTCAGTCGGACTGTCTGTCTGCCAGTCAGTCGGTCTGTCTGTCTATCTGTCTGTCATTCATGCAGTAAGTCGGTCAGTCAGTCAGTCAGTTAGTTATTACCCACCTGGTGGGCTCTCTTGATCAATTCATCTGGTAATCCAGCTAAGGAGGCTATGTGGCACGCAAGACTGCTCTCTGCGTAACCGTCAATGAGGTGATAAAGAAACGCAATATCTTCGGCTTCTTCGATCACTTGCATCGTCTAGTTATACATTTAAAAAAAATAAAAACAGTAAGACTAAACCTTCAGGTTTTACAGTATTCCAGATAAGAAAGGGGTCTCAGGCTGCCTCGTCCCCAGGCGCCGTTGCGAGTGGGAAAAACGCGTTACGAGCGGGAAAACAGGGAGCGCGGGGCTTGATGGTTCGCCTGCAACAGTCCCACAACCCCACGCGCACCGCGAACCGCGCTCAAACAAGGAGCGATGCCTGGGGACGAGGCAGGGTCTCAGGTCAAACACCCGACAAGGCCGGTCATGCAATTACTGTCTGCCCCGACAAATGAATGGGAAACGATTTGGTGAGGTTCATATCTATCATATCTATATCTGACCTGTTGCAATTCCTCATTGGCCGTTTTCACACTAGAGACGGGAAACTCGTCTTGACGGAAAACTCATCTGACGGGTTTCTCGTCCTAGTGTGAATTCGAGACGAGTCTAACTACTTGTCAATTCAGTTCACTTTGAAGCTGAGGCGCGGTTACCTTTCCTTATTTCTAAGACGAATTATCCATCACAGACGGGAAACTCGTCTTGACGGAAAACTCATCTGACGGGTTTCTCGTCCTAGTGTGAATTCGAGACGAGTCTAACTACTTGTCAATTTCACTTTGAAGCTGAGGCGCGGTTACCTTTCCTTATTTCTAAGACGAGTTATCCATCACAGACGGGAAACTCGTCTTAGAAATCCGTCTATTAAAAGCGACGGAAAAGTAGACGGGTAAAATCAGACGAGTTACCCGTCTAAAATTATAACCGTCCCGTTTTCATGCTAGGACGGGAAACTCGTCTGAGACGGATAACCCGTCTCAGACGAATTTCCCGTCTCTAGTATGAAAACGGCCATTGACACCTTGCATTTATAACTTATCTGGAACCCTATATATTCTGATACGTTCATAGTACTATTCAGAAATTTCTGGCATAACGTCCTGATCAAAATGTCCCAATATTACATTTCGATCCAACATTATTATACATTATTATACATTTTGCTCACTATCTCTATTCTCATTGGCTGAGAGCATACAGCTAATTCACGCTGACATCGAATTGACGCGTCATAACTACAGAGACTAGGAGGAAATCATACAATTATACAACTTTCCAACAAACGTCCTATTAAACGCGCTCTGTGAACCGCCGGCGGCAATAGCTGTTATTACAGTTGAGCCCGCAGTCAAATATTCTTTTGTTTTTAAAAAGTATGCAAACGAGTTAGGCTCGATCTCCGCCGCTCTCTCGAGTCCGGTCTTCGTTCTGGCTCATTTTCCCGAACAGCGGCTGGTAATCGAGCCTACAAATGAGGCTAATGGGCCAATACAACGCCAGATTGACCCTTTCGCCTCGTTTGCATGTCAAACGGCTGTAATAACTGCTATTTGAGAACACGATCCGAGCCACGGCGGCGAGTGTTTCCTACATTTCTCAAATGTTAACCTCTGAGTCCTATCGCAAAACCGTGCCAAACGGAAAACATTCAACCAAATTAGCAAATATAGAAGCGAAAGAAGCAATTTTAATAACGCATGCGGCGAGCAAAAAGATTATTAGCGGGGGAAGATGTAGTGTTAACTAGGCCTAGTTATATCTATATACCTGATATGTAACCAGAGGTGTTTTCGGCAGCAAGTTTTGCTTGACAAGGCCATGGAAGTGCGTGGAGACGAGAATTTTCGGACAGCCTGTCCCACGCCTGAGCCAATGGCGGAGTGTGGCAGTCAACAATGACAAACCATCGATCTATAATCAATAAAAAACACGCAAAGCATGGCCTGTTTATATATTGAAATTCTCACTTGGCCCCGAGGCTTTGGAAAACAAAACAAAAGAATAAAGCAGTATGTATTAGCCGTATACCGTAGCAGTTCCTTTTCCAAACTCATCAACTATGACCAATGAATTCTCTGTGGCTCCATTCACTGCTGTGGCCACCTAATAAAATGACATCCAACATCCGTTTACTCCTTAGTTTTAGTTTCGATCGAGAAGATATATCAAAAACGAGAGAAAGTGTTTCATCACATTTCCAAACACCTCGACATACTCCGCTCCGCGTCGTATTTTTAACTCTCTTCTCGGTGTTTGGAAATGTGATGAAACACTGTCTCTCTTGTTTGATATATTGACTTACCTGGTTTAGATCTATCATGAATGTTGACAAACCAACTGAGACGGTTTCTCTTGTGTGTATTCGTGTAAATATCCTGTCCGTGATACCAACAGTGGCCGACTCAGCAGGCACAAAACTCCCGATATGCGCAAGAAACACAATCAAACCAACCTGTAAGTGGAAGGGGAAACTACCATGAGACTAAAGCCCTGCCCAAACGGAGACGCAAGTAGACGCAAGTTGAACTTGCGTACGGACTTGCGTTAGTGGCCAAACGGAGTCGCAAGTTTATCGCAAGTATACGCAAGTTTCCAAAAAGAAAGCTATTTGAATGCTCCTGCACGCGCTGCAATTCAGTACTACAAAAAACATTGCGTTGACTTGCGTTGGGTGGACAAACGGTGAAAAACTTGCGACTACTTGCGCTGCACTTGATCAAAGTGAACGCAAGTCGTCGCAAGTCGCCAAACGGAGACGTAAGTGGAAACTTGCGTCCACTTGCGTCTCCGTTTGGCCAGGGCTTAAAACAACGTGAGAGAAATACTTATGGGAACAGCTTTTTCCTGAGAACGATAAAAGACTGGAACGCTTTGCCCTTGAATATAAGATGCAAAGACTCCCCAGTAGGGTTCAAACTAGCCCTGAATGCACACTTCTTTAACTCTGTTATTGTTTTTAGTTCATTTTGTGTAACTGCACCATGCACTGCACCTTACATTATCTTGACCTGCACTTGTACCTAGCACTTTTATTCTTGGCGCGATGGGACGCGATGACCCCGACGAGTGCTCTAAGCCGGACCTCTCGAGCCGAGTCCAATGTGCTCACCATTAGGCCACATACACACACAATACACACATATGCATTTACTGACCTGCTTTAGGTAGACACTTTTACCACTGGCATTGGGTCCTGTCAAAATTTTCATCCGTCCTCTGTCTTTGTCAAACACAGTGTTATTTGGAACAAACAGATTGACACAGAGCTCCTGCAAAGGGTGCCTGGGATAAAACGAAATATAATTCACTTCGCACGCATTGCGTGCCGCCTATGATGCTAGATAATAAGTTTCTGATAGACACCATTGTATTGCGTAATACAGTCAAAGCTCTCGTAAGCGACCACCTCGGGAATTCGAAAGAGTGGTCGTAACTAGAGCTGGTCGCTTACGAAAATGGGCTGTAGACCACATGCTGAAACAATAGAGGCTGGCCACTTACGAAATGTACGAAAGCGAATATGCAGATCACGCATCCACAGAGATTGAAAACTTCTCTTATTCAGATGATTACAAATAATAAAATGACTCATAAATGTGTAGCACAACAAGTGGTCGCTTACGGGAGCTTAAAAACAAAGGAAAAGACCAGCTTACAGATGCCGGGAGTGACAATTCAAACAGGGTTTCCTAATGGTGGTCGTAACTAGAGCTGGTCGCTTACGAGAGCGGTCGCAATGAGAGCTTCCGGACCCAGTGTACATCAAACACAAGAGAAGGGGTTTCATCACACTTCCAAACACCGAGAAAAGAGTAGAAAATACGACGAACAGCGGAGTGTTTTTGACGAAAACCAAGGCATTTAATGGAAATGTGATGAAACACTGTGTGACTATGTGACAACAAACGTAAACAGCAACATAAACCAATGAAAATTCGAAGCAAAAACACGTAACCGGCACCAAGCGCGGGAAAACGCGTGTGACCAAGTTGTGATTGGTTTTGGTTTTACATCTGATTGGTTGAGAAGGTCAAGCGAGTTTTGTTTTAACCAATCACAGTGTTGTAAAGCAAAAGCAAAAGAGCAATTCAGCGATTATTTTCGACACTCGATTGAAAACCGCTCTAATACAATTATAAAAATAAAGTTGTTATTAAGTGTCTTACCTTCCTTGTTCAATGTTTAAGACTGAGTCTGTAGTCAACTGAGGACAAACATAGTTGTTCTCTCTAGCACACAAGGCCAAAGAAATCAAACTAAAAGTAACAAGGGTGAAACAAAAATACATCAACAGTTAGCCTAAAAAGTCGAGGTTTGGGTTGAGACACCACAAGGCGACTCATTTCAGGCTCTCTCTCCTCCGCAGGGGCTCCCGGGGGTATTATAGACAGGGGGTGTGCCTTATACTTCCCTCACCCAATCTACCCGCGCCTTATAATTCCCTCTCCCCAATCTTCCCACGCGCGCTTACAATAGAAGCCTTTTCGGGCTAATCACCAGCAACAACTTTGATTAATATACATTATGCTCACTATCTCTATTTTTATTAGCGAGAGCATGCTGCTAATTCACGCTGGCATCAAATTATGATGTCATATCTACAGACAATAGAATTTATGCATGCAACTGAGCATCATATCTACAAACATTGAGATTTATAGTTGTACAGTACATGCAGAATTGAAAATACGTCAGCACGTGTGCCACGCATTGCTCACGGGAAAGAAATGAAAAGACTTCACAATCCGGCGAAGGAAAAAGCTACAAAACGCCCCTCAAGGACGTGACTGAGCCCACGGTGTTCCTCCGGAAGTTGCTAAGTAACACGACGTATTTGCTGCGCGATTGCTTTTTGGAGTACTCGTGTGAGTGCTCGTGCTAGTTTCTGATTGGATAAAAAGATTCGGAAACTCTTCGGTGCTTCCACGAAGAAAAAAGAGGTCCATTGTTTACAAGGAAGAATCTATGACTTACCAGTCCAACTCTGCACAGCATTCCATGACATCCATCAACACTTGGGTGTGTTCAAGAATAACAGTCTGTAGGCGATGCATAATAGCAGTCTCATGATCTGAACAAAGAACCAACAACAACAAAATTGACAATTCACACCGTTCACAAGCAAACGATGCCACCCAAAGTGAGAAATTAGCGACCTTTAGATCGGAGAACGAGTACGAGATTGAGTACGAGTACGACTTTTAAAACCTAGTGCGAAGGGTTTGCATCAACACATCTAACACCAATCTTGTTCCTAGAGCCTCCTTCTCTGCTGTTCAGCAACGGGGAGGAGCGAGGGCTCTTGGAACGTGACTGATTTGACATTCGAAAGTCGTAGTCAATCTCGTACTCGTACTCCGATCTAAAGGTCGCTAATAATGACTCTACTGTGCAATTCTAGTACAGTTGAACCCTATGAAGTGGTCATCCTCTATTTAACATCCAGTTATCAAAGTCCCGAAACTATTGTTGTTGTAAATAAAACCTCTATTTATTAACTAAGGGGCCACCTCTATTAAGCTGGTAAGTATGCTGGGAACTTTGAGCAATGGAATCAACCTACCTGTTATCTCACACTGCGTGTCCCCTAAAAGGTTATCAAGTTCTGAAACACAAAATGCAAAAGTAGGTAAAGCTGGCTAAGCAGCACTCTGGCCAAACTGGCTCACAACTGCAACGAGATTGGATAGTATTATGCATGACTTGTATGCCACTGAAGTACAGTCGATGCTCTCTGAGCGGACACTCTCGTAAGCGCACAGCTCTACTTATGGCCACCTTGACAAAACCCTGTTTAAACTCTAGCTCAAACAAACTCTGTGTTTACAGCTGTTTCGAGAAACGTTGTCTGAAAAAAGCGCACGCGACAATCCCGAAAGGTAATCTGGGATACGGATCAGCAAGGTACGTTCCTGACACTGTAGCGGTCCAACCTACTTGTGTTGCTTTCTTTTAGCACTCGCAAACATACTTCCATGGCGTCTCATTTCCCTGAAATGCTGAAGTCAAGGAACCATGAACTTAAAACTACCCACAATACCTTTCGGGATTGTCGCGTGCGCTTTTTTTCCGACAACCTTTCTCGAAACAGCTGTATACATTCCCGTAAGCGGCCAGCTCCAGTTGCGGACACTTTTTCTGTTTCCCGAAGGTGTCTGCTTGCGGGAGCTTCGACTGTATATGATCGAACATGTTTCAAGATATTTCTTTGGAATTAAAAACTGGTCAACTTACCTCTGGTGCGAGCACTCTTGTAGTGAACCCTGTTGTTGCTAAGAAACTAGGGCAAAAAAATAATATTCAGTAAATTCATTTAAACTTCTGGGTAAGAAGGAAGAATTGATAATATCAGCTCAAACATGAACCCTTTCACTCCCAGAGTCAAACCTTTAGTCAATAAAGTGGATGTAACTTTTGAGTCTGTGGATGAAACCCTAGTGTGCGACCATTCAAATGAAAGCTATTGAGCAGTACTTTCATGTGGTACTGTTTATTATGCTGTACAAGGTGGTTCTAACTTTTAAGTCTGTGGATGAAACCCTAGTGTGTGGCCATTCAAATGAAAGCTATTGAGTAGTACTTTCATGTGGTACTGTTTATTATGCTGTACAAGGTGGTTCTAACTTTTAAGTCTGTGGATGAAACCCTAGTGTGTAACCATTCAAATGAAAGCTATTGAGCAGTACTTTCATGTGGTACTGTTTATTATGCTGTACAAGGTGGTTCTAACTTTTAAGTCTGTGGATGAAACCCTAGTGTGTGGCCATTCAAATGAAAGCTATTGAGTAGTACTTTCATGTGGTACTGTTTATTATGCTGCACAAGGTGGTTCTAACTTCTAAGTCTGTGGGTGAAACCCTAGTGTGTGACCATTCAAATAAAAGCTATTGAGCAGTACTCTCATGTGGAACTGTTTGTTTTTGACAATTTTACAAATGAAATTCAAGATTTTTTCCTCAGTTTTGAACTCTTGGGAGTGAAAAGGGTTAAATATATACATTTCACAAGTAAGCTTACCACAAAGTCCAAACCATCTATTGCAAAATCCTTTTCTTCCTTCATCTCTGGTGACCGAGGAATCGCTAACAAATAGCCCAGCTGTCAGATAAAGACATCAAACTATAATTACAGTCGAACCTCCGCTAACGAACACCTCCCGTAGGCGGACACCTCTCGTAAGCGGGCACTTAGTCATGTTCCCAGCTACATACAAACACTACATTTTTAACCTCCCATAAGCGGACACCTCTCTTATTAAGCGGACACTTTTTCTGGTCCCGAGGACCGGAGGTTCGACTGTATTTTATACAGTGGAATCCGGATTTCTCGAGCCTCCAAGGGAAACGAAAATTGGTGTTATCGGTTTTTTTGAGAAATCAAGGGTTTGAGAAATCGGGATTCCACTTAGCCTCCTACGCAGACGCTCTTTGGGCTCGTCACGCAATCTTTCCTCCCATAGGAGGCTAGATTCCACTGTACTACAGTGGAACCTCGATATAACGATACTCGATATAACGATGTTCCCGGTATAACGATCAACATTTGACAACCCGGCAAATGTTACAGTAAATGTATGGAGAAAACTCCCGATGTAACGATACTCGATTTCCAATATAACAATCCTTTAGTTCTCATTGCATAAGGACTGTAATGTGTCTGTCAACAGCTTGTTACGACAGGGATTACAGTACATTTAAAAAAAATAACGATATTTTTGGCTCTTTTCCCGAAAAATCGTTATGTCGGGAATTCGTTATTACGATCTCCCGATATAACGATCTAATTCGGTCAGTCCCTTGGCACATCGTTATATCGAGGTTCCACTATAGTTAGCATCATAGGCTATGGCGTGCCTATGATACCAAACTCAAAGAAAATGTTTAGCAAAGGACATCACAATTACCTGTGGCAGGTAAATGACATTACATTCAGTGATGGAAGAACTTAGTTTGTTGAGTTCTTCTCGTGCTACTTTTGTCATGAAGTCAGGAAGGCCATTGTAAGTTCTTTTCTCTGTAAAAGTAAGATAGAATAACTACACTAAGGTTTAGTTTTATAATAAATTAGATGTGGTGCAGTTCACTTGGAAAGAAAAATAACAAGCAGTTTGATTAATGTGATGATTGTAGCATCCTATCCTGAGAAATTAAAGTACAGGTATTTATAGTCACTTCATTGTAGACAAGTTTTACGGAATTGCTTTGGTTTTGCTTTAATACTGAGCTCTTTGATTGGTTTAATAAACTTGTGCCGCCTACTCAACCAATCAGATGCAAAACCAAAACCAATTGTGACTAAGTCGCACGTGTTTTCCCGCGCTTAGCACCGGTTACGTGTATTTGCTTAGAATTTTTATTATTTTGTTCATTGTGCTGTTTGCGTTTGTTTTGATTGGCCTTTGTAATTGCTTAGTTTTGGCTTTGCACTCAATTGAAAACTGCTCTACATGTATAGAAACTGAGATAAGTTCTGTCTGCGTGGATCACTTTGCTGTCAGTAGGTTCCAGGGATTTTAAACCATGATCTTGCAAAATTAAAATGTAACATGTTGATATCCTCAGGAGGGCCACTGGTTTGTTAGTTTTTTTAAACTATTTTAGTGCTACCCTCGTTAATGTCATTACTTACTTATACTTACTAGTTAATAATATTTTATTCACTGAAAATACATTATTATACATCTTATTCAATAAAGAAGATTCAGCTGATCAATTTCTTAATGCAATTTGCTTTTAAAAATGTTTAAATTTTGAAACAAATATATTTCATATCCAGACAGAGTGCAGATCTGCACCTCTGAAATCATCTTAAACATAATTTATAAGGAATTAAGCGTAAAGATTCTACATACTTAAAACTGTTTTGCAATCCCTATTTAATGGAACTAAACTTTTAAAATTTGGTGATCACAATTTAAAAATGAAAAATGTAGTTTTGATTAACAATTTACAATGCCTACTTTCATCCAAAGCAGGGTCGACTCCAGGTTTAACAACAAACCGATTCTGCTCAGTTGATTCATCAAAGTCGATCTATTAAAAAAAATTGTAATTTAAAAAGAAGTAAGTTCAAATTCTTTGGCAAAAAATAAATATTCAGTCACAAACTTGTAGACTTACTATTTTACTCATCAGACTACCAATTTCAAGCAATTCATCTGTAAAACTTTTAGTAACCTGACAGAAAACAAACAATTTCTTATTAGAAATATTTGTCTACAATTTAAAATTAAACATGTCATTTTCCTTTGCTTTACCCTTTCACTGCCAGAGTCAAACCTTGAGTCAATAAATGTGGTTGTTCCTTTTAAGTCTGTGGATTGAAACCCTAGTGTGTGACCATTCAAATTAAAGCTATTGAGCAGTACTTTCAAGTGGTGATGTTTGTACATTACATTTTTTTAAGAATTTCAAAATGAAATTCAAGATTTTTCCCTCAGTTTTGAACTTATCACTCTTGGGAGTGAAAGGGAAAGGGAACCTTAAAGTGACAAATAACATATTACGGTAACCACAGTTTATTGACACATATTTACAAAGAGAACACTGTCTATGTGTATACCTTTTTGGCAATTTCAATCTCCGTTGGGATTCTTCTGCATAGATCGGTGATGTAGGTCGCATTATAGGCTGTCTGTGAAACAAATGTAGTAAACTTGGAACATTTTAAACGGGGGACATATATCCAGGGGGAGGGGAGGGGGTTTATAAGCAGCATAAAAAAATGTTTATAGTACCTTATACAGTGCTTGCCAGTCCCCAACAGATGCTTGAGCTGTTGTCATTCTGGATAGTATTCCCTGCAGCATGGGCCAAGAAATATATACTGTCTGACATTCTTCAAAATAAATAATTAGGTATGTATACCTCACAGATTTCTTAGAAACTGGGTCAAATACTAATGGGAGTGAAGGGTTAAGCTGGAGATCACATCAGTGTCATTACAATGAAGATTTGACTTACAGAGACGTTCTTGATATGCTTCAAACAATCTTGCAGAGATGCCACCAGTTCTGCATTTCTTATGTTCATGAAGTAAGACACTGCCTTTTGTCTTTGTTGTAGAAGGGTGATATCTTTTGAAGGACGTAAAAACCACATCCTGAGATCAAAAATTAAATCAATAAAAAATATTGTAATTAATAAATTAAAAGAAATATTATTTTTTGGTCAAACAATAGATATTTTAAATAAAATAAATAAATCTACTAGATCTATGTTTTAAGGTAAAGGTAAAGCTGCACTCGGCCACTATTAACTGGCTCACATTGCCGGAGCTTATCCTGATTTCCGAAGCTGACTAGGAGTATTGTTACTCCCCCTGGATGGGATGCTAGTCCATCGCAGGTTGGAGAGAGGCACTGTGAGAGTAATGTGTCTTGCCCAAGCCAAACACAACACATTGACCCAGGCCAGGGCTCGAGCCCACTCAATCCGGACTGTCCAACGTGCTAACCATTAGGCCGCCGCATTTCCCACACTAGATGTTTTACATGGTATAAATTATTTAAAAGATTGTCTTGTTATGATAGGTGTTTATTTAACTATACAATAATTTAAGTTCCGCAATTAATGACACCTTGCTATCGGATTTAGCAGCCTTTCGCTGTTGCTACTTTTGGAGCGTCACTACTTTCAGGTAGCTAAAACATACTGTGTACGATCAAATTTCAGAAAGTAAAAATATTATATACATGTAGTTACTGTACATGTTCAATATATAGAGGATATTACACGGCGGTGCGAAGATATGAATTTTATTTTCGAGTGGTAAAAACAATATTTTATGAATGAGCGCAGCGAATGAGTAAAATATTGTTTTTAACACGAGAAAATAAACTTCATATCTTCAAGCCACCGTGTAATTTTCTTTTTCTTTTTATTATATAGACAAACAACAAAAGCACAAACTTTATCGCGAACTCTTGCAGCTCGGTGGCTGGACTTTCCGAATTTCTCATATTTCTCTCCTTTCGTACTTCACTTGCAAGGAACTCCTTGAATAATTTTAAGTCATATGAAGTTTTCTTCTTCGTGTTAGCATTTTCCTACTCCTCAGTGAACGATTTCATGTCGGCTTCAGTGAATTTCACGAATCTATCGATCGCCATTTTTCAACCGGAGTTTGGCAGCTTTGCACAAAAAGCCATGCAAAAGCGGGAAATGACGTCATCGATATCCTCACTAGTGAGGATATGGAAAATACGCCACTCGGGTCCCGGATGTAGTTTCGTATGAATTTTACGAGTGGTCTATTTTCCAGTAAAACACTCGTGTCTCTATAACAATATACAATATATTTTTTATATTATTATCATATAATATTACTGACGTGTTATAAAATTTAATTTAGTCTGGTTAAATATATAAGACAAACCTCAACATATGACTTCCAATAACAGATCTAGTTCTATTTGTGATCCCTGCAGAAAAGAACTAAAGTACTCAGACAATATTACATGTAACAATATTACAAATATATTACTAATAAATTAATGTAAGTACATACTAACAACAAAAAATAACACAGTTGAACCCCTATTAAGCGGCCACCCTCGGGGAAATGGCAAGTGGCTGCTTAATAGAGGTTGGGCGCTTAATAGGGGTTCATCAGACATTAGCATAAGGCGTGGCAGAAAATCAAAAGATTATTGACAAGACAATAATTTATAAACATTTGAACAACTGAATGTTCATTTTATCAGTCGTCACCTTCTACAGACTATTATCTGTCATCAGCTTTTTCAAACAAGGCCAAACTACTTCTTGGTGGCCGCTTAATAATAGGAGTAAAAACAATAGGAGAACAGGCCCTCATCGGGATGACCAAAAGGTGGCTGCTTTAAATTAATAGGAGTTTTATTTACAGTATTATACTGACAATAGTTTCGGGACTTTGATAACTGGCTGGGTGGCCACATAATAGGGGTTCAAAATGTTTAGTGTTATAATTACCAAAAAGAGAGAGCCCTTCCTTAGCACCACTGTTCCCTGCTCCCATCTTGTATACAGATGGGTGACTCTCCTTTTGAAAGATCTGCAAAGCACTAAAACCCATGTAACAAATAACATATATTAGCTCAAGTGATGTTAGTAGAAAGTTACCATGACGGTCGGACTAAAGTCATGGCGTTACTTTGCTACAAAAATATGGAACGAGCTACCAAATGAAATCAGGGCCATGGTTGGTAAAAATGAATTTGTCCGAAGGATACGTACTGTAAACTTTTTAGCTTCAGGAGTAGATGTAAAATAACAGAGTATTTTAACAAAGTAGACACGATAATATTTTTAGGTAGAGCATTTTAACATTTTAGATTTTAGATATTTATACATTCTTATATAATTTGTTCTCTTATTTTAGTGGTTCAACATCTGTATACTATAGCTGTTTATAGCTAAGCATGTATCCATGTTACATGTAAATAAAGTATTGTATTGTTGTATTATATGGTCAAATGTGTGGTTCCAGAAAATTTGAATTCATAGAATACTTCATTTACATACCTGTAAGTATTGTTATCTACAATGAGAAGATCACTCCTACAATAGAATAATGCAAAATTAAGATCACACAAAAAAATGTTATTTTACTAAAATTAAATTTAATAGGAGTAGCAATACTCCTAGTCGTATGCTACAGAAACTGGGATAAGCTCTGGCAGTGTGGGCCAGTTTGGCCTGAGGATGGATTTACCTTCGACAGTTGACAAGATCAAGACCCCATTAATAACAAGGTGGTTACCACAATACTCTGAATTACTGTAACCACAGTCCAGTAACTTACAAAGAAAATACTTTAAGTCCCATAATGGGAACTCGCACTTCAGGATCCTCCATTTCAACTCCAATTCTCTTCTTGTCTATGTACTTGATCAATGCACCAGCGCTTCGTACCTGTGTATAAAATAATATTAGAAAAGGGCTACATTCCATACATGCATGCAGGCGTGGTGGCCTAATGGTTTGCACTTTATATAATAATAATAATATTAATAATAATATTTATTATTTATATGGCGCAAATTAACATGTAAATATGATCAAATGCGCCTTACAAACTATGTGAATAATATTTATACAGTGATATCAAGCAGTCTGGGTTCGAGTGCTACCAAAGTTATTGTGAGTGTTCTTGGGCAAGACACTTGAAAAAATATTGATCGACTCGACTCGAATTGACACGTTAATTTCGACCCGTGTTTCAGGGAGGTTAGAAAATGTGGACGAATCAACTTGATTCAAATCAAACATTGTAGTCGACACAACTTGCAGGAAGTCGATTTGCGAGATCATTTATTTGCACAATATGCTTTCAGAATGAGGAAGGTTCATGTTATCTTTTTGTCTCATATGTGACCTGACTTCCGGTGAATCAGATCGTCTGAGCTTTAATACTGACGATTTGACTCAGTTCGGGTGTATTGGACATGCTTGACATGTACAGTATAATTTATGATGCATTTCAACTGAGTTGATGCTTATGGGGAATCAAATTAGATACGATGAAGTTACCATGCTAATGCTGTCAAATGGTACAAGTGAACTCATATGTATGTCTCTCTCGTTATCTGTGAAGTGCTGTGGGATTCCAGGAAGGCAAGCATTCAGTGCAGTGATCCGTCTCTTGCACACTTCATAAGCTATACAAACCAAACAAATACATGTAAGAGTACTATAATTTATACATTGATCAGTTATGCACATGGTTCTGACTGTTTATTACATGTGAATACAGGGCTGCAAATATATGTTTTTTCTTGAAAGGACACGTGTCCGACTTAGTCACCATTTTGGTCGGACAAAACAAAAATGAGGTCAGACATTATTACAGTACTGCTTGATAAGCGAACCTCCTAATTTAACGCGTTGTCGTCGCAGAGTAAACTACATGTAGTTTTCGTTTAGAATAAAATGCATTAACGTTTGCATTGGAAGGCCCAAAAAATTATGTCCGACCACAGTTGGGATTTCATCGGACATTGGCAAATTTTGGTTGGCCATTATCCAATGACCGACTGTTATTTGCAGCCCTGTGAATACATGTACATGTATATCATCAAAATAATTATGCAACCTGCCTCAGCTTGCAGTGTGATTTTAGTGCCTCTTTCCTGCATGCACTGCATGCTAATTTGCATAATTATTAGATCATTTAAAATTTTGCATTGACTTTGTTTAACAAGGGTAATGCACTTAACAGTCTTGCCACTGACAAACCTGTGGTCCTCGACTTTCCCAGAATGATCTGAAAATTTGAATTTAGAGGTGTTGGTTTTTATAGAGGGAGGAAAACCAGAGAACCGGTGAAAAACCCTCGGAGCAAGGATGAGAACCAACAACGAACTCAACCAACATATGTCGTGACTTGCAATGTATCCAATGACCTTCCATGGAGTGGGTATGGATATTTTCTGGAACTACACAAAAAACTGAGTCATATAAAAATTAATGAACTTACAAAAATCTATGCTAGGAAGGATTTCAACTTCTGTTGTCTCACAAATCACTTCATCATTGTTTTCACCTTCTGCAAATGAGATCAGATCAAAAGGCATCCAATACCTTTATACATGTATGTACATTCATTTTATAAATATTTAACAAAACAAACAAGCCAGCTAGCTAGGAGTAATTTGCTACTCCCCATGAATGGGATGCAAGTCCATCGCAGGTTACCACCCCAGCATTTTGTTGCAGGTATCCATTATGATATTATACAGTAGAACCCCGCTTATTACGGACAGTTTTGTTTGTCCCGATGACACATATTTTCTCTTATATCAGCCCGCTTATACGGACACCCGGATAATACGGACACTTTTTCATGTCCCTTTGGTGTCCGTATTAACCGGGTTCCACTGTACTCCTGGGTGGAGAGAGGCACTGTGAGAGTTCCAAGAACATATCACAATGACCTGACCAGCGCTCGAACCCGGCCGCTCAATCCAGGAGTAAAACGCGCTAACCATTAGGCCACCGTGTCTCCATATAGCTAATATTATAAATAAATGCAAAATTGGCTTGTGTAGTATTAATCCAATTGCCAGCGTGCATACCTTGCCCATGTAAGATCTTGAGTAACCTCCCATCCTGTGCAGCACTTGTAATGATGACCTCAGCCTGGACTTGCTCCTTCACTGAAAAAAACAGAGAAGCAAAAAACACTGAAAACACTAATACATGTAAACCTGTCGAGTGACTACCCCACTGGTAGAGCATCGCACCGGTAATTCAGAGGTCATGGGTTCAAATCCTGTTGAAGCCCTGCTGTCATGTTTTTTTTCAGGCTTCTTTGCAAAATTTTATTTCTTAAAACGCAAACACTGACATCTGCGAGGATCATTTCTGCACTTTACACTCTATCTGGCAGTTCATTTAAATGATTTCATTCATATCCATCACTTCATAACAATATTTACTAGTAAACATTTTCACTTCTGTGAAAAAAAAACAAAGTAAAGGCTAAAACATGTCTACATGTGTATTTAGCCTGTGGAATATAGAATCTCATAAAATAATTAAAGTTTTGTTCCAGAAAATATCCATACCCCTGCCATGGAAGGGTTTTTTGGTTTGAACCACCCACCCCTCTGAAAATTCCAGTTTTGCTTCGTACTTTCCTTTAAACATTTTGGCTTTTGAGACCAATCTCCCAATCAGAATTTCCAATGACCTCCCTTGAGGTGGATACTACGATTATCAGTTGAGTAAGGCGCGCGGGAAGTTTGGTGATAATGTCCAGTTTTCACGTTAAAACTATGTTGCTGCCATGAGCAACTGGCTAGGTTTCTAATGGTAACCCAGACTTTCTGTCTGTTACTCACGTCAATGGTAACAAAGCGTCAGCGACACACAGGTTACCATTGGAAACTAAGTCAGTTGCTCATGGTAACAACGTAGTTTTAACCTGTAAACCTTGTCACCAAACTTCCATCGCGCCTTACTCAACTGATAATCGTAGTATATGGATATTTTCTGGAACTGCACAATCTCATAAAGGCATGCCGCGTCATTACCGAGGCGAGACTGCCGCGTCGATCTGCAGTTTGGCCGAGGCAAAACCGCGGCAAATGGGTCAATAGTTTCAGGCGGTACTGTACCTCTCTTAAGAAACTGAAAATCATTTGTCTCTACAACATCCATTTGTAGATACAGCTGTGAAGTTTCTGTGTCGTAGTAAGCAGAACCCAATTTTCCTTTACTCCAAACCACTGACAACACTCGCTGAAAAAAAAAAAGTGAAAATAAACTTCTCCCTTATTTTCGCGAGTGCTAATTTTCGCAATTTCCGCTATTGAAAAAAGTTTACGAAATTAAATATAGCCGATAAATTGTATAATCGTATCAATAACAAAATTCTTGTTTCTGATTGGTTCCCTGTGCGCCTATTTGATATGTAATTGGAGCGCGATCACATGGGTGTCCAATTACAGGTGTCTAATTTGAACTTGAACTTGGTCAAATTGGAAAACTGTAATTGGGCATCTACATCATTCATGTGTCAATTACATGTAGGTGCATTTAAATGGTATTGGGTTCTTTCTTGAGCACTATCTCCGTACTGTTTTGTAAAACTGATTGATCACACTTGTTATCACACATCTTGTTATTGATACGATTAATTGGTAATTGGACCTTGTGTCGTACAATTCTGGGTAATCGTGCTCGTAATTTCGAAATCGGCCTTGCGCTACTCGCTCGGCCAATTTCGAAATTACTCGCCCGATTACACCCTGAATTGTACTCCACTCGGTCCAATTACCATTACTAATCACCCAAATCTCATACCCACCCCCTCCCCCCCTCCCCCCTTCTCCGAAAAAAGTACTCCCCCAGGTTACCCCTGGGGTATAAGTAACCCTGGCATCTAACCTAACACTGTGACCCAACTTACCTTCACTTCTGACACTGCAGGACTACCATCTTGTATAACGGCAAGATTTCTCTGACGAACAACGTCATTGTCGTTCATGTCGAGATCTTCCCGGTCCCCTCCGCCTCTGTCATCGCATTCCGTACCTGAAGAATGCCTGACACTTGTGGAGACGTGTCCATTGTTCGTTGTCAGACTCGAAGAGGGAGTCCTTTGACGTTTAACAAATGCAGCTCCCGAATGCTCCGCTGAATTCTGCCTTTTCACGCTACGTTCGTTGTCGGCCGTTGAAGAAGTCCAGCCTGATCTCCTTGGAAAAGCGTTTGCACCACCAGTCGGCGTGGAAAATGCTTCTGAAGATGTCGACGTTGACGCATATTGAAAAGAACTCATTCTTCTAGATGTTGAGAGAGTATAAGCTCATTGCAAAGGCGATGTTTATCACATTTTCAACTTGAAACGAGATGCAAGCGAATAAAGAAACAAAACTTGCGCGGACGGCCGCGGCTGGACGGCAGTTTTCCCGCCAGAAACCATTGTCACGTTGTTATGATTTCTCGAGTCTCGATCCATCTCGAGAGCCGATTCTCCACATTTGTTTCGACTACAAAACTGGATGAACACAAATAGCCTTTTGGAAAGCCTCCTAAATTTGCCTCCGCGACAAACAACCGCAAACAAACTTCCCGATATCGCTCCGTGATTTTAAAACTTCAGTCAAACACCGAGTGTTGTGTGACCGCTAGAGCAATTAGTTCCCAGAGCCTGCGCGTTTTCGGCACTCTCGTTTCTCGTTTGAAGAAAAACACTTCCGGTTTGTTGACCTTGGCCGTATTGAGTGCATACGGGTTTCGCATAATTGAAAACTGTTGAGTAAAGTTGAAATTAACATGGGAAGTACATAGCGTGAGGTCCGGATTGGGGAAATACTGGGCGGTTTTTTTCTGCAAGTTTATATATAACTGCGCTTTTAAAACTTTGCTGATACTTTGAGCATGGGCCAGAAACAAGGAGAGTTCAAAGACTTCAAACTGGCCTTCTTTTAAGTAATAAGCGCTCTCAGCGACTCTCAGCGACTCTCATGCCTCTCATCAAATTTGAACCCGCTCAAATGTTTCAAGTCGTCGAGAGTTTTCTCTCGTTTGGCCCTATAGGTACGTGATGATAGCCGATGAGAGTTGAAGAAAACTCTCATGAGAGCCAACTCTCATCCTCCGTGGCCCGAATATCGAGTAGAAATATCACGGATTCACAACACTTCGCGGACGAATGATAAAAGCAAAAAAAGCCACAATAGTAAAGTAGTGATTGTCTCGTGATCTTTTGCAATTGCTCAATCGTAGCTAATCATGTCTGATCTTCTTTCAGAAATCGTTTCGGTTTCTTTAACCGCGAGTTCCCTTTGTCGTCCGAGAGCGTTTCCTGTTTGTTCAAGACCACATCCTCGATATATTAGCACCGGCAGGCCATATGTCTGAGTACTGGTTCCGCATTCATCCAAGAGGCGTACTTCCGATTACACATAAATTTATATGATTCTATTGATCTGCTATTGACGGGTTTTGTTTCACACGTTGTAGCGGATGTCTTTCACGTAGATTAATGGAGGAATGCAGGGAAAACCCATTTTACTGCATGTAGTGGAAATAAAACCCATTCTACTGCAATACAATGGAGGGAAAACCCATTCTACTGCATGCAATTGAGAGAAAACCCATTATACTGCATGCAATTGAAAGAAAAACCATTCTACTGCAATACAATGGAAGGAAAACCCATGCTACTGCATACATCGTGCATTAAAACCCATTCAAACTGCAGCAAACTGAAAACAATGTTGACATTTACACTAAAAAGGACTTTTTCTATTATGAAAATCAACTTGGCAATGTAGCACTTTTCAAATCGCAGTCTTTTAGCTCACCCTGAGTGTTCCAGTTTTTATTCTCGGAATTTTAAGGGTGATTTTGTCATAACACGGCTTTATCTTTCAGAATCAAGCTTTCCGATAAAAAGCGGTAATACTATGCAGACAAAAACAATATCATTACCAAAAATGGTTTTAAAATATAAACCAAAGCCTTATTTTATATTAGTACGTTTTATAAACATACTAAACCGGTTCGAGTTTTCACACACACGACATTCGCTTCACTCGTTTTAATTCGCAAATTCAACACGAATCTTCGGATAAAACAAATCAGTTTTACTTTTCCGGCGACGAAATCCCATTATCGGTGCAAGAATTGAATAAATCGTGACTGGCTATAATATAAAGGAAGATGAATTTTAGTTTTTATGGCCTTTTATGGTAATATGATACTGACATGTACAACTCCAACACCTGCGTCTCTCAAACTGGCAAACATCGAAAATTTAAAATTCGAGGCACGTTCAAGGATGTCATTAATTTTTTTTTTTTTTAGAAACGTTGAAAAACCTTTGAATGTAAAACCTCTAACTGAGAAAATGTCAAGCCAACAAAATTAAAACAAGCTAAGTACGTGGGAGCCGATTTCAGTCTAGACGAACAATACGTCTACAAAGGTTTGTACGTGACTCCTGGATGATTAGTCAGTTGAATTTTAAGGCGAAGAGAATTGCTTACAAGTCATGTACAATTACTTATCTCCAAAATTTTAACCAACGCAAAATACAGTATACACAAACAAACTCTTTGAAGCGTACGTGAGGCCAGGTTTCAATTCCTGATTCGAAAACCTGTTGTGGTCAGTTTAAAAAGCACGCGGCACGCGCCCAAAAGAAGCATGAACGCTCGTGTCACGCTAGCCACGAGAAATCAATAGGAAATGGAAAGGAAACGTCAAACTTGCACTTTCCCCGAACAATAAATATCTTCAAAATTTGATGTAAAAAAAAAAAACCTCGGAAAGTGGGCGTTTTTGGGTGCGCCTTTTCGTTATCACATCCCCGACGCAGAATTTTAGTCGCAGTTTCCACCGAAAAGGGTCGATGTTTTCCTTGGGAAATATAAGTCATAAAATATTTAATGAGCGCTTTACTATGAATACGAAATTTATTCACGATCTTCCGGGAATTATCTTGATTGTGTACAGTATTTTCGAAACGATGTTTTGCCATTTTTGGGTAGTAATTTCGTTTCTATTTGTTTTTAGCCAAATAATATATTTACCCTCTGTTTGTTTGGTTTTGATTTCTTTCAGAAAATTAAACACTGAAACAGTGCGTGTTTACTTCAAATTGTGGAATATTCTACAAGTTTCCCGAAGAGAATGAATCCGAAAATTCGCGCTCCTTTCCGTCACCAAGGAAATACACCTTTTGTTTTCGGCATGTTTTCCGACGTACGTCATTGCATTAGTTTGCATGTCACGTGCGATTGCATCGATTACACAAGAACCAATCACAGCGCGTTAAAGAACAAAGTTCAGCTTTTCAACCAATCAAATTTGCGATGACATAGCTGGACGAAAATAGAAAATGACACCGATCGTATTTGAATGGTTTTCGACGGAAATAAAAGTTGCGTTGCTGCAAAACGTTTGAACAATTCTGAACTCCGAGTCAGCTGATTTACGTGGTATTTTTACCAAGACAAGCAACTTGAATGGAAGCATCATTGTATGACGAAGAAATTATGCCCACAACATCAAGTTCTCAAAGTGTATCGTACGATAAAGGCAAACTGAAGCTTGATTTCACGTCGGCGAGCTCAAGCACGCGGCCTCGGCGGCAAACTCCGCTCGATGCCGCTATGTTGACATCTCCAGACTTAAATTTGCTAACATTGGGTTCCCCTGAGCTTGAGAAATTAATCATGGGTTATGGAGGAATACTGACGACTCCAACACCGACCCAGTTATTCAAGGGAACTGGAACGCCAACATGTACAGTCACGGAACAGCAAGAGTTATACGCGAGAGGGTTTATGGAAGCCCTTCAAAAACTGCACGACAAACAAGAACCGAATTCGAATGGACAGTCCTCGGTGCAGAACGTTCTGAATTCAAACGCTTTTGTGCAAAACGCTTTGAATCTGTCCTTTGCTACAGCAGCAGCAAATATGATTAACAACACGACAAGCACAGTCGCTAGTACGACGCCTTTGCTATCAACAGGCACGTCTACCATTTCAACACAATCACTTCCGCTCGTTTCGCTGTCTTCTGCCGGTGGCGCGACGCAAATTTTCCCTGACTTTCAAAGAACGGCCGTGGGAGCGATCCACTTCGATCGACCAAGTACGAGCTACGGACAGGCGTTGAACGTTCAAATTCCACCTCAACAGCCGCGGCTGGACAATGTGAAGCTCGAGGAATCGCAAGTTGTACCTGGTACGCCGCCTCTACCTCCAATTGACTTGGCGTTGCAGGAGACAGTCAAAACCGAACGAAAGAAGCAGCGAAATCGCGTAGCCGCGTCGAAATGCCGCAAGAGAAAACTTGAAAAGGAAGCTGATCTGGAGGAAAAAGTAGACGAACTTAAGAACATCAACTCGGACCTTCACACAGAAGTATCTGAACTTAGAAAACAAGTTTACCAGTTGAAACTACAAGTTATGAAACATGTGCATGGCGGATGTGAGATTATGCTGCAGTCACAGGGAATAGAAGTATCTACATCGGCGTAAGTTATACATAAACTGTCAAGCTAGATGAATGGGGTTTGCAGAGAATTTCGCGTGTGTTCCTGTTGTATCTAAGGAACGTTTGGACAGTAGAGAACAATCGAACGATGAGACGCTCTGGAAGCGGAACTTCCGATGAGCTTCGAGCACGTGGAAGTTCGCATGTAGTATTATAAACTACAAACTGTTTATTGCTTTTAAAACTAGTTTCGAGAGCTGGATTCTTCGATCTAGCTGTAGTAGTAACCTCCAGAGATCATTGTACTTTACACGACAAAAGAACAGTAAAATAGTTTGATCAAGGAATTTAATATCATACAAAGTTTGAACATATAAATATAATTTGTAAGCTTAGGAATGTTTTTACCCGATCGACTGTTTGATTGTGTGATCGAGTCAATTTATCGTACGTATATACAGCAGAGTATATCGAAGGCCAAAACTTATTGAAGTCTTTATACAAGTCGATCGCAACTTATTTATTGTACGTTCAGACATCACGAAATGAAAGATACATGTTATTACTTTATAAAAATTAACTACTATAAAAATGAAAAAATATACTTTATATAACTTTCGATCTATCAAAGTTATGATGTCTCACGAATTGAATATAATATTGACAAATCTGCAGAGCAGGGATAGGGAATCGACCCTTTCACTCCCAATATTGTTAAGTTCAAACTGACGAAAAAATATTGAATATTTCATTTTGCAAAATCGTCAAAAACAAACAGCATCACTTGAAAGTACTGCTCAATAGCTTTCATTTGAATAGGATTTCATAATTAGAACCACCTTGTACAGCAGAATAAACAGTACCGCACGAAAGTACTGCTCAATAGCTTTCATTTGAATGATCACACACGTACACTAGGATTTCATCTACAGACTCAAAAGGTACAACCATATTTATTCAAGGTTTGACTCTGGGAGTGAAAGGGTTTATAATATTTTATTTAAAAATCTTTAGTAAAAAAGTTTGTTCAAGTTTAACTGTTAGAAAGAAAATTACTGTTGTGATCAAATCTAGTCACCATATTTGTACGCAGTGATGTAGAAAAGGTTTATAATATATTACATTTTAAACAGAGAAAAATTGTTTTGTCTTTGTTTCTTGAGAACTGGTTGTGGCAAGAAAATGAAACTATGAAATTAACCCCCTCAATGTTAGGGGGTTTTCCCTGCAATAATCTTCCTCTCTCGTGGGAAAGCAAAAGAAATAGATTCATTGCAGTTTCCTGTGCCACCATGTGCTTCAAACAGGAAGTCCGGCAATGTATATTTTTCTGAGAAAAGTGAAAGGAATTTCAAGCATCTTTTGATGTCATCAAATACTTGCAATCCATGCATAGTCTTTATCAGTAGTCAGATCTATTATTAGCATTGTAAACACAGGTGCAGCAAAATTACCATATAACGAAAGACACTGACCCTTTCAGACTTTCTCAAGCATGACCTTACTAATTTCCATACATTTATTTAGATTTCAGTTTGAAAATTTGATGGTACCTCATTTATATTATATTAAAGGGACACTGTCCTGATTTTAGCATGATTTTGGGAAGCTCAGAAACATATCTAGATCTGACATAGGAAGTTGATCAATAATGGTTTGATTCTGTAGAATAACTGACTCGACAAATGACAGGAACCCATTAGGAAGTGAGGATGACGAACGACAGCGAGGATGGAAATGGATTGCAATATGGATTTTGAAAAAACGTCAGGATGTCAGTTTTTCAAAGTTTCAAATTTGGCTCGGAAATCTTTGAAATTTTGCAAAAATTTTGTTGCAGTATGGAATTTCTTGAAGAAATTGCTTTTTATCATTTAGTTAGAGTTTATTAAGTTCTTATTTCATAGATTTAGGGACCATTTCATGCATTTATAACAGTTTTGAGCAAATACGCCGGGACAGTGTCCCTTTAAGGCAAAGTATTTTTATGATTGTGCATGCTTTACAAAACATTGATAATGTGTAGGAGAAAGTTTAGATGAGATATACAGGCCTGTATTTCAAAATAAATACACCCTATTCCAAAATGGCTGCCAATTTAAAATTATTTTGTATGCATTTAAATTTGCCTCACTAGCCTCGTTCTTGAGTAAAAATTATTTTGAATTATCAACTCAAAAACGAGGTTAGTGAGGCAATTTATACAAACAAAAGAAATTTAAATTGACAGCCAGTTTAATTTGGAATAGGGTGTATAGCATAGTCTTGAATTGTCAACCATCACTCCTCACCATAACCCCGTGGGCGCACAGGGTTTAACAATAGATTAGGGTGAGGATATCATGGCTGACACTTGAGACTAACAACATAAATTGAATCATAACATACTGAAAAATGTATGCATACAGCATGTATTTTTTTAATTTCAATTTTGAATGTTTCAACTTGAAGTCTGAATTTTCCTTGACCACGATGCTTTTTGTGCTTAAACAATTTTAAAGTCTGCCATTTTCAGGTTTCCTGACAATAATAATTAGAGATCGGAACATCTCAGCATCAACAGATTTATTAATTTAGTATTTTGGACCCAACACTTACAAGTTTAAGTGTCTGTTTTTTTGGAGAGGTGTCTGCTTATATATGAAGACTAAATATGCACGGGGGTGTGCCGCTGGGACTCTGAAACCCTACACAAGACCAGACACCAAAAATCTCTACCCTATCCCAGTAGACTGCAAAACAGTCTCTCTGTTTCTTGAGATATTGTGCGTGATGCGAGAATTGTTGTGTGACAGGCGACAGCTAGTCTCGCATATTTTCCAGAAACTCTAATTCCATTGTTAATTTAATTTTGTAAAATTGTCATTAAGCAAAACTGAGCACCACTTGAAAGTACTGCTCAATATATAGCTAATTCATTTAATTTGAATGTCACACACTCTGGTTTCATCCACAGACTTAAAAGGTAGAACCACATTGATTGACTTGCGTCTTGACTCTGTGAGTGAAAGAGTTAATCAAGTCGCCCAACTCAATTTCTTGAGTTGGGTCTTTTAGCTGCCTGCTGGAGGGGAAGTACCTACTAGCGTCCGTAGAATTTCATCCTGGTGTATTCATTTAAGTGAACATCAGGTTTCTGTTCATAAGACAGCACTGCGAGAATTCTCTGCTTATTTCCTTCAACAGGTGTGACGCGATGCATGGAATTATGCCCACAGAATATCACCAAGGTCCCTGGCTGCAGGTCAGCTTCCTTTACTCCCAGAGCAGTTAGGTCTTGTCCACCTTGCGAGGCCAGCAACACCCGCTTAACCAGGTCATAGTTTTCATTTCCATCTGATCTGTTAAATACATGTGTGTGGAACAGAATAATAATATTCAACATGATTTACCTACATCGGCTGCTTGCAGCTAGCAAGTGAAGGCAATTTGAAGTGAAACAACATAACGTCTTATATATGCCTCGTAATATTCATTCAAAACTAAAGGGGGAGGTCGGCAGGATGGTGTTTTAGCAGCTTGCGCATGAACCCATTTATTCTCTGATAAATGCTCAGTGGCTCATTAAAAAGCTCAATTTTTAAATTATAGCAAGCGCTCAATGGGGAGGGGGGAGGGGATTTCTTTCAAGGTCTTTTTAGTGAGGGAGGGGGAAGCATCTGGCTCAGTCCGGCCATCTAAATGGCTCAGTTAGACCAGGCTTCAGTAGGCTTTACTACTCATTATTAGTATACCTGCCAACTCTCATGTGCATAAAAATTATTATGAGTGAGTCCCATGTATATTAGTGTAGTACAGTGAAACCCCGATTTAATGAACCTCGATTTAACGAAGTCCCCGATTTAACACACAACTTTATTCAGCCCGGCCAGAATTACAATAAAATGTATGGAAAAGAACCCTGATTTAACGAACCCCGATTTAACGAAATCCTTGATATATAACGAACACAATCTAGAAGCCCGAATGTAAAATCTACCCCGATATAACGAATAAATGTCATCGCGCCACAGAAGATGAATAATCGACTACAGTAAAATATTTTAATTCTCTACGAAAGTTGTCAGCAGTCCATTACAGTCATACATGTTGCTAAAAATAGTACTGTTGTGGCCATCTAATCGGCTTTATCCGTCTTTGTCTTTAATCAGTTAACATTACGGCAAATTAATCATTAACTATACCCCGATTTAACGAATTTGTCTTCAGTTTTCAACAAATTTGTTATATCGGGGTTCTCGATTTAACGAAACCCAATTTAACGAACCAATTTCCCCAGTCCCTGGCTGTTCGTTAAATCGGGGTTCCACTGTAGTGTTTCTATGTAGCTGGGTACATGACTTAGATGACTTAGTGTCCGCTTACAAGAGGTGTCCACCTATGGGAGGTGTCTGTTAGTGGAGGTTCGACTGTACTATGAAGCCTCCCCTCCCCCCCCCCCCCCCACCCCCCACCCACCCAGACCCGGGCTCTGAAGACGAAAATTAAGTTGGCAGCTATCAGGAGCATATCAGGGTGATATGCTCCTGCAGGTATATATTAGGATAGTCTCTTGACAGTTCTTCTCACTTATCGAGATGGAAAGTATTGCGTGACACCCAAATATACCTGGTTGATGGAATGTATTGAAAATGACCCCCACCATCTGGTGCTTGAAGAAGAAGAGTGACAGCGTACTCCCCCCGATCAAAATGCCAGTTCAGCTGATCGTCTTCACTGTAGAAATGAACGTTCAAGGCTCCAAGAGGATCAGCTGTGCGGTAAAGCGCCTCCTTCTGCAGCAATAGCCGAACAAAGTTGGTCATCTCCGGCGACAAATAAAGTTTGTTCAATGGCGAGCTCGTCTTGATTTGATCGTGTGTCACGCAAGACTTCGAAGAACGGGAGATGATCTTCTTCGGATGATCTTTCTCGAGGGTTGAATCATCTTTACAATCTTCCAAGTAAACGTTGTGATCACTGATTCCACGGAATGCATTCGGCAAAGCTTCCTGAGTGTCTTGAATAGTTTCACGGATGGCCCATGGCAGCATAAAATTCGGCAGCAAGGCTATCCCGTTCTCCTTCAGCTCGCATCTAGCACGTTGAATTACTTCTTGGAGAATGTGGTTATCTGTTTCTGCGATCGGATAACTGGAGTAGTCGATTATACTTCTAATATTATCGCTCATTTTGATTCTTTATCGTACATTCCGTGACATATTCCCCGCATAAGCCTCGATTGCAAGCTAGTTCCATTCCTACCGTGAATACTTAATATAGAGAGGGGAGGGGTAAATAGAGCTTTTACGGGCGCGGCGTTTCCATGCAGCATAAAAAACGGTTCTCAGTACTTCTCGATAAATCCCGTTTGATACCATCTTCCCCTATTGGGATTTTCTGGGACTTTTGATATGTTATTAAAGATAAGTTTCTGAGTCTAAATCCGTTGAACTGTTGCAATTAGTTCTAGGTTGACCGATTTTTTTTTCCACAAAATAACTGGACAATCCCCCGATTAAGCGACGCCTTTTGAATAAGCGCCGCAAGGCGGAGTGCGCAGTACAACAAAAATATCGTTGAATAAAAAAAATTCAAATTCTCGCCTTGTTTCTCGCTTGTTATTTTTTCGGGAATATTTTTTTCTCACGCGCCGAATCTGTTGTATTTGCCTCAGCAAAAATTAAGTATCGCAATAAATAGTATTAGAAGGAGGGGGCATATCAAATATTGGAGGAGGGGGCGGAGAGGCTAAATAGAGGGAATACGGTAGTTTAGTTTGAAAGTCGCTTTATATACACGGCGCTCGTACATGAAGAAGTAGTCTTCCTTGTATGGCTCTGTTTCAAAGGTAGTTGAGAGAGAATTGACGAATATACATCTTCAACAAACTTCTTCAACTTTATTCTTTCTTTTAAAATTAATTACCTGATTTTCTGCCGCCCGCAAATAGCAAAGTGCTAGTAGAGGCTTATACAGGCTAATACGGACACCGAAGGGACGGAGCAAAGTGTCCGTATTAGAGAGGTGTCCGTATTATAGAGGTCATAAATATGACGTCACATTAAAGGCTCCACTAACGATAAGAAATATTGATCATATAAATGGCTATAAAATGTCGAAAAACTGATTAATACAAATGCTACTTTTATTGTATGGACAATGGGACAATTGGTTAACTTTGATCTGTAACCACAAACAGGAAATTGTATTGAATATGAACTGTTATCACTGGAGTGTCCGCAATAGAGAGGTTACGTTTAAATGAATTTAATCTCTGGGGCCGAGATTTAGTGTCCGTTGTCCGTATTATAGAGGTTTTCTTTATAGAGAATATATGATTGGGCATTTTTCCGGGACCAAGGGAACTATCCGTAATAGAGAGGTGTCCCGGTATTAGAGAGGTGTCCGTAAGGAGAGGTTCGACTGTAATAATAGGGGTGATATGCTCCTGCATCCCCCAAATGTATCCACCACTCATGATACGCCAGCAGAATACAGTCGAAGCTCTCGTAAAACGACCGTGACCTCGGGAATTCGAAAAAGTGTCGTAACTAGAGCTGGTCGCTTACGAGAATGGGCTGTCCTAAGTGACCACGCGCTGAGTGAAACTATAGAGGCTGGCCACTTACGAAATGTATGAAAGCGAATGAACAGGTCACGCATCCACAGAGATTGAAAACTTCTCTTCTTCAGATGATTACAAATAATACAAAATCTCATAAATGTGTACGTAGCACAACAAATGGTCTTATAAACAAAAGAAAAGGACCAGTTGGTAATTCCCAAAAGTGGTCGCGGTTGCTTACGGATGCCGGGAGCGGTCGCTTACGAGAGCTTTTAATTACAGAGTTTGAGTGACAATTCAAACGGGGTTTCACAATGGTGGTCGTAACTAGAGCTGCATGGTCGCCTACGAGAGCGGTCGCAACGAGAGCTTCGACTGTATATAGGGTCGGTCAGTGGGGGTAGCAATTTACCGTACGCGTATGCCGTAAAAAAAAAGTCATCCTCCCCAATATACCGCCAAAATAAAAACACCACAGAAAACCTATATCGAGGATAAATGAAAGAGATTATTACTTTCGGAATTAGCAGACTTTGGGGCTCGCTACTTTCGGTGGGTCGTTACTTTCGGGGAACAAAATTCGTTAAATAACTGAAGCTGGTGCGAGCTCGTTTTCCGAAATAAAAGACGGAAATTCGTATAAAAAACAATTGCTTTTGAAAACTGAGACGATAACTTTACGATAGCTTTCCTTGTAGTAAAGTGCCTTATCGTGGTCAAGTTATGACACTATACGAAGATATTACACTCTTTTTTGTATAAGAACGTGTAATTTTCGAGCTGAGGCTGAACCAAGACCGAATGTAAAAAAATATTTGAACGTGAAACCCAGGAAAACTCTGCAGGAAACCTGTTATAAAAGCCAAAACACAGTCTATTAGCGGTTTTTGCCATATTATGTTGTTACTATCAAAAAATTGAATTCAAGCATTTTGAGCTCACGTATTCACTGAGACATTTGAAATGTTACATTTTGTTAATTTTTGAAAGGATAATGGAATATTGTATTTTGCTCGATGCAAGAAACAAGTGAATAAAAATGTTCTTAGCTAAGTCTCAACCTGGCTATGTTCTTAGCATGTTCTTAAAATTTTGGTCAATCTCAGCCTCAACTTCTTATAAAAAAGGTTCTTATAAAAAATAAAGAGTGTACTTGTATATTTGACCACTGATTGGAAACAAAAATATGTATATAAGTCTCGCTCTGATTGGCTAGAGAAAGCCGTGTATATCTTCGCAACAACTATAAAAAATCTCAGTTCAGAAATCTCACAAGCGTACAGTGAAAACTGATACAGTCAACTCTCTCTAAAGCGGGACACCCTCGGGACAGCTCTAGCTGTGCCTTCCGCTCACAAAGACATTCGTCAGATTATGCAATAAACAGTACATTTTCTTGTAATATCAGATCAGTTTGAGATTATTGATTGTGAAAAAAATGCACTTCTAGTGTCCGCCTTGAGAGGAATTTTTACCAGAATTTTGCTAAAAAAGTGTCCACTGTCCGCCTTAGAGAGGTGTCCCCTTAAAAAGGTTTAGTTACAGACAAACAAGTGAAATTCGGCCGGGACCAGCCATTCATGTCCGCCTTAGGGAGGTGTCCGCCTTACAGGGTGTCCGCTTAGAGAGAGAGTTGACTGTAGTTACTCTGTTCTTCGCTTATGGCGCAAACCTCCTGACCCTGCCACATGGGCGTTATCACAATTTCAGCTTCGTCTTCTTCGTATTCACCCACATCTTCTCCTCTTTCACACGTATTTTCCGGTCTGCTCGCAGCCCGAGTCGAACACATACTTGCCTGGTCCTCTTGGCATATTTTCTTCAAAGTTTCCTACATATCTGTGATTCGAATGAACAATATGTCCTTCATCTTGCATTTTGCCCTGAAACCACCTTCCATCGTAACTCGACCCAGTCTCTTTATACGTGTAAACTCCCTGGCCGTGTCGATTACCCTGAGACCACTCCCCTTGGTAAGTGTCTCCGTTAGGGTAGGTGTAGGTACCATAGCCGCTACGTAAGTCGTTGATCCAGAATCCATCATACTTGGAGCCATCTGGATATAACAAGACACCATCGCCATTTTTCTTGCCTTCTATGTAGTTTCCCATGTAACGTGCCCCATTTTTGAACCTGCGAAAAATTGACTGTAAACTCCATCTCGTTCCCAGAGTCCTCGTTACCCTTGTCCAGCGGTGGAGCGGCCAACAAGGACCTCTAGGGGGGAAGCGATCTGCCATGACCGGATTCTAGGACTTCCGGTTCTACTGCGCATGTGTTCGACCCCATGTTTCAACAAGACGCCAAGATTCTTGGACTTCCGGTCTTACTGCGCAAGTCAGGCGGATCACTCTATCCCAGAGGTACTTGTTGGCCGCTCCACTGCTGGACAAGGGTAACGAGGGCTCTGGGAACGTACGAGATTGCTGTAAACTCAGTTGAAAACAATCTTCCGACTGTTTATACTGTTTCTTTTAGCATTTTAGCAGAAATACAGTCGAAACCTCCCATAAGCGGACAGCCCCGTCCGCTAAGAACCGGTGTCCGCTTATGGGAGGTTAAAAATGTAGTGTTTGTATGTAGCTGGGAACATGATCAAGTGTCCACTTACGATAGGTGTCCGCCCTACGGGAGGTGTCCGTTAGCGGAGATTTGACTGTACAAGAATTTCAGTACGGTCGAAGAATATGTATAGGAAATCGTGAACGCGAGTGCAATTCGTGATTTATGGGCACGAGTGATGTTTTGAAAGTTCTCAAAATTGCACGAGCCTTTAGGCGAGTGCAATTTGAGAACTTTCAAAACATCACGAGTGACCATAAATCACTAATTGCACGAGCAGTTCATACGATTTTTTGTTTATAATATTCTCAACAAAATTTTGCTGCGGCCATCACGCTACTCTGCACACGAAACGCTTCACTAGTTTCCAAGTGCTCACATGTTTTATTTGAACGCGCAGGCAAACCAAGCGTGAACTTTTTGAAAGAATTACAGTACTATAGTTTAGAAAACAATTAACCATTAACTTGAAAGCTTATTTCAATGCCATTAAGCGGCAAAAACGTCTCTTCTTGTCCGGTACCGTTTATCGCAATTCGTATTGCACTCTATAACCTATTTATGCATTCGTCATTGACCAATCAGAAGCTGCATATTTTGTTGAGTATATTATAAGAGGAATTATTCTATAAGCAGCAGGAAAAATTACGAGCACTCTGTCGCAAATGGGAGGCGCGGTGGCCGAATGCTTAACCCTTTCACTCCCAAGAGTGTTAAGACGAAATCCGCTGGAGAGTCGAGCAATATTTGTAGCCCGCGGACAAAAATCCCATAATGCCTCGCGTGCTCACTTGTGTCGTTGTTGGTCGTTGTTGTTTGTCTTTAATGGCTGCTGCGCGGAGTGTTCGAGAAGGAAAGATTTCCAGACCAGAAGAACAAACGGAAAAGCGAAGAGTCTCTAGTGTGAGTATTTGTTTAGGCTTATTTTATATCATAGACAGAATTTCGCCACTTTGTTTGTACATGTAACATTAATGCGTCCTACTGGTGTCCACATGAAATTATATCTTAAGTTAAGCTTAAGCTTATTGTACAATTTCCATTTACAGAAACAACATCTCCTGAAACTGTATGGTAAAATAACAGAATCCAATCAGAAACTTCGAGCCGTCGATTCTTTTGACAAAGGAATGGATTTGGCAGACATTGCGCGCAAACTTTGCGTTCAACGGCCGACCGTCGAAGTTTATCTTATCGACGGGTTGGTAGCAGGGAAAGAAGTAGATCACAATCGGCTGGGTAATCAACTTGATGTCACCGAGGATCATTTCCTTCTGCTGCAAGTGGAGTTGTCCTTGAAAAGTGGACTAAGGGAGGTGAAGCAATCTTGCCCCGACTTTCACATACAACCAAATTCGCTTGTGTTGGCGTGCCTGATCCGCGATCTGGAAGTGTGACTTTCGATTCGAGACCGCTCGAGACTGTGTCTTGTGCTTGGACGTTGTATTTATTAAGAAAACTCTTTTTACTTGGCTTTTTACAGAATTTTGTTGTATTTCTATTTTGAAATAAATTGTATTGCACTGAGTTTTGTGTTTATTCTGACAGAGAATGTACTTCAGTACTGTTTCTGTAGGTACACGATGTGTTTGGGCGGGAAAGTACTTGCGGCCGCGCCGGTATGGCGGAAATGCGGTCTTTTAAGATAGTCCCTTTAAAACACAAATCTCTTTAAAATAAGTTTTTCAAAATCCGAAATATTTTGTTGGTACATGGCAACAACAAGTTGTTCTATGTGTGGGCTTCCAGGTACTGACCTGAGGTCAGTAGCTGGAATGCATAAAATATGCCCACAATGTCGTTGGAAGGGAGAACACAAGTGCCTTGTCAAAGGCTGTACAACACCAAATTCAAAGGTGAAACTAAAAAATATCCCAGGAAGGCTGGTGCAGGCAACAGAAGCTGTAAGGGGTAAAATTTTTTCACAATTTGGAATGCCATCTGAATTAAAGCAGTGCTGCAAGTCTTGTTTCACCAAGCTCCACCGAGCGACTGCAGAATTTGCAACTAATTTGACACAAGCAACTACTGCACATGAAGTGCAAAATAAAGGGCGGCCTACTGTTAGTTATGAAAATGGGTCAACGAAAACCAAAAGAGAATTGAAAGGAAGGCAATGGATTTGTTAAATAACACTATCAGTAATTTCAAAGACAGTTGCAATGAAATGTCTGGAGGTTGTGGTGAGAAACTGCTGGACATCACTTTTCAAGCTGCCAACCTTCCAGGCCAAGTGTAGAAACAACTGATGAGGTAAAAGCTCTAATGCAACTTGGTATGAGCCTCACTCTTTGCTACGCTCTTTTTACAAGATTGCAAAAACATGTGGCAGCTCTTTTTTTACATTTGTATTACTGCAATTGCTCTAATTGATATTTTAAAAAATCACACTTTTTTATAGAATATTTTTAGGATTTTTAAAATTTAAAATTAGTATTATACTACGCAGAGCATAATTCAACCAGGCAAGATATAAGGCTGCATAGAAGGGAGGTTTCGCTGATGTAGCGTATGGGACAAAAAACAATAGAAATGAGTGACTTTATTTACATGGGTGCTATGTGATAATAAGGAGATGTTGACAATATAAAGCTTGAATTAACAAAAGGCTGTATGTAGGGGGGGGGGGGGGGGAGGGGGGTGGTTTGCGAAGCTACATGTATGCAAAATGGGACAATAAATAACAAAGATGAGACGGTAGTTCAATAAAAGACAGTCAGCTGCAATTATATTGGCTTTAATTTAATGTATGTTATTACATGTATTTGGAGACATTTCCAAATGCATGTATGCATGTATGAACTTTTTTTACATGTTGGGCTGAAACAGGTTCATATATATATTGGAGTTAGCCAAATTTCAGCCTGTAGGTCCTTAATCCACTAGGATCTAAAAATTCTTATAAACTGGTTTTTCATATACCTGATTCAAGGTCAGTTATGTTCTATATCATTGTTAAATATATGATCAGTGGCGGATCTAGGGGAAGGGCCCCCCCTTATGGGCGAACATTTTTCAGGCCTCCACCTTAATTTAAGGCCCAAAGTGACAGAAATTTTTTTTAGCCCCACCTTATAAACAGGTCTGGATACGCCACTGATAGCACAAACACATCAAAATATAGCCACAACCTGTGGATATCAGAATCGTTTAAACTACATGTATTATTATAAATTATAGTGTCAATATATTGCTTCCATAGAGCAAAGCAGACAGTAACATCATCCAAGGGCTATCCACAGCTTATGCTAATACAAGGTCCTCAAAGGAAAGAGTTCAAATTTTGAGTTCTGTGGCACCCCATCTTGACAACAAGACCATGAAGGAAAATTTCAATTACATGAAAGATGGGCAAAAAATCTCTTGCACTTCATATGAATTAACACAAGCTCGCCTTCACTACAGCCAGCATGGCGCAGCAGCAACAGCATCCAAGGAGCAAGAACAACAGCAATGCGTACAAGTCCAGAAACAGTTGGCATTCTTGGTTGAGTTTTTGCACAGCCCAGAATGTACAGAGAGGTCCTCATATAAAACAGCTGACTGCAGTGGAAAGAGAAGATCGTGGCTTAGTGATATTCTGGTGGTGGCACACAACCAGTTCTTCACCTAAAACACAATAAAGAAAAACTGTTTAGCATGTATAGAGAGAAATGTGAAGAAATGGGCGAGAGACCTATTGGAAGGACTCTGTTCTACAATGGATTAGTGGCAGCAAATTTTCACCAACTTGAAGAAATGGCAGGCTTGTGTAACATATGTACAGAGAGTGGTGCTGAAAACTTTGCAAACTTGAATAAGCTAGCTGAAAGAATAGAACTACACTGGTTACAAAACAATGATGGCGAATGCCCAATTTCTGAAATAAGAGAAAGAGCTAAAATTTTAAGGGTTACCTGTTGAGTGATTTTTCAAATAACCTTAAAAATCATGATGAATGTGCCAGTCATTGTATGGAATGGTGCCTAAGCGATGGCCACAGTGTGGAAATAATCACAGTAACAGTTGCTCAAACTGCAATGAACGATGGCAACTAATTGATGATCTAGGCAGTACAGTAGATGAACTGAATTGCTCCTCGGAAGAAAGAGACACTTTAAAGACAGAAGTTGGTATCATTGAAGACAACTTGTCTAAATACATTTCCCACATTATCAGAGGAAAATATCAACGTGACTGTTACATGAAAGAAATAGCTGATCTGAAACCTGGCCATGCCATTGGTGTATGTGATTACATGATGAAACTGATGTTCAGGCGCTTGTATGAGCCACAGAAGGAATGGTTTGGGAAAAAGGGTGCCTCTGTTCATGGGGTGAGTTTTCTGTACAGGGAGGTGGAGGAAGGGCCCATATTGACAGAATATCATGACACATTCAGTGAGACGGATGACACACAGAACTGGTTTTTTAGCGCTAGTTGTCTGGAGGAAAGTGTAAAAAACCTGAAATCTCTTCACCCTGAAATAAAATCCTTCTCTCTTTGGTCAGACAATGGACCGCATTACAAAAACTCTAGTTTGATTATATGGCTGAAGAAATTAGATGAGCTAACTGGAATTCAGCTTAAAAGGTTTTCTAACTTTGAGGCGCAGAAAGGTAAAAACTAAACTAGATAGCCATTATGCTACATTAAAGTTTGCATTACGGCAGCATATGAAAGAAGGGAACAGCGTTTTATGTGGAGAAGACATAGTGGATGGAACCAGGGGGAGGCTGAGGGGTACACATGTTTATCCAATTGAGATCAACAGAGGTGCTGAACCACCATCTGCAAAAACTCTTGCTGGTATCTCTCAGTATGGAGACTTTGAATATACAACTGATGGAATTTTAATGAGAGAGAATACTGGACTTGGACAGGGAAAACTCTACAATAATGATACTCTTAAGAAACTCTCAAAGAACAGCTCTTTGAGTACTACCGAGGCATCATCTGGATTTGACATTAACCATGCTAAACATGTTCCAAAATTGGGCCCAAAACTTTCAAGGGCAAAGGCCAAGGTTGCAGAAGTCAAAAACAGCAAGAGAAACTCAGGAAAGTCAAAATTCATTATGCGAATGTGAAGATTGTGGAAAAAAGTTTATACGCACTGGAAACCTTCACAGACACAGGGAGTCCAAGACTTGCACTTCTAAGAAACTGCAAAAACAGAAATCAGAAAACCTTCAATGTGTGCCACATACATCAGATAGCTCTGTGATGCAAACTACATTAAGTAAATTAAAGAGCAATCGGTCAAAAAACAACTAAGACAGATCTCTGAACAAAAGCAAGAAATATTAGCTCTAGAGTTAAAAGGAAGTGCCCAAAGACGTGTAGCAAACAAAAGGAAGGCAACCAGGTTCACAGAAGAACAGAAACAAATCATGGACAGATGTTTTTGATTCTGGTGTGAAGAAGAAGAGTGCAAGGTACACGCTGCACAGTGCCAAAAAGAAATGGAAAGAAAGATTGGCCTAGACAATGCTTTGAATGAAAGCCAAATAAGGGCATATTTAGCAGACGCCATGCCAAATTGTTGAAGGAGGAATGACACAGTGTAACCAGAAGTATTGTGCTGTACCTCATATCCCTGTGGAATATCATTCCAAGCAGCACAAAATTACCAAAAGATAAGGAAAAGAGTTTGCAAAAACACATAGTGGTGTTGCTTACTTTTCTTGGAATATGAAGACAAACAAGTACACAGTCTAAAGATTCTGTAGGCGAAATAGATAGTTTGGTACAAAAAGATTTAGATGCTTTCAGGCAATGAAAACAAATCTGTATGAAAACTGAAATCTAAAAAAAAAGAAGAAAAAAATGCTAATGAAACAATAGTTTTAATAAATTGAAATCAGAATGTAAATAAAGTCTTTGGTCTTTAAATTAGGATTCAGAGTACTCAGTATAATTAATTATGTTGGAACATAAAATACTTTTGAGATCCATGCTTGAAATAACTTATTTTGACTATATTTTTATTTATAGCAGCCAAGCCTGAAGCTGCAAACTGATGATCGCTGTCATCCGTTGACTCGAGTATCTTGATGCACGGATTTACTATGTGGTGTTGTTTTCAATACAAACAGTTTTGATTGCAAATTAAACTTATATAGTGATATATGTTTTATGTGTACTTTCACCATGGTACAAACAATCTTACTAAATGAGATCGTGGTAAAATTACCAGCCAGTTTGCACTGTTGCTTCGAGTTTTCTTAGTCAAGTAAACACAATTTTGATTGTCCCCACATCTCCATTTTCAGACGATCTCTAGAAAACATTTTGCAAACAAAAAAACTATGTGCATTGGGCCATTCAGGAAGCTTAAATGTCGACTCCTCTTGGTCTCCATTCAAGCAAAATAAATTGTGAAACATGGCTTATGCTAAAGGGAATCGAGGCGATGTATGTATTTACAGCAGACATCTGAAATCGCTTTAGATGGTCGTTCAACGACACCATAAGCTTTCACGCTTAAACTAGACATTCAAGAGGCATGCCTTAAAGCTAATCAGCAACTAATATAAATTTACAATCCTTAAATTACCTACCGGCTTGAGTTTCATTCTGTGAATGTGTTTCGAGGTGGCAGCCATGTTGTTGCTTCGCGAAACCTGCTGGCAACTAAAGCACCCAAATCTCAGCTCGTATGCATCTGAAGCTCATAAAATCCACGCTACATCAGTATGACATCGAGTTGAATGGACTGAATGTTTTAATGTCATCATCGGCGGCCTTTCTGCTGCAAAATCGGACCATTCTTTTGCATTTCTTTCACAAACCACGAGTCATGTTTCGTTCCAAGGCTGAAGCGCAATGCATTATGGGATTTTTGTCCAGCACTACCCAGCCCCCAGTGGATTTCGTCTTAAGTTCAAAACTGAGGAAAAATCTTGAATTTCTTTTTTGCAAAATTGTCAAAAACAAACAGGACCACATGAAAGTACTGCTTAATAGTTTTCATTTCAATGGTCACACACTAGGGATTCATCAACAGACTTGAAAATTGACTCAAGGTTTGACTCTGGGACTGAGTGAAAGGGTTAACGCGTTGTTCCTGTCTTGTTCCTTCGTCCCCAGGGTGTTCTCGGCGTTGGTGGAGAACGTTGCTTGGGGACGAAGTTGCCGGATCCAGAGGTTGTGTTCTTAGCAAGACTTTACTTAGACTGCGAGCAGTCTCTATTTTTCGCTAAAGTCCGTGAGGCGAACGCGCGAGATTTACGAGCGGCGCGAGCCGCGGGTTGCGTGGGCGCGAGAGGAAGCGCTTTTTGTATTTACCGTTTTTTGTCGGCGTTGACTGCCGTCGACTTCGGGATTTGGGGTTATATGTCTTAGACGGGGTCTCAAAAATCGGAACTCTGTCTTAAACAGGATAGGAAAATCAGAGATTTGTGTCTTGGGTCAGGGTTTGAGCGGCAGGGCCGCACATTACTACACGAGCGTCTGTCGAGTACCACCCCCCCCCCCCCCCCCCAACCCCGGGCATATCCTGGGTTGACCCTGCATGGATCATGGAGCGACCGTTTACATGCAAAATCATAGCGTTCTCTGACTCGCATTTAAAGCAAACGGCAACGTTTTAACACACAGTAGACCAGGGCAACCCTCCGGTAACCCTTCTAGGAGGGTAACCCAGCTAGTCGGGGCCCGGGGGGGTACTCCCTTATGTGGCCTATACGGGGACGTGCCGCTGGACAGGGTATGGTTTTTGGCCTCCCAGCCCTGAACAGGCTATTGTTGCACGGAGACGTTTGCCGGTCTTTAGCAGCTCATCACTCAACATCACATCATTTTCAAGACAAGATAAATGCTATTGTTGTCGGTATCCTACACTTGTTTTAGAACAAGAGAGTGTGTATTTTGTCGTTTGCTCTAAACAGGGTCCTAAAATGGAGGGTGTTGCCCTACACAGGGTGGGTATTTAGGTTTTTTTTTGCCCTAAACAGGGTCAGGGTTTCAAACCCTCAGCGGCACCCCTATACCCAAACATGGGCCAAGTACCCCCCCCCCCCGGGTCGGGGCCCGGAGTTGGGACGCGCTAATTTGGTAACAGTATTGCAAATTGCGAGCTAATTCATGTTAATAATTGTTTGATTGAAATCAAATGTACAAGCTGCGGAAAGTGCGACGCGAAATTCGGCTGGCTGCGGATGAAAATGAAATATTCTACTCCATTTCTAATCACAATACCTGTAAACTCCTTCCCCGTGCCGTTTTCCCATTTTCGTAATAACCTTCGTAAGTATCACCGCTCGGCAGCATGGCTCGTCCAAACCGTGTCGTTCTTCGAGCTCGTTTCGTTCGCCGTCGTATTCACCGAGATATGGCAGACCATCATCATCTGGCATTGTTTCTTCATCAGAAGACATCTTTGTTTTATAACAAGGGATGGATTAGATGCAGCTCTAAGACTTATTGCTTCGCCGCGTTTCCTCTGGTTATAGCGCTGAATATTGTTGATTTCAAGTGATCCGTGAACAACAAAGCCTCTCAAAAATACTGCTCACGGGTGTAAGGTTACACATTTGCGGGCAGGCGAAAATTAATCACCCGTGACTGGCGCATGAAAACAAATCGCGTGACATCTGAGTAGAGGAGCGGCCTGGAGCAATTGTTCATTCAGCACCTAGCCCAACCTCGTTCCCAGGGTCTCTCATCTTCCCGCCCCCTGGAGCGGGAAGATGAGAGACCCTGGGAACGAGGTTGCACCTAGCTAGCTAGTAGCCTGAGTATCAGGCTTTTCGGGGTGTGGGCGACAGGGCTGAATAACGTCTGCGCATGCCCCAAGCGCTTGCCAGGAAACCATAGCAACAACATAGGTAAAATGGCGGAATTTCAAAAATACGAAACACTGCAAAGGTTTTCGCCTAGGATAAGAGTTTGCCTGTAAAGTTAAGCTTTAAAATCTTGCAGTGGATCCGCCTGTTACTGAGTGAAAACATATCTTTTGAACACCAGGGTTTTTTTTCTGAACACTCGCTGAAAAATAGCCACGAAGTGCTCCACGATGTTAGAGTCCGCGAAAATGCAGAAACGAAGCAGTAATAATATACTCAAGTTTTCTCTTATTCCACGGCATTTCATGGCGGAAAATCTTCGATGTAAACTTTGAAGTGTTTCAAATTATTATTTGCGAAAGTAGGAAAAGGAAATATTTCCGTTTTGGAGCGGAAATAAAAGACATTTATCTCTCCTTGCCGTCGTGTTTTCAAAACCACACAAACAACACGTTCGCGCCAAAAATTTGCTATTGCTGTCACGAAATCCCGCACATGCGCAGACGTTATTCAGCCCTGTCGGTGTGGGCCCTGACTCGTCCCCAGTCGTCTCCTTATCAGAAACTTGTAAGACGCAGTGGATGATGCATCCCTTTCGTCGACGCTCGAATAGTAATAGGAAACTAGCTATAAAAGACGGCTGGGGACGAGTCAGGGGAGGGCCTAGGGCCAAAGGGTATAGGGATAGCGGTCAGGCTATTCACCAACGTGATGCCCTGCGCAGAGAAGGGCGTGACAAGATCCACGTGATGTCCGTGATCAGGGGGGGGGGGGGTTCTGAACTTCCCGCTTCTCGTACCTTGGACTCCCGGGTCCCGTCCCTTCCATTCTGGTTCTTTGTGCTTTTTTTCTATTCCAAAATATTACGCCATGTTGCCAATTTTTTTTTCCTATTTCTCCCGGTTCCGTGATTTTTAATGTATTTTCATTGCTGTGGAAATGGACAAAATTTTGGCCCAAACGATGTACAATTTTCGGTGCTAACACAAACTTGTATGAGGATTTCAAAAATTTGATCAGTTGCCAACGCGATGGCTGTTTGTACGCGCGTACCTTTATTCAAACAGCTAAAGCGCGCGCAGCAGCTTACGTACGCAGAGCGCGAGGATTTTAACTTTATTACAAATAAAATGACGTAAGATATTCATGAGAGAAAATGTTTTAAAATCGTACTGACGATTTAGTGAAAAATAAATGGTATGCGTCGGTTCGTGATGATTTTAATTTGAAGGTTACAATAATGATGTAATAAGCTACGTACAATGTACTCATATTTAGTTGTTTAATCATCATGTATATATGATTGATTTTAGTTGTTTAAACATCATGTATTATGTATTTTGGTGTATATAATTAGTTTAACAGTTATAAACGGCTTTCTATTAATTTTTTCTACGCACTGTAGCGTCCTGCGTAGAAAATAGTGGCACTTTTGCGAAAATACACGAACTTTGTCCGCTTCTAACAAACACGGATATTTGAAGAACGAAGTATCTGAAGAACCAAGTCTCCAAGAAAGTAGAACGAGAAAGAAACCACAATTAACCAGTGGAAACGGATTAATAGGACGCCCCAGATGCAGACACTTTTTATTACGGAAGAACATGAACTTTGTCCGCTTCTAAAGAGAACGGTCATTTGAAAAACCGAATCTCCGAGAAAACGATCAAGAAACTATAGTTGACCAGTAGCTAATACCATCCCATCCCCTCCCCCGTACCACTATCAATTAAAAATTCCAGATATTACAGCCATGTTACTATTCTATAACTGATTTTTCAAGTTAAAACCAATTTATTTTCCGAAAAACTAAATTGACACGGCTTATATGATCAAACAACAATGAGGTACAAGATATTTCACTTGAAACAGAATCTCATAATCTTCACCCTTTCGATAAGATATTATACTGTCTTGTATCTCCCATCATGGGAAACATATGCCAAAAATTTATATATTGAAACACACTGTATGTGTTTTTAATATAAACACACAATAAAGACTGGTATTAAAACAAAGCGGGGAAATTTATTTCCCTTATTGTTTTAATATAAAAAGGCTGCAATACAGGTGTAAAGGCTTAACCTTTGCGAGGAAATTCTACGAAACATAAACTACAGTTTAGCCCGGTGGAAACAGATTAATTAAACGCCCCAGATGCCGTATCCTAGAGATCCTACGCTATCGGATTTGGATATTAAAACAACTTTGTGTTTTGATATCAGGAGAACAATAATTTGGGTATTAAAACAGGGAAAGAACTATACTTTCTTAATGTTTTTAATATAAAAGGTTGCAATGCAGGTGTAAAGGCTTATCCTTTGCGAGGAAACAACTAAACATAGCCTACGGGAGTCGAGAAAAGAGAAAAGAGAGGGCGGGACTGGGAGAAATAGGAAAAAATTTCGCAACATTGTGTAACATTGTGCAATTAAACGAAGGGGTAGGAACGGAGAGTAAAAAGTACGAGAAGCAGTACGGAGAAGTACTGTGGAATAGTTTACTGGTGGAGCTGCGACAGGCAAGCACTCTCAGCAGTTTTCGCTGGTCTGGCTGCAGCAGCTAGATTCTATAAACTAAATTAGTTCACACGGCATTCATGTAAAGTAAGGTTTAGATATTTTAATTATTTGTAGTATTATCTATTTATTGTATTTATAATTAGTAGTAGTTTAGTTAATACGTAATAAGTATTGCATCCTGATGAATTTTTAACCGTCTTCATAAAGAAAATAAAAAAGAAATGAATGTTTAATGAATGTCTTTATATTTGATGAAGATACGGCTGAATTTTTAGCCCAATTTTCTCGTCTAAAAACAAACTAAAATTTCAAGATTAGGATCACATTTTAATAGATTTAGAGCAAAGTTTTTGAAGTTGTTTAAAAAAACTCGCAGAACGTGTTTTATCAGGTCTAAAAAACACTCGGCTTCACCTCGTGTTTTAAAACCTGATAAAACAGGAGGGTCCACAATAGGGTTCCCAGATCCCGCCTTCCCGCCTATTTTTTTCTCGTTAATCCGCCATCCCGCCCTTCTTTTCGTCGAAATCCCGATCCCCGCCCAAAATTTTAAACAAGTTTCTGTGTTATTATTAAAATAAACATCACATAAAAGACTTAGGCCCCGTCCAGACTTAGGCCCAATCTCGTCCCCGCGAGCCCGCGACCTTTAGAAGCATCCAAAAGAATCGTGGGCTCTGTGACCCGTTTTTAGTAACGCTCAGTTTTCGAAACGCTCCGTTCCATCGAAAACGCATCAAAAGCTCCTCATCCACACCATTGTTTTTCGTAGCGTTTTCCCCGTCCATACAAATACGCTCGAAAACCCGCAATACCGTGTCAAAAATCGCCAGAATACCGAAACCGCAGGTATGGTGGAATAGACGGAAGTCTGTGATAATATTTTAAATCTTCCACTGCGAAAACTGTGAGCTTCAAGGAACAGATGATGTCTAAGGACAATTATCAGTGAATATATTTTGAAAGCCAAAAGGAGGTTTAATATTTTGTTTATTATCCTTCAAATATTCTATACTTGCGTTTTATCTTGACTGACAAACAAATTTCAATCGAGTTTCCGTTGGTTTTTACATAATACCCACAAATATTAGCATTTGCTAACTTTTGCTAACAAATTGCTTGCCTCGTGAATACATTTCACCAGAAATAGTTTTTGAGGCAAGGCTGTTTCTGACCATTTCCATAATTGCTTGATCCCTACGTGGACTGGCTCCGAAACCTCTTTGATAATTTTCTGACCCGCAACGAATATTTCTTTGAAAATCGGTGAACCCTTGAAAAAGCCATTTAAAAGCTGGAAGTTTCTAGAAGCCCAGAAGATTGTTTACGTGGCAGTTGTCCTCGTCATAACATCTCTTTCAAGAGTAGTTTCTCCTTTTGTTCCTGTTGAAAATGTTGGTGGATGTACATCTATCTTTTTATTTCGGGAGTGCAAAATCGCGTGCAACATTTTGTAAATTTGAGAACTCATTGTTGATGTGGCAGACAGTTTGGCTTCTGCGATAATATTCAGAAACAATTTTTTGTTTTGAGAGAAATTAACAGACCGTGATTTGAAGCGTTTCCAAATCTATTGTACAAGCCCCCTCTATTTTTAGTAAGGCAGTCTCGTCTGAGTAAATTGACTAAATTAAGTGCACGACCCCACCAGCTCTGCTGATTGATTTATCGTGTTTAAATAAAGTGATTGAGTGCAGAGACTCGGCTCGCTTCCGCTCGCAAATTTTCTTCAGAGCCTGATCTCAGGCTATGGACAATGCAGGCGCTGAAGCATTCGAATGTTGATTTGATTATTGACAAAGTATCTCTTTCAATGCCCCGTGAGAAACAAAGTGGAAATTTGAGTGATTTGATTAAAAAAAAAAGAAGAGATACGGGGGTTTGTTTCCTAGCCTCCTACGCAGACATTCTTTGGGCTCGTCATGTATTGCTTCCCGGCTCCAGCATAGCGTTCATATTTTGACAGACAGGAATTGCATGGAACTAAACCGCAAGATACGTTTGGGCGCTTTGGATAGTCATGAAACCACGCTTGACTTTTCATTTGCAAAGAATTCGTTGTCTATTTATTTCTTGGAGTCATTTCATTGCTATTGTCGAGAAGCTGCGAAAACAAAGTAAAAATTTGAGAAATTTGCTGTGTCAAAAGAACCTCTTTGAATTTGCGAATCAGTCAACATTTGGAACGAGAATACGCCCTTTTCCAAAATGGCTGTCAATTTAAATTTTCTTTTGTATGTATTTTAAATTTGCCTCACTAACCTCGTTTTGGAGTTGATAATTCAAAAGAAGTTTTACTCTAGAACGAGGTTAGTGAGACAAATTTAAATGCAGAAAACTGAAATAATTTTAATTGCCACCATTTTGGAATAGAGTCTATACGATAAAGAATCAAATGAGCGATAATATTAAAAGTATAATCGACTACTCCAGTTATCCGATCGCAGAAACAGATAACCACATTCTCCAAGAAGTAATTCAACGTGCTAGATGCGAGCTGAAGGAGAACGGGATAGCCTTGCTTCCGAATTTTATGCTTCCATGGGCCATCCGTGAAACTATTCAAGACACTCAGGAAGCTTTGCCGAATGCATTCCGTAGAATCATTGATCACAACGTTTACTTGGAAGATTGTAAAGATGATTCAACCCTGGAGAAAGATCATCCGAAGAAGATCATCTCCCGTTCTTCGAAGTCTTGCGTGACACACGATCAAATCAAGACGAGCTCGCCATTGAACAAGCTTTATTTGTCGCCGGAGATGACCAACTTTGTTTCGGCTATTGCTGCAGAAGGAGCGCTTTACCGCACAGCTGATCCTCTTGGATCCTTGAACGTTCATTTCTACAGTGAAGACGATCAGCTTAACTGGCATTTTGATCAGGGGGAGTTCGCTGCTACGCTTCTTCTTCAAGCACCAGATGGCGGGGTCATTTTCAATACATTCCATCAACCAGGTAAAAAATATATGGGAGGGTCCCCAATAGGTTTGGCGGGATGCGAGCTAGAAACAGGAGCGGGAAGCGGGAATTTCAATTACGAGCGGGAGCGGGATTCGTGTTTTTAAGGGGTCGGGATGCGACAATCGCAAGGGGAAAAGTAGCGGGATACGGGATTCAATGTTTACGCGACTGCATGAATTGACCAAGCGCACAGGCAGACTGGTACAAATGGATCCTTTGTGTATAACTGAGCCGGGTTTCAATTAACGAATAGCAAAGGAGGTGTAGCCTGTTTAAAAACTTATTCATTATGTGTAAGTTATATTTACTATGTAATGTAACATAACCAAACTTGGTGAACTTACTCATTTTCATGCGATCTTTCTGGTCATGGATTAATTTTTTAATATAACGTCATTTGAACAATAGGTAAACTAGTGCCCAGCCCCTTTTTGAACTTCGGAACGGGCAATTCGATCATACAATGAATCAATTTTCTTTCTGCAGAAGAATTCGAAGCATTGATCTGAGTGCTCGTGATTTTGCGGTTGATACAAGACATAAAAATGTTTTCAAAACAGACCAATATCGTTCAAACAAAAGAAATAAAATCCATTATCCCCCAATGAACATTCAATGGTACAGCGCCCTATAATCTGTTAGTTTTCTCGATATGAACATAAATACAAATCTTGCTCATTCGCTCAGTTCTGATCCAATAGCCGGTTTCTGATATCTTTCTTTATCTGTTAGTGAAGTTTTCGCATGTTGTGTATTTCGTTTTTAAAATAAAACTGTCCTCGCTGAGTTAACACTTCTGCATTGTACTCAGTACAAGCTGCCGACGACTTCAGCACACTTGAGTTTAGGTAGCCTGCGTAGCTGGCGTCTTGTTGGCGCGCGAAGCTTTGCCGCTCGCTGTCGCGGCTTCGCCGCTTACGAATTTTGCATCGCGCGCCAACAAGACCGCCAGCTACGCAGGCTAGAGTTTAGGACGAAAGGATTTTAAACCAGATGCTTGTCATTCTCTTTAATATCCCTCCATTTATTTAAAAACAGCGTTGCTTTGTAAATAAACCATCCATTTAAAGTACTAGTAATAACCTTGCAACCAAACCATGCACCAAACTAAAAGGTTGGGTTATGGTTCTCTCTCTCGTACAATTGAATTCTGAACCCCACGAAGTGCTCCCTTCAGTTGTGTTAATACGATTTCTGATAAAAGCAACCGTCTCAGTGATAATAAACGACCCTTTCAATTATTAGCAAGGCATTCCAAACAGAAAATAAGTCTTTGTGTTATCCATTTTTAAGTGATACTCCCGGGACGGTAGTTTATTACAGTCCAATATCTATCAAAGGCTTATTTAGTGTCAGAACTGATCTTTTTTCAGTATCTGCTCTGAATATTAAACGTTTTCTACTGATACAGGTGAACAAATCAGTACATATTTTATGTGTACCTGGCCAAATATTTAGAACTGAACATTCGCTTTCTGAACCAGCTACAGATTGCAGATTCTTTACATATCTTTTACGCAGCGTTTTTTTACATCTGACCTGTAAACTGACCACTATAAATAAATTGATTAAATTATTTGATTAAAAAGCACACACCTACTCGATTTTTCACTCGGCTTTTTAATTAGTTGAAGGTTTCCCTGTGTAATGTATAAAATGCGATCACCGAATTTTAAAACTAAAACGAGTATAACTTCAAGGAACTTAGGCACAGTTCAGACGCCGTACTTCACATGAGCCGAATCAAATTCGAATTTAGACCGACCCAAATTAATTTAGACCGACTGAATTGATTCAGACGCCGAGCTTAATTCAGCGGAACTTAATTTAATAGGGGAAAAATTGCTGTTATATTGAAAAATACATTATAATAATTCATGCATTTGTTTCTGCTCATGTGAAGTTCGGCGTCCTGAATCAAAGCCGGTCCACAGCCGTTATTCCCGGCTGAGCCAGGCGGGAAGAACGGCTGAGCCGATCCGAATTCAATCAGCCGTTTCGAATTGATTTAGACGCCGTACTTCACATGAACTTAATTCATCGAATTCGATTCGGCTCATGTGAAGTACGGCGTCTGAACTGGGCCTTACCTTCAGAGATCAGTGTAGATCGAGATGATAAGTCTGCCTCCTTCCGAACCAAGGAGAAGAGAATAAACATGAATGTCATCCAGTGCTACGCACCGACAAATGACAGAATAAACGGAGTGCGAGCTCAAGCAAACAAACTAATGTACTTCAGTGTTAACTCAGACGAGACTGCCTTACTAAAAATATAGGGGTTTTGTGCAATAGATTTGGAACGCTTTCAAATTACGGTCTGTTAATTTCTCCGGCAAACAAAACAATTGTTTCTGAATATTATCGCAGAAGCCAAGATCATCAGACTTAATCGAACTGTCTGCCACATCAACAATGAGTTCTCAAAGTTACAAAATGTTTGCACGCGATTTTGCACTCCCGAAATAAAAAAGATAGACTCCACAAACATTTGTTTAAGTTTCTATAACAGGAACAAAAGGAGAAACTACTCTTGAAAGATGTTATTACGAGGACAACTGCACGTAAACAATCTTCTGGGCTTCTAGAAACTTCCAGCTGTTAAATGGCTTGTTCATATTTATCATTCAATGCAATTTTTACTCCGTTTTCATTGGCCAAGAGCCAGCTGGCTTGGAAAAATTCGGAAAGTGTTTAGAAACGTTTACATGACCTTCGGACAACAGTTATTAATATGTTTATAATAATACCTGGTTATTGGAAGAGATATTTCATATCTCGAAACAACCATGTATTATTCTATATTTGTTTAGTCTAATTTACTAAGGTGAATATAAAGAATCCGACTAGCTGATTGGTCGAAAAATTCGGGATCTGACGCTATATCCACCACGCGAGGCGGTGAATATAGGATTTCAAGGCTTGGCTGCTAAGCTAAGCCACATTTCTTGTGCTGGCAAGTAAAGATGGCGACTCGTTTTTGAATGAAATTTTTCGTCTATTCTAAAGACATCACTCCACGTTTCGGGATATTCAAAGCATTGGGAATTTAGGTAAATGACTACCAAGACGTTTTGGACGGAAAACCTTTTCAAGAAATGATTTTTAACGCATTTAAAACTCGTCAAAAACAAAGGTTTTGGTGTGGTCACCCAGGGCGGCCGTGTTTTTGTCGGATGAAATTTGCTTCTCTTCAGACCTAAAGCTACTTATTTCAGGAAGATAACTAACAGCTGCTCATGAAATCAGCAAAGATTTTAAACAAAGGTACCTGGTGAATGTCTTTTTCGTAGTGTTTCTTATGTATAAACGATGTAACTATGGTAATATGGCGAGCACTTGCGTGTGTTGTTTTTCATGTTTCAGCTCGTAATTTGTAGTTATTTTTATTCACCTTAGTAAATTAGACTAAAACAATTATTCGCCTCAGGCTCAGTGAATATTGGTAAATATTTACCTCGACTTCGTCTTGGTAAATATTCACCAATACCGGCACTCAGTCGCCTTCGACGAATAATTGTTAAATATCTATAGATCAGATGGAAATGAAAACTATGATATGGTTAAGCGAGTGTTGCTGGCCTCGCAAGGTGGACAAGACCTAACTGCTCTGGGAGTACAAGAAGCTGACCTGCAGCCAGGGACCTTGCTGATAATATGTGAGCATAATTCCATGCATCGCGTTACAGCTGTTCAAGGAAATAAGACACGAATTACTGCTGTGCTGTCTTATGAACAGAAACCCGAAGTTCACTTAAATGAATACACCAGGATGAAATTCTGTGGACGCTTAATGTAAAATTATCTAGCGTATTTGCACGCATTGCGGCCTTAAGGCCCGTTTACACATGCGATTTTTGATGCGATTTGTCGCGCGATTCCAAATCGCCCGTGTTAACCAGCTGCGATTTCATGGCGATTTGAATGCGATTTCTCGCCGCTGTTTCGAACTTGCTCGAATTTTGATGCGATTTATCGGCGATTTTGTGACTAAAATGCGATACATCTCCTGCAACTCGCCATACAAATCCGGCCATAAAAAATCGCAGGTAGTTTATACTTGCGCGATAAATCGCCGCTAAATCGCATCAAAAATCGCATGTGTAAACGGGCCTTTACGGTACTATCTACATGTTGTATCTTCGCACGCATTGCAGGCCTATGACGCTAGATAATTTAACTAGCAGCACTACATCACTATAACACACGATCACTTTTGATGCTATAATAATTATTATTATAATATCTTAACTTGCTTGTAAAAAGTTTAGAATGTTTTACCGGGAGAAAAGGAGCGGGAAGTCTACGGGAGGCAGGAAAAGAGAAAAGAGAGGGCGAAAACTGGGAGAAACGAAGGGGGGTGGGAACGGGAAGTACAAAGTACAAGAAGCAGTACCCAGTAGTAACGTTTCAGCTATAGCGGAGCAGTACTGGGGAGTAGTTTACCGCTGGAGCTGCGGCAGGCAAGCACTCTCAGCAGTTTTCGCTGGTCTGAGTGCAGCAGCTTCCTTTCTAAAAGCTAAATTTGTTCACACGGCATTCATGTAAAGTAGGGTATAGATATATATACGGGGAAGGGGGGGGGGGGGGTACTCAAAAAAGTTTTATACGGGGAGGCTCCGCCCAGAGCTCCAACCCCTTACCCTTTTATATACCATTTTTGACAGAAAAGGTATCCCTTTTATACAGCTGTTTCGAGAAAGGTTGTCGGAAAAAAGCGCACGCGACACGCGACAATCCCGAAAGGTAATCTGGGAAATGATCAGCAAGGTACGTTCTGACATTGTTGCTGTCGAACCTACTTTGTTGCTTTCTTTTAGCACTCGCAAACATACGTCCATGGCGTCTCGTGCCATTTTCTCAGATTTTCCTGAAATGCTGAAGTCAAGGAACCATGAACTTAAAACTACCCACAATACCTTTCGGGATTGTCGCGTGCGCTTTTTACGACAACCTTTCTCGAAACAGCTGTATACCATCCATGGAAAATGGTACCCCTTTCATATACCTTCATTAGAAATTATGAAAATAGTACCCCTTTCACATACCTACAGTAGAAACACTGCATCCCTTTTCTATACCCTTGGAATGACCTTAATGAACAATATATATCCCCAGACGGAAGTGGAAGGAAGCTGTGACTTAGCGATGGCTAAGAACGTCAAACCTGCCAGTCCACCTCATACCTAAATGACAGTTTTTCCTACCCTTTTCTATACTTCAACTCGTGAAATCCCTACCCTTTTATATACCTCCAGTCTGAAAAGGTACCCCTTTCGGGCGGAGCCTCCCCATAGTAGTCCATTATAGGGAGTACCCCACCCCCCCCGGCAAACACCTAATTCGGTCTCATTTGACTTGAATTGATCGCGTCTTCTCTTCGGTTTTCTCTTACGCTATAATGTAGGACCCTATATATTCACAAATAATATTGGATGAACACAGATATATGTAGATATATACATATACGTGTTTTAGGTCGGCTCCGCAGGATTTCTTGAAACGAGCTTTTAACGCGCTCAGAGTATTACTCATTCACGGAAACAAGGATTTTATATTGATAAGCTAAGTGACTAGTAGAGAGCTTAAGCACAGACGTTTTGAGCCACGGACGGCAACCGGAAGTCGAATGTTCTCTTCTTTGGCCGCGTATTATTGACTTTTAGTCCGTAACGTCAAGTTGTAAATACTAAAACGATGGGCTCTCAACTCATTGGTTGGGGATGAAAGCGCGCCAAAACCAAGAACATTCGCCTTCCGGTTGCCGTCCGTGCGCTCAAAAACGTCTGTGCTTAAGCTCTCTAATATTCCAAAGCAACCCCGACAGCTGATCGTCACACATTTAGGTCAACGAACTGAAATGAAAACTAGCGCTCTACTTATCAAAATAATCCTTGCACTGACCTCTTTTTGTTTATTAGCTCGAAATTATAAAGGTTGCGCAGTGTTTTAATATCTAAAAGGCTATGTTCACACTTGGTGCCCGAGCACTAGTGCCTGGGCACCGCACAAAATGGTGCTGTGTTCACACACTGAGTACCCAAGATATCGACATGTTGCCCGTGCCCGAGTACCAGGTCAGGACCTTGTACGGCACCGTGCCCGAATTCTGGCGTGGTACTTGAAAAAGGTGTGTTCACATTAGTGCCCAGCGAGAATCGTACTCGGGCACCGTGCTCGGACACCAAGCGTGAACACAGCCTTAGAAACTCTGAAACTGATTTCTGGAAACTTATAGAGTTAGGATAAAAATATTTATTTGAACTCATAAACATACTCTTTTATTGGAAAACTTATTGCTTCTTAGGAGTTTCCGTAGAAGGTGTTTTCAGCTGTGAGATCGGAGTAATCTTCCTTAAACGTGAACATTTACTTAGAACGCACGATCGCTCGCACGTTTCAGCCAAAACGTTTCAGTTGAATTACACTCAGCTAGATTTAACTTGGTTCTTCGACAGTAAACTGAAATCCTTTTCGACAGAAATTTAGTTCAAGTTATTAGCTTTCAATCCAACCTCGTTCCCAGGGTCTCTCTTCTTCCCGCCAAAGCATCAGAAAAGAGAACCATAGAAGGTGGAAAAGAAGGTGGAAAAGCCTTGAACCAGGGTCTCTTTTCTGATACTTTTGGCGGGAAGAAGAGAGAACCTGGGAACGAGGTTGCTTTCGTAATCTAGTTCCGAAGAAATTTGCAGTTTTGCAAATTTTTGCACGATCAAACAAACCTTCCATCATTTCGGTTTTCTTTGTTCTCGGATCTTTGAACATCTGGAAACACCTAATTTCTGCATAAGAATAATACTAATCTTCCAGAAAATAATTAAGTTGATTGACTAATATAAATAGAACTGCTCTGTAACTAAGATTTCACTCTCAACTAAGCCCTCGAGCACACTTGCATGTAGACAACCTGTATCCAGAAAAGCATCAAGAGATATTAAACCTGTTGTTACCACAAGCCTTCAGTTCCCTCTCTTCAAATCTGTCTTGTAACAAATATAACCCCAAAATTCTGGATCCTATACAGAGATATTTGACACCTTGGAAACGATAGCTTTCTCTTTTCTACACACTGTATTTCAAGCTTTTACATGTAAAGTCTTCAAGGCTTTTAAAAGGCATTAAAATGCCTTAAAGGCATTATAGATAAATAATTTCTAATAAAGAAATAAACTGCTGTCGTTTGCAGTAAGCTAGTAGCTACTCTCGTACCTAGAGTCTTCGCGGTCCTTACTGCGCAAGCTTGACGAAATCGATCGTTTCCAGACCGCTGGTCAAGGGGAGCAAAGACACTGAGTACGAGACTGCCTAGTAGCGTCTCTCGATTGGTTGTTGCTCGGTTTTGAATTTTCGCGCGCAAGTAACAACCAATCAGAGACACTCATAGATCTCTGTAAAGCTACGTCATCGTGTCGAGTTGAATTGAGCTCGCGAGAGAGAAACGATTTCGAAATTACTCGCCCGATTACTCCACTCGGTCCAGCGCGAGACCGATTTTGAAATTACGAGCACGATTACCCCTGAAATGTACGACACGAGGTCCAAATACTAATTAACCGTATCAATAACAAAAGTCGAGGTTAGAGAGTCTGAGAGAACCTCTTTTTAGTGAAAATGTCAGCGATTTATTACAAACAGTACGGAGACAGCAAGAAAGAACCCATTTAACGTAATTGACGCGCGCGCGCGCGGATAGCGTAGGTGTCAAATTACGCACCCACGTGATCACGCTCTAATTACGCAACAAATAGGCGCGCGGGGAACCAATCAGAAACGAGAATTTTGTTATTGACACGATTATGGATGAAATCGCGAAAATAAGTGACTAAGATTTTTACAATTTCGGCAAAATCACGAAATTAAAGTGACGTGAAATTTTCATGTAATAAGGTACTCAGGTTAGTCGAGTTGGAGAGCACCGCGCGCGCGACGCGTCTTCTCGTGGGAGGTGATTTTTCGCGCGCGCGCGCGTGCTCTCTCACTCGACTATGATGAGGGACTGCTCGTAGAACCAACTTCTTTTCTACGCGACTAAAAAATCTTAATTTGATTTGAAGAATCGGAGATGATGACTCGTCCTACTCTATCCACAGCAACTCCATAAGGATTACAAAGACTGTCCCTTGCACATTCTGCAATCACGTGTCCATCTTCAGCCGAGAACACCAGTAGACAATTGCTCATGCTGTCCACGAGCAAAATATTGTCATTGGAATCAACAGCTATAGACTCGGGAGCGAAAACCTTGTTATATTTTGTAAACGGGAGTGGAATGTTTCTCGATGGTTTCCATCCTTGCTCAGCACTTGAAAACCACCATCGTTTGACAGCGACACCACAATCTCACCTAGATTGTAAGCACAGAAACAGTCTGGATTAATATCAGCCTAGCGAGCGAGCGAAAAAGTGAACGGACTTAGAGAAAGTCTACATAGTCCATCGCAGGATTTCCCCAGTAGGGGGGGGGGGGGGGGGGGGGGGGAGAGAGGTTGTTTATTTAGTGAAGTACAGTCAACTCTCTCTAAGCAGACACCACTGTAAGGCGGGAACCTCCCTAAGGCGATGGATGGCTGGTCCGGCCGAATTTCACTTGTTTGTCTGTAACTAAACTCTCTTTAAGACGGACATCACTCTAAGGGGGACAGCGGACACTGTTTTAGCAAAATTCTGGTGAAAAATACCTCTCAAGGCGCGGACACTAGAAGTGCATTTTTTTGCAAAATCAATTGACCTACTGGTGAACTTACCGTTCCGTTTGCATGAATCAAACTGTAAAATAGTTTTACTGATCAGTTCTGACGTCACAGGTTTCTACAGGCGGACACCTCTCTAAGGCGGACACCTCTCTAAGGCGGAACAACCTCGTTCCCAGGGTCTACTCCGCTTTATATTTGATCCTAGAACCGTTAGTCAAGTGTAGCGAAGACGATCGATCGTGTGTCACGTGACAAAATACTCCACGATTCGTGGAGTATTTCACCAGCGTGTCCCAGGGTCTTCTCCGCGCCCAGCCGCCATCTTGAAAGCAGACCCTGGGAACGAGGTTGAAGGCAGACAGCTAGAGCTGGTCCCGAGGGTGTCTGCTTTAGAGAGAGTTGACTCAGTGTATATCTTACCTTTACTGTTTATCGCAATCCCATAGAGTTTGCTATGAAGTCCATCATCCTGGTCCAAACAACCCACTTTGAAATGCGACAGATACTCTCCAGAACTGTTAAACACGTAAATATGCCTGTTCTGACAATCCGTAACGTACACGTGTTCTTCTTGACCCACAACGACATGACAGAGCTTGCCACGCCTCGCGTCATCTTCTTCAGGTAGTTTCAACCTTGTTAGGAACTTCCCCTTGTAATCAAACGCCTGCACGGGAGTCCCGCTCCAATCGGAAACGAAAAATCTCCATCGTTGCTAACAGCGACACTCAAAGGTCCCCCTGGGAATTCGCCATCCCCGCTCCCCTTCTTTCCAAAAGCGAAGAGAAACTCCCACACGCATCAAAAACTTGTACGCGAAAATTATTTCGGTCGCAGACAACGATTCTGTTGTCCATGTCTACTGTTACACCTCGTGCTCCTTTTAATAGCCCAGGTTCTCCCCAGGCCCCCTATGACAAGTTGCGGATGGTTCATGTTTTCGTAGTCGCGCGTCTTGTGCGGTACAGTGACAGCAAATGGACTTTCATTCATGAGACAACTCCGTATAGAGACATGAATAAGATGCTGGCCTGAGGCGGAGGGAGTGTAGCTGATACTGTGTTTCCCGCCATTTTGTGCGGTCACCTCGGCTTCATTCAAGGTGCCATCCGGGGCCTCGATTTGGACACGAACGTCAGAGTTTTCACATACAATAGGTATTCCTTTTCTGTCCCTAAAATGTAACATTTGATACTAAAGATTAATAAATAACGAAATGGCTAATAAATAAGGTTATTGCCTGTTAAGAGCTTGATATCCTTTTGTTCACGAGTTTTTGTGGAAGAAGGGTTTTAAGGAATGAAGTAAAGGAATGGACGTTTCGTGTTTTTGTAATCGCCCTTCGAAGCATTCGATCCATATACAGCTGTTTCGAGAAACGTTGTCGGAAAAAAGCGCACGCGACAATCCCGAAAGGTAATCTGGGATATGATCAGCAAGGTACGTTTCTGACACTGTAGCTGTCGAACCTACTTTTGTTGCTTTCTTTTAGCAATCGCAAACATACGTCCATGACGTCTCGTGCCATTTTCTCAGATTTCCCTGAAATGCTGAAGTCAAGGAACCGTGAACTTAAAACTACCCACAATACCTTTCGGGATTGTCGAGTGGGCTTTTTTTCCGACAACCTTTCTGGAAACAGCTGTATATATATCGACCACGAACAGCAACTCGCTAGCCGATTATATCGCCAACAAAATCCAATACAAGCGTGAGCACGATTACTTCTTAATTTTTCAATGACTCCTTTGCGTGTCCAAAATTAACAAGTAATTTGGACAGTTCCACGTACGATATAATTAAAATATAACAGGACTACATGTTTGTCCAATTTGGAACTAATTGAATTAAAATTAAGCTATACAAATCCTCGGACTGCCAAATAGGTCATTTCCAAGGTCCTTTTACAAGCTGGAAACAAGTCCTGGTGCAAAACCTTTCATATGAATATGGCTCCTTTTTCGTGCTCATCAAAATCATTTTCGCACTAAGACTCGTCTCGATACAGAGGCAAAAGACAAGTCGGAAATGGCTTATTGGACTCGGGCTACGGCCTCGTCCAGCTTTGGGAGGCCTCGCAATTTTATTCATCGAACAGAACTGCCCCCCCCCCCCCCTCTCTAACCACGCCCATCACCCGAATCCCCGTGCGGAGAGCCTGCTGTCAGACTACTAAGTATTAAACATACCTGGTTACAACTGTGAAGCGAGCCGGTTGATTGATGTGTGCCTCTTGTAATCCTTGCCCTTCAGCTGTAGTTGTAGCGTAGTGAGCATACGAAGCATCTACAGAAACCGAATGAATCAATGAGTCCTTGAAACGCCTCGTCATCTGCACAGAACTTGATAGCATGGTCTTCACGGGGTTGCAGCTCATAATTCTGAGTGGCAAGCGCCTCTAGTCCTGTCGGACATAAGATCTTTGGCGGACAGCAAATACACTGGATCACCTAGGATATTAAAGCGGAGAGAATTCAGTCAAGGAAAATTAAAGTTCGTCTCTTCTCTTGTGACAAAATGTTCAAGCAAGCAACCGTGGACGACAATCCTGCTGGTGTACGTTGGATCAACTACATGTAGTGATCTAATCAGCTAACAAGTGAAAAATATACTGTAAGAAGCAGAGACCGATACAACGTATAGATTTTTTTGAGTTTTAGGTACTATATTTCAACAACTAGCCAAACCAGTCTTCTTCAGGTAAAATGAGGAAAATTTACATTGGTATATGTGTTATATAGTAGCTACTAACAGTTTTTTGCGCAATAACGGAAATACGTCAGAAAGATAAATAGATTGACAGTAAAACAATAAAATATAACAATTAAAGGAAACTAAATATATTTAGTATGTTTCTTCTCGGATGTTAAGGCCATGCATGAGGTTGTCGGTATTGCACAATTCGAACCGCTCGTGGACCAGTTTGCCATATAAAACCACCATACTACCATCGGTCAAAAAATACCGCCAGCTACGCAGGCTAATATAATTACCTTCTTCAAGAACCCTCTTGACAAAGCGACACGACACTCGCAATGTATCCCGGGAAGCCTCCAGTCGCCTCCTCTGTATTTCCAGCGAGGTCTTTCTATTCACTCGTACCAGTTCCACCACGGCTCGAAGTTCGCTCTTCCTTTGCTCCAAAGCCTTAATCTTGGAGTTGAAGCAGTCTTCAATATCTCGCAGCACTCCATCAGCCTTCAGATTCACCCGAGCTTGCATCCAGTCTAGCACAGGAATGGCGTTTTCTACCTTGACACAAACACTTCTCGTTTGTTCCAGAACTTTCGATAGTCTTGGGCGCAGTTTGGAATATGCGTCTTCTAGGAATTGTGTATGATGTGCCCTGTGGCCTGTCAGCGCGCAATTGCGACAGATACTTGCGTTGCACGTGTCACAAAACAGCGCTAGTCTTTCGTCAGTGTGTGTTGTACAGTAAGTCGGTCGATTCAGCTCTCTCAAGGACATGGTTTTCAAGTGCTCTGTGAAAAGAACATCAAAACACTATTCATCTAGTACATGTATACTGAGGGGCAAATGTTTCAAGCCAATCTCGATACTAGTGGAGTCAAATCATTATAGTCATAAATCATAGCAAAACTAAACCAAGTACTTTGAGCGATAATGAATTGAAGAAAAGCGCAGTAATTGAATGTAGGACGTTAAATATAATCATTACACTCTTTTTTTTATTATATAAGAACGTCTAATTTTTGAGCAGAGGCTGAACCAAGACCGAATGTTCTTATTTTTTTGGCGATTTCAGCCTGAAAATGTTCTTAACATGTTCTTAAGTTACATCGTGACCATGAAAATGTAGTTACATTTTATGTGATAGAAATTCATGTTGTTACTATAAAAAATTGTGCATTCAAGTATTTTGAGCTGATTTGAACTGCTTATTCACTGAGATATTTGAAATGTTACATTTTGTCTTGATTTTGTTAATTTTTTGAAAGGATATTGGAATATTGTATTGAGAGCTCGATGCAAGAAACAAGTGAATAAAATATTCTTAGCTAAGTTTCGACCTGGCTATGTTCTTAGCATGTTCTTAAAATTTTGGTCAATCTCAGCCTCAACGTTCTTATAAAAAAGGTTCTTATAAAAAAAAAGAGTGTACTCGACAAAAAAATTGCAGAAGCCGAAGCGAGCGGAAATTCAAAGCGAGAATCACTCTTTGCCCGGTTCCCCGACGCACTTTATAATCCGGGAGGCCTTGGCTTTCTGTACAATGAACTAACTCAAAGAAGAGATTACTTAGCAATCTGTAGCTAATTCATTATACTCTTGACATATTAAGTTTTCACTCTACTGGCGTCGCATGTAATTTGCGCGTCGCGCACGCATGTCGCGCGCGCAAGTCCCGCGCCCAAATTATTAAATGAATGGCGTTTCCAAAAATAGACTGTTCACAGCCTCTCTATTTTCTCAGATCGTTGTAGCCGCTCCCCACCCCCACCCCCTCCGCACTCGCTTCCGCTCGTTCGCGCTTCTCGCTCACTGTTAGCGTCGAGAAAATAGAGACGCTGTGAACAGTGTATTCCAAGAAGGCAACAGATGCTTTTAGCCTGCGAGCAGGCTCACAAAGTAACGCGCGCGCGAGCGGCGATAGCCGCGAAAACGAGCCGGCTTGCCAGCGATCGGCGCGGCGGGAGGGCTGCTATCGCCGCTCGCGCGCGCGTTATTTTGTGAGCCTGCTCGCAGGCTAATGCTTAATTTGCAATAATAGCCGCATAACTATAAAGCAAATCCCGGTTAGCGAGAAGAAGGAAATAACGCTCCGCAGGAGAGCGAACAAAATCGTACCTATTTTTTTTCTGCCTCCGCGCTCATGAATGCGCGCACTTTTCTCTAGCACTTTACGACAAGAAGATGACACAAGTACTACTGGCAACTTACCGAAAGAAAGAAGAACATGCTGTTTGGTATCTCTGGCTCTTTTGTGCGCTTCTGCGTGAAGCTCACAAAGATACTCCGAACACTCTCTACAGCGAACGTTGGCCGACGACTCCTCGCTGCTGTCACAAACATCGCATTCAACAGTCTCCCCTTCTTGAATAAGCAGTAAGTCGAGCAATGAGACGAGCAGTGAGTTGGCAGGAAGATTCCTCACGGACTTGCGGCTATCCAGACGGTTTCTATCTGACAAGTGGGACATTTGAATAACTTGTCCTTCAAGGGACGGTTTCGTAGCAGAGTTTCGACGCACTGACAGCAAAATGTATGCAGGCAGGGTAGTATCCTTGGGTCCAGGAATAACTTCTCGCAGATTTGACATGTCAGATTCGTCTTGATATTGGAAACAACGTCCTCCTGTTCCATCGCGTGCGTTTCTTTGTCCTCGCTCATTTTCAGTTGGAACTGACTTGCTGAATGACTGATTTCGACTTGACTAAAGCGAAATCCAACAACTAACTGTTAATTTTCTTCAAAGCGTTCTCTTTAAACAAGGCAATCTATTAAACTTCCAAGACAATGAACTCTCAATCCGTTGTCAACAGAAAGCAAACACAAGTTAATATTTTTGATCCACAAGCAAATTGTAATAATCTTTCCATTAACCACTCAATATGCTCCAAATTCAGCGAAACGGCGTACTTTTGAACACAATTCACTTTTCTTCTCTCGCGCTCGCCTTTTCGTGAATATTTCTGCCGTGCCATATCAGCCGATCGCTAGCCAAACCGTCCAAGCGAACTCAATGTTTCAGCGTGTGCCGTTTGAAAAACGAAAAACAACAATAAGCAATAACTACAAACATTCAAATTGAGTAATTTAGTCACCAAACCGACAGACAACAATAGAGAATGCTTTCGCAATCAATGATTATGTTGTCACCCATGGGATTTCAGAGGCTTTTCTTAAGAAAAGCACAATACGCACGTAATGCCGACCCTTGGACGCCGCCTGTCTTTGGCATTCGCTTTTTGCCGCAAATACACGCGTTACAGTTTAATTTGGCCTCTTCTTATAATTTTTCCGATCGTAGGGACCGTAGAAAAACATCAAAGTAAAGAGGTGATAATAAACAAAAAGGAACAAGGATCAAGAATAAGATTAAATAAGATAGTGAAAAATTTGGGCTACCTTATTCTCACTAATAGCCAGTGATGTATAGCGATGTTTCTCGTTACGTCACCTATTGTTATTAATGTGCCAACCAGAGAACTATTGGCTGTTGAAACAAAGAGTTCTTTTGTTTAATGGTTGGCAAATTTGAATAACAAAACAAATTTGACGTAATGTTGATCAACAGTGAACACTCCTATAGAGTACTGAAGTTATGTCGTCACAAAAATTAAATTTGCGAAATTATGAAATTTGATCAGCTATTCGGAGGAAGCATGCCAGAAAACATCCACTTTCCAAAAATTAGCTTTCCATTGCAATTTACAGCTGAGATGTGGGCATTTCAGGTTTTAATTTCTCCATACAAACCCTTCTAATTTTGCGTCGGTTTCTTCAGTTTAGAACAGGCGCAAAATTATAGAGGTTTGTATGGGATGGTACCAAACTTTGAACCTCTATATCTTCTGTTCTATTCGTGCTAACAAGTTGAAATTTTGTGGCTGATTATACAGCAGCAATCTTTATTTAATGATGGGATTTTGAGGCTCTTCTTCATGGCGGGAAGAAGAGAGATGAGAGACCCTGGGAACGAGGTTGCTGCTAACGAATGAAGACAGATTAAAACGTGAACTATATACTCTTTATTTTAGGGTTCGTTTGTGCAAGGTAGCACTCACTAATTAATTATATAAGTTTACATGTTTAAATCTCCGTCACTGTGTTTTCCTCCGACATGCCGCAACATATAAATAACGCAACAGATAACATATAACGCAACCGACATGCACACACCATCTCAACATAATGCAACATATGATAAGAATAACGTAACATATAAATAACGCAACATATTAATATGATTGAATAACACAACATATCGAAGAGCATAACTCACTAACGCAACATAAAATAAGAATAACGCAACATATTAATAGAAATAACGCAACATATAAAATAAATATAAATAACGCAACATGCATATCAATCTCGTATAGGCAAATCCCCTTTTGAAGTTAGAACATTTTCCTCTTTGTGGCTGGCATCTGTTGCACCGCTAACTTTGTTTCAAACTCAGCAACTTTACTTTTCAAAGAGTTTATTTCCTTTTGTGACTCAGCTTTGACAAACTGGAGTTTCTGAATATGAACAAAAGAAGCATAAATTCAGTTAAAATGAACTAACTGAGATTTGCTAATCAGAGAGAATAGGATTGAGCTATTATAGATATTATTTTAATGTTTTAAATACAAAACAGAAGACTTGCAGTAATCAGTAATGCACTTACCTTTCTGAATATATCAGTGTTGGCATTAAACGATTGACCAGCTTGGGCCTTAGCGTTGTTTCTTTCACGTTGAAGTTTCAACAGTTTCTCGTCATACTGCAAACGTAACATGGCAAACTACATTAGACTACTAGAGGGAATGAGGGAGGGAGGGAGGGAGGGAGGGAAGGAGGGAGGGAGGGAAGGAGGGAGGGAGGGAAGGAGAGAGGGAGGGAGGGAGGGAGAGAGGAGGGAGAGAGGGGGATGGAGGGAGGGAGGGAGGAGGGATGGAGGGAGGGATGAGGGATGGAGGGAGAGAGGGGGGATGGAGGGAGGGAGGGATGGAGGGAGAGAGGGAGAGATGAGGATGGAGGGAGAGAGGGGGGATGGATGGAGGGAGGGAGGGAGGGAGGAGGAGGATGGAGGGAGGGAGGGAGAGAGGAGGGAGGAAGGAAGGGAAGGATCTAGAGAGAGGGAGGAAGGGAATGAAATAAAGTATAAGGGTAAAATGAATTGTAAATTTTATCGGATGTGTTTGACGGCCTCACCTCTAACCGAAGCTTGACTATTTCCGTGTGGTGGGCGTGCCCTGCATCAGCCAGCTGTTTCTGTAGTGTTGTATCTGATCTGCCTTCTCTTTTTGTGACTTCTCCAATGTTGCAACTCTCTCCTGTCTGACGTAAAATAACTTATGATCAAAGACGTGCAGTGGCATTATAAAATATTGATGTTTTTGGTCGTGAAGTTTTGCTTTGTTTTTGGTCTTGCTGCCATCATTCTGCGGCTTAACTCCCCGGGGGGGGGGGGGGACTCCCATATAAAAGTGACGGGGGTGATCGCCGGAAATTTTGAAAATAATTCCTAAAAGGTACCAAAATCTCGTTTTGTGGGTGTGGCTCGAATCCTTAATACCCTAAAAGGTAACGGAATAACTCTAACGGCAGTCATTTTAGGTTTTAACACCCTAAGCGGTACCAACACGAATTTTAACCCCTAAAAGGTACTGCGATCACCCCCGTCACTTTTATATCCGTATCTCGGAATAAGAAAACCTGGAAAATTTCTCCTGGGTGGAGAGAGGCACTGTGAGAGAATTGTCTTGCCCAAGATCTAGAACACAACACAGTGATCCCGGCCAGCACTGAACCCGGGCCGCTCGATTCGAAGTCCAATGCGCTTCCCATTAGACCACTGCGTCTCCCACAATAACATTACTTTTGCGGTATTCATGCGGCTTACTGTGTTGAAGTGCTTCTTCTCTGACTCTCAAAATCTCCTGTTCGTAATTCTTTATCGCTTCAGAAATCTGATTTTTGTGTTCCTAAAAAATAAAGACTAATTAACGTCAAAAGTATGTACTCCTGGAAGGCCAATGTAACAATGCTTACCTGTTCAAGGCGGATTGATTTCTCTCTTATCACTGTGATCTGTGATTTTAGTCCCCATTCTCCTCTGCAAAGACAAACGAACGGGGCGAGTGAAAAATAAAAACGGATTAGCGTCGGGAGTAGGAGCCACCCGCCGTCTTTCACTCGTCCTGAGCTAAACCGCACAAAACGAATTAATGCAGCGCTCAACGCCATAAACGCTTGCTGCACTGCGGGCTAAGTTGTAGAAATTCTTACTAACCCTAACGGTAACCATAAAAACATTCGTTGTTCTTCCGAATCACAAAATAAATTCTGGGTCAGAATCGGGCGATTCTACTTCTAGTATTTTAATATCATTACTTCTTATCTAGTCTTTATTAGAGGGCCACAAGTTATTAGCTTTGCTATAATGTGCTACCTCTTTAAATAAAGATTTTACTTACTACTTCTGGAAACTGGAAACAGTTTCTAGCTCTTTACTGAGACGTATCTGAACGGATGTTGAGCTGTCCCAGTGTTGTCAAAGTGCAAATTAAATTTTTTATTCATTTTTTTTAAAGGGTGATTTACCTTCCTTGTCACACCTGTGTAAAAGAACTTTCTGTAGACCATCTACCATTGCTTTAAACTTCTCAGCTCCTTTAGAATCAAAGACAAAGGAATCGAAAGTACACATGTATAGTAGAGCTAGTCTTTGCTCAAACAATTTTCCCATTTTCCTGACAGTTTTCATAGCTTTACCACTCCTTTCTGATTGGTGGGTCGGTAACTAGTTAGATATAACTGCTGGAGCCCCTGAAATTTACCTCAGTGCTTTACAACATTTGCTATCGTTTTTTTCTGAAATAAACATGATACTACGCGCGCTCTGATTGGTTCAAATCCATTTACCATAACTATAAAAGATATAGAAAAATTGCTTCGTGCTTTTATTTCATAAAAGCAATAGAAAACGTTTTCCCTGTGTTTCCACAGAGTTATGGTAACACTCTGAAAGTTTGAGAGAACTCGAAATAGCAGATTTGCATGATGGCGTCATTTGACTACAACTACCAGAATCCTTCAGTTTTTCTTTTTCTCATGCTAATTAGAGCCATTGTTATTTAAATCCCAATGGGATTTAAAAATTTGAATAATAAAGGAAAAACGAAATGAATTCTGGTAGTTGTAGTCAAATGACGACATCGTGCAAGTGTGCTATTGATGTGGAAACACTCGCCTGCGGCTCGTGTTTCCACAGTATTCAGTTCTCGTTCTCCCAAACTTTACTCGTGTTAACATAACTCTATGGAAACACGGAAAACGTTTTCTATTTGATATACACCAAGAGAAGATGAAAATAAATAGGATTAAAGCGATACAAGAGAGGACGGATTTGAAAAAAATTATCATGGGGCAGGGGGAATTCCTTCTCTTAGATCATCCTCTCCTCTCTGAACAATTCAAGGTAACAGGGACGCGGAGACCATTTTGAAGTGGTAGGCTAAAAAATCTGGCCAACGAAGACAAACAAACATTAGGGGTCACTGTTCGCCATTTATCATGCATTTGCGCGCCATCACTTTACAACCCCAAAAATATACATAGCCGTCCTCAACCCAAGCAAAAAGTGGTAGGGCTATAGCCCTACCAGCCCCTCCCCCTCCGCGTCCCTGGGTAACGGATCTCGATGTTCATCATCGTGGGAGTCTACTGATGTCTATAAGGCTATTCAAACCTTCCATTTGCAATCTTTTCAGCTTCATGGCTCGATTGAAGTTGCTTGTTAAGCGATCGTATCTCCTTTTTTAAGCAGCTGTTTTCTTGTCCAGTCTTCCTCACTACCTGAAAATAAAAGACACGAGTTGATTATCATGGGTAATGTATCACACGGGGAGGACCACGGGAGACCTGTCACGGGGACTAGCCCTGCAGTAGGACTGTGTCCGGTCAAGTCCTTGCGCGTACACACGAGGCGACTTGTTGCAGGGACTTGTAGCAAGACTGTGTACCGGGGACAAGTCCCTTGCGCGTACACACAGGGACTTGTTGCAGGGACTTGTAGCAAGACTGTGTATCGGGGACAAGTCCTTGCGCGTACACGCGAGGGATATGTTGCAGGGACTTGTAGCAAGACTGTGTCCCGGGGACAAGTCCCTTGAGCGTACACACGACTGGACTTGTTGCAGGGACCCTCCGATTTGGTCTTAAATAAAATACGACCAACGACGGGCCATAAAAAAAAAACAGGCTAGTCGTTTAAAGACTTTAAATGATTAACGGGTTTAAATAGCAAAACATTATCAAATTATGATGGTACAGTTACATGACATAAGCTTACATGTATTCCTCAACGACTGGCCTCGGTTTGTAGTACAGCAAACACTTACACATTTAGTAACGTCAGTACTCAATTTTGTATTTGCTCTAGTAGCTTGTCAGTTTAATATCTCGTCGGGGTTCATTTAAGCTTATAAATAAAAATTAAAAAAATAAAGCCAGTTGGGGATGTCTGTTGGTTTTAAAAGGGTTCTTTGATAAGAAATTGACTTTAAAGATTTTGTTCGGGAAAAAATTGTATTATGAAAAGTGGCAGCTTATGTGACTAAAAAACTATACAAAAAACACTTTTAAAGCAGCCTGGAAATAGCATTTTTTCCTTTTCAGACATACCTTTTCAAAGTGCATGTATTCCTGAATCAAGTTATCCAAGTCAACGGCTTGTCTCACGGGGTTTCCGCTAGCCGCCATCTTTCTTGTTGGCTTCAAGAAAGAATCGAAAAGAGCTTTGATTGAAGAAAAAAACCTAACGGAGATCAGATAAATTTGACTGCTTACCAAACAGTGACTGCGAACCGCAACGACCACCACAGTAAAATATAGAATTGTGCTATTTTTTCGGTCATAAACAAATTTTAAAACTACTCGCGGACACAAAAGCTGAAAGAACTTATCTGAAGAATTTTGGCGGGAAACTTCTGTCGCGGGTTGCACACCTACAATTATTTCCTGTCAGGGTATGGGTGAGGCGCGCCGCACGACAATAATTAAGGAGTTTTTCGCTTCAGTTTTATGTCCTCTGTTTTTGTGGTCATAGGTTTCTAAGATTGTAGCATTTCTTCGTATATATTAGGTCAGTCTACAGACGGTATAGTATTGCTTCATTTGAAATCGCTTTTTGTTTGTTAGGGTCAGGTGGGGTGGGGTGGGGGGGGGGGGGGGGGTAGGCCACCGCTTCTCCCACGGAAAATAATTATCCCTGGGCTTATTTTGTTTAAAATGACTTGTAAACCTGTGATATTTTATCCCGTATAGAATCTTAGCAGCAAAAACAAACTGACTATTTTATAATTACTTCAAGTTTTATTATTAACTTCTTCTGTAAAATATGCTATTTCCAAGTAATAGGCCAATTTGAATCAAAATTCTGACTTGGCCCCGAGGATTTGGGGAATAAAATAAAATAAACCACATCGAGCTGGGATGAGGGTTGTCTCCTTCGCAGCCGTTATTTGGTTCGTCACGGAACGCTCTGAGGAGAGCGTTGCGTGACAAGCCAAATGACATACACATGACGGCTGCGTAAGAGACTTCGTTGGATGAGGGATGAACTAGTAATACGTGACTCGCAGGCCCTCGCGAAGCTTTTGTTGCCTAGTAACGGGCACGCCTGCGATTTGATCTGCAAGGTTTCCAAGAATCGCTGCAAGGTTTCTGAGAATCGCCGGACGAACGCCGTGTTTTTGCTATCCCACCGGATTTTGGTTTCGATTGGAGTTCGCTCGTCTCTCGATATCTGTAATAAATTGTAGCGCTCTTGTACCGTTTTTCCCCACTTTTCCGTCCGAATGATCTGAAACCACCTCGCTTTCGTAGGTAAAATCTTCTTCGCAATATCGGATCGGCGAATTATTTTCAGACAAAAGTCTTCGCGTCTACAATGAAAACTATAAAGCCATATGTTGATCGTACTTTGAGAAATGCCTGAGTCGTCTTTCCTTTTCCTGTTGTTGATAATGGATTTAATAAAGCCGGGTTTCTTTCACAAATGACCCGTATATAAATTTGTTCGATAAACAAACTTGGAGTAAAAATTGTTATTCTTCAGCAGCCGTTCCTGTTTCTACATTTACGTGTACAAAGATTACGTCGAAGTCAATGTTATTAAGCAAAGAAAAGGGGGTTAAAAAAAAGAACGGCCTGGATTTGAACCGAAAAAAAAAAAAAAAAAAAAAAAAAGAAGGACCGTGTCGGATTTGAACTCACGCCCTCAATCCCGAAGATCAGATTTAAAAGTTAGCGCCTTAAGCCATTAGGCCACGAGCCGTGTGACGTCATGTCATCCCCAACTCCACAAACAAACAAATAAATAAATAAATATGACCGTAAAGGCCACACGAGAATTGCTCTCGCGTCAGCTCTTGGGGGACAGAATTACTAGTAATACGTGACTCGCAGGTCCTCGCGAAGCTTTTGTTGCCTAGTAACGGGCACGCCTGCGATTTGATCTGCAAGGTTTCCAAGAATCGCTGCAAGGTTTCTGAGAATCGCCGGACGAACGCCGTGTGTTTGCTATGCCACCGGATTTTGGTTTCGATTGGAGTTCGCTCGTCTCTCGATATCTGTAATAAATTGTAGCGCTCTTGTACTGTTTTCCCCACTTTTCGGTCCGAATGATCTGAAACCACCTCGCAGTTTGTAGGTAAAATCATCTTCGCAATATCGGATCGGCGAATTGTTTCAGACACAAGTTTACAATGAAAACTAAGCCATATGTTGATCGTACTTTGAGAAATTCTTGAGTCGTCGTTCATGTTCCTGTTCTTGATACAGGATTTAATAAAGCCGGGTTTTTTTTTGTTCTAAATTCTCCGCACTATTAACGTCCAACAAAGTCACTTCCCATATAAATTCGGTCGATAATTCGATCGATAAACAAACTTGGAGTAATTCTTGCGGCTCCTGTTTCTACAGTTACGTCTACACAGATTACGTCGAAGTCAATGTTATTAAACAAAGAAAAGGAAAAAAAAAAAAAAAGAGAGAACGGCCCGGATTCGAACCTAAATAATAATAAAAAAAATTAAAAAAAGGACGCTTTAGGATTTGAACTGTCGCCCTCAATCCTGAAGATCAGATTTAAAAGTTAGCGCCTTAAGCCATTAGGCCACGAGCGCGTGTGACGTCATGACATCCCCCAACTCCACAAACAAACAAATAAATAAATAAATATGACCGTAAAGGCCACACGAGAATTGCTCTCGCGTGAGCTCTTGGGGACAGAATTATAAACCCCGCTACGCGAGGCCTTCGGCCTCGCTTCGCGAGGAATAATTAATTGATTTTGTTTTATTCCCCCAAGCATCGGAACCAAGTCAGAATTTTGATATATCGAAATTGGCAAATTTCATTACATAAATAATATAGCAAAACGCTAAATAATTACTTATCTCCGGTAATACAATGGGCTATTGAACAGCCAAATATTTTTGAACAAGCCCTACTACTCTAGCCTTGACCGAAGTGCATTACTCAGTAGAACAAATTATTTAAAATTACACAATAATTCAACAGTCACAAGCGAAACATAAACAACCATTGACTATTAAACATTTTTTTCCTAAATTTATCAAGTTTATCTTTCTGGATCTCTATTATATACCTGTCGGTTAAACAAGAGCACTCTAATAATAAGCCCCCAACCAGGGGGGTCCTTATTAGAGGAAATACGGTACCATAGAATCCCGGTTATAAGCCCCCCTGATTATAAGCCCAACCACCTGTCTGAGCAAATTTGCGTTTCAAAGCTTTTACTGTTATTGTTGAAATGGACATGATTAAACATTTCTTTTTAATAGAACGAATTTATAAGCCCAAAAACCCTTACGAAGTTGTATAAGCCCAGGGCTTATAACCGGGATTCTACGGTATATGGCATTCCGCTCGTAGAAAAACATAATTTGTTCCCACGACAGAGATAGAGCACCAAAAGAAGCCTTGGTTTTCTCAAGCTAGTCCAAATGGTTAAATTTCTGGGCGTATTTTGAACAAATCTGTTTCTTTTTACGGCTATGTCAAGATATAATAAGTCATTTCTACGATGTACAAAATTACCTTCAAATGGTAGGAAACCTTGAAATAATAGTTTGCTAAGTTAGAAAAACACCAAAGAGGTAATATTAAACCAAACAGGAACAAGGATGGTTAAGATTGGGGAAGATTGAGACGGATTACAAACGACGAACTTGAAAAATTTACGCTACGCTATCCGTGAGGTAGCTATCAGTTCAAAAGACACCCAGAAATTCAATGATGAAAAACAACCCAGAGTTATAGGTCATCCTTGTCTAACAATTTATTCCATGACAACCAAAGATGGCGTCCGCTAGACGAAACTCACTCTCAGTTCACTTTGCGAACTGTCGTTACCTAGCTCAAAAGTTTCATTTTGTTTTGTGCCACACGGGCAATAAAATGTATCTAAATTACCTCCTATCTAATCACCCTTAAACGGGAAAATTATATATACATTTTTACAATAGATGTGCACCACCATGTAGTCTCCTCGCGTAGCTGTTATTGGGGTCGTCACGCAACACTCCCCCGGTCACGCAACGCTCTTCCCGGGAGGAGAGTTGCGTGACGCAGAACCACGCAGCCTCGTAACAGCTACGTCACTAAAACATTTAACACCACATGGAGCTACAATTAAAGTAACCATTCGTCTTTGACCAAACATTTGATACGGATTGAGTTCACATCTCCGCAGTCCTCAAACACAGCATTTCGTGGACAAATCTTTTTTACTTGATTTTTCTATCATTTTCTAACCTTCCTTCATCGGTTTACAGCGTGGTGGAATTCCAGCTGTCAACTTGTAAAACGTCTGAGTTATTAGATTGATGAACATGAATGCTTTCACAACGACGAAGCTTCCAAGATAACTGTCTTCCAAACAGCCACGTCTCTATTTATAAGCAATTTTCCTTTTGAGTTTCATATGTACAAGTTCTTCTTTAATTCGGCAGTGCTTTTCTGTCCGTCTTGAAAATGTTCCACCGAATTCAGTTTAAAGATGTTCAGAACCATCTCTTCATCTTTATGAGATGAAGGTTCTATTAATGACCCCTCACTTGCCCCAACAAACAACAACAACAACAACAACAACAACAACAACGACGACGACGACGACGACAACGACAACGACAACGACAACAACAACGACAACAAACAACAACAAACACAAGAGCAACAACAACAGCAACAGCAACAACAACAACAACAACAACAACAACGTATTACCTCAACGTCCTCTTAAGCCCAATTGCGTCTTTCACGTTGACTCTACTTATGTTTGATTTAAAGTGCACAGACAACATATCTGACTGGTTCACACTAAAGCCTCAACAGAGGAGAAACTGTTAGCCAAAGTAAACAGACATCTCTCTTCACACGCTCAATTCTTTCCTTGCTCGAGAGTCGTCTGAGATTTGACCTGAAAATTCCATACTGATGACGTAGCTCTACAGAGATCTGTGCAGTGTCTGTGATTGGTTGTTACTTGCGCGCGAAAATTTCAAACCAAGCAACAACCAATCAGATACACTGCACGGATCTCTGTACAGCTACGTCATCAGTATGGAATTTTTCGGGTCGAATCTCAGACGACTCACGAGCGGGGAAGAATGAGCGCGCGAAGACAGACGACTCTTTATACAGGCTAAACTATGAAAAGGTAGACTATAACTTGTCATTCCTTCCACTAGTACAACAGCCTTTCTCAATTCATTGTCATATCCCTAACACGCAAGAGCAACGATAAGATTTGAGCACATTTCCATGAACTCCATGGTGTGATGTGAGCCTACATGGATTGTGAAACTGGTATCAGAGTCTTTAAGGCTGCTAAAGGAAGAATTAGCCGACGATTTCCTGGAGGACTTGCCCGATGTTATTCCTTCAGTGTGTTCTGTATTGTTCTCTGTGGTGGGAAGGCTTTTGAAATCCAGCAGATAACTCTTGTGGTCGACCTGGTATAACTGAAGGGCGATTTTGGTCTAGAATAAAAACAAAAATACAAAATAAAAGAAGGGAATACATAAGTCTGTCTACAAGCCTAGTAGCTTATCAGGCCGGTGCTTAACTCCGGTTTTCATGAGCATGAAGCGACTAGGAGTATCGCTACTCCCCTGGATGGGATGCTAGTCCATCGCAGGTAACCCCCAGCATTTAATATGTCAGGTTGCCCTGACAATTCGCCTGTACCTATTTACTCCTGGGTGGAGAGAGGCAATGCGAGAGTTAGGAATCTTGCCCAAGAACACAACACAATGATCCAGGCCAGAGCTCGAACCCGGACCGCTTGATCCGGATTCCAACGCGCTAACCATTAGGCCACCGCGCCTCCCACAACGGAATACATGCACCGTTGTATTTGACACAATAATAAGAACAGAAATTTCTGCAAATAAAGGTAAAGAACAACTTTTCCCCAAGGATAGACTGAGCTTGCAGTAGTAGAGCGGGTTTCTTGAGTGTCGAAAGTAATCTTCAAGTAATGTTTAGTTTGCAAGACGCTTCACTCAACAACGTGGCACAACTGCAAGAGTACAATTTTGCATTTCGCATCAAAAAGGTGTGAAATGTAGGAGGTGCCATCCCTTTTTATAGCAGAACTTCTTGTTTAAGAGAATCGGAAATTCTTTTTACGACCTAGTACCAAAACACCCTTTCCTTTATTGAACAAAACAAGCGCCCCTCCCGTTAAGTGTTGCCCAACCTGACGTGGCAGAGCACAAAGTTTTCAAACAAAAGGACGATGTCACAAAGATAAGCGATCGGTATTTTAATGGGATAGAAGTACTTACAAATTTCCCTGTGATCCTGTTTCGACGAAGTACTCGAAGATGGAAGGGATTTACTACTTTCCACTCCTATGAGAACAACAACACAAATATAGTTATTTAATTAACCCTTTCACTCTCAGAGTCAAACCTTGAGTCAATAAATGTTGTACCTTTTGAGTCTGTGGATGAAACCCTAGTGTGTGACCATTCAAATGAAAGCTATTGAGCAGTACTTTGTTTGTTTGTTTTTGACAATTTTGCAAAATTAAATTCTAGATTTTTGCCTCAGTTTGTAACTTAGCACTCTTGGAAGTGAAAGGGTTCGATGATAGAAAGAGTAATGGAGAAAACCGTACAATGGAATGTTCCCGTCCCCTAGCAATCTCATTAGTGATTAACAATCTCGATTCATTTGTGGTGCTAGACTCATGGAAACTGAAGTTCACATATGAAAGGAGGCTATAATATATTTTTTCGCCAACGGGTTCAAAGACAGCGCGTTCAGCTTCTAATATCACTTGGTGCCACATAGGTACAGGGACTAGGTGAAATCCCTCGTAAACGCTTTGGAGGTCAAGATCTCTCAGTGGAAATTTTTCCCTTTGGCTGGTTTTGCTGCAACTCACAGATAAACTCTATATTTACATGTTATTGAACTAGCGTGAGGTCCGTACTGGGGAAATGTTGGTCGAGTTCTTTTTTTTTGCAAGTTTATGGACAGAGTCGAAGGTGAGGTCCATAAACTTGCAGAAAAGAACGAGACCAATATTCCCCAATACGGACCGAACAAGCTAGTTCAATTAAGTTTTATTATAATGCAACCATTCTCGGCTAACGCGCGCGGCCACTTTGTCAAAAGTTTAACCGAAATTGTCCGCCAGACACAATGTTTCATAAAAGGAATTTATTTGGAGAAATGAGTTCGTGAGTGGTCCATCTTATTGCAAAATTTGGACCGCTCAAGGAACCAATCAGAATGCTCCTTTTCATCATGGACCAGTTTGCCTTGAAATAATAATTTATAACAACAATCTTGCTCTTTACAAGTGTGCAAAATGGTTAGAATTATCCAGAGTACTTACACAACCTAGCGACATCATTGCACGGTACACTTCTCCCATGATATCATTGGGTTTGCTTTGTGAACGGATGCCTATGGGAGAAAATAAGCAAATATAAAATACATTCTGTATTGTGATAGTAGAATGGTTTCAACCGAGTGTTGCAAAACCAAAACTAAAGCAATTACAATGGCCAATCACAGCAAAGATAAACAGCACAATGAATACACGTCACCGGCACCAAGCGCGGGAAAACGCGTGCGACCAAGTCGTGATTGGTTGCATTGATGGCGCAAGTTTTTTTTAACCAATCAGAGAACGTAGTAAAGCTACTTCGCGGTACTCAAGCTAGGCTACAAACTTACATGTATACCTACCTAAATGCCATTTGGGTCGTTTTCCCAGCGCTAATCTTACATACGGGACTTTCTTTGATGGTGTTGTACCAGAACCTAAAATGAAAACAAGAAACACAAACCATTTAGACCTATCATGCTCCTAAAATAATACTTCAAGAATGGTTTACACCTTATGTCACACACTCAACTGTATTTCAGTTGAACCTCTCTACAACGGCCACCCTGGGGCGGAATTAACTGGCCGTTGTAGAGAGGTGGCCGTTGCAGGGAGGTTTTAATAAGAGTGAAAAGGTAGAAAAATACTAAAGAGGTGTTAGTAAGCCATAAGGGAACAAGGATGGCTTATTTCGAGGAAGATTACAAACATCGAACTTGAAAATTTTAGGCGTAAGTTTTCAAGATGCGCTATCCATAACATAGGTAACTTATGGGTTCTTTCACAGTAAACAATCAGTGCATAATTATTTAAAAATATATACATGTACATGTACCAACCAGATCTTACTCTGTCCATTGCTGGATTTGAACTACCTCCAGTTGTAACATTAGTAGTCTGCCAAAGAAACAGAAAGTCAATACATCGAAGACTGAGTTGTCTCGTCAAGAGCAGGCATTTAAAACTGAGCACCCTAACGGCCTAAGTAGTACCAAAACACAATGTTTACCCATAAAAGGACAATGAGCACTCCCAACCAGGGCTGCAAATAATTTGGTTTTCTGGAAAGGACATGTGTCCGACTAAGTCACCATTTTGGTCGGACAAAACAAAAATGAGGTCGGACATCATACAGTACTGCTTGATAAGTGAACCTACTAATCTAACGCATTGTCAATGCAGAGTAAATTATAGTTTGCGTTTAGAACAAAATGCGGTATAATGCATTAGCATTAGCGTTGGAAGGCAAAAAACATTGTCCGGACATTATGTCCTACCACAGTTGGGATTTAATCGGACATTGGCAAATTTGGGTCGCCATTATCCGATGACCGACTGTTATTTGCAGCCCTGCCCATCAGTAGGGAAGTCCTCCCCCTGGTACTGAAGTGACAAGGATGTAATGGATGAATTTGTAACTGGCAATGTACACTGGGACAGAATTGTTCACACCTCCTTTGCAACAAGTCACTTTACTCTCACAGAGCCTCTCTCCACCCTGTAGTATAAATGGGTACCGGTGAATTGGCAGGGCAACCTGACAAAAATGCTGCGGGTAAAACCAGGGATGGACTAGCATCCCATCCAGAGAGAGTAGCAATACTCCTTAGTCGCTTCAGGCTATGGAATTTGGAGTAAAGCACAGGTCTGATAAGCCACATCTTACCCTAGGTGCCAGAGGGTTTTTTCTCCTTTTTCCTTTGCGTGAACGGCGACAGCGAGCCGCCGCGTTGTCTGCCAACATTGCGCTTTTGCCTTTCGTCGCTCCTCTTGCAAAGAAGAAAAACCTCTGGCACCCAGGGTAACCACATTGAGGCTTCTAAAAATACTTAAATCTTACAACACAATATCTACAAAATGTATACAAACTTACAAAAAGAGATGCTGTGTCTTTTACAAGGAAGGAAGAGGTGGGAGGCGACACAGATGAGTAGAAATCCAGCACAATGTTACCATCACCCTGGTTGGCTGAAAAGAGAATCACAAGTCAGTCTGTAACTCTGTTATTTCCAAGAGTGATATATCAAACATGAGGCAGTGTTTCATCACATTTCCAAACACCGAGAATAGAGTTGAAAATACACGACGCGCAGCGGAATATTTTGCCGATATTCGAGGTGTTTGGAAATGTGATGAAACACTGTGTCGAGTATTGTCTTCTCAATCGAAACTAACACTAAGGAGTAAACGGAGAAATAAAATCGTAAAAACTTATGCTAATTAAGATCAGGTATCCAAACCACTGTCACGGTTAGTTTTCCTTTGTTTTAATTTGATGAATTATTAATAATTTATTTAATTATTAATTTATTTTATTTTATTTATTAATAATTTATTTACCAGTATTAATTTTTCCTTACAATATCAATACATTTTCAGGCAGACAGTGGAGATGCGGTGGCCTAATGATTAGCGCGTTGGACTCTGCATTGAGCAGCAGGGTTCAAAATAGCGTGCTGCAAAAGTTGAAATGGAGAATTCTTGTTCACCATGAACGACTAACTCTTTTACGCGTTTGTTCAAGCGTGAAACATGCAAGTTTGTCCAGACAAACCGTTGCATTACCGCCTTTATGTTTCTGCACGTGTAATCAAGATTTATTTTGCACAAAAACTTGAAACTTGTTTAGTGCCGGTTGTTAAGCCTTTTCACTTGTTCAAATTAAAGTCAGTTTTGTATTCATATTGCTCGACAGAACGGATTTCCCATGTTTGTGAGTGAAGAAGCACGACGGTTTGTCTAGACAAAGTTGCATATTTTATGCTTGAACAAACACCTAAAAAAGAGAGCCGTTCACGATGCTTTGTTTGGAAGGGAATTGTCGCAACGAAACATCGAGAAACACGTTAATTAAAATGAAGATTCTGACGCTGACATTATTTTAGCAGTTCAAAGCATGCGATATGTGCGAAATTTTCTTAAAATCAGTTTATAATTTCAAGGTTTCTCAAGGAAGATTTTGGTCACATGCTAGGCAACGGGTTCTTGGCAGATTCCCGTTAATTAGTGTAGCAGTACACACACGCAAATCGCGGAAAGTGAAAAAAAAGTGATTCGTAGAATCATTTCTGGGTACGTGCTCATTCATTATTGACAGCCGGGAAAAAATGAGCCTTGACAAAAAAGGCCTACAAATTCAAGCTAAAAGCTGTGATTTTATTTTGAACCCTGAACAGTCCGGGTTCAATCCCTGGCCAGGGTCATTGTCTTGTGTTCTTTGGCAAGACACTTAACTGTCACAGTGCCTCTCTCCACCCAGGAGTATAAAATGAGTACCGGCGACAAAATGCTGAGGGGTAATAACCTGCGATGGACTAGCATCCCATCCAGGGGAGTAGCAATACTCCTAGTCAGCTTAATACTACAGAAACCCGGGATAAACTCCGGCAGTGCGGGCCAGTTTGCTCGAGTGCGGCTTTACTTTTACCTATCATACAGACCGGTGACTGACTGAATTTTCAATATACTGTATCTGAGCAAAATATTAAGGTTTTGAAAGAAACATGTTGTTCTGAATGAGAAGAACTGATTTACAGTCAACAACATGAAAACAATGTGTTCTATGAGATAATAAATTATGTGGCATGTTAAGTATTATTATTTTTACACAACTGAACTACCCTTTCCAGATCAAGTACTTGAAGAATGCTTAAAGGCAATAAAACGCTATGAAAAAACAGAGCGGTATACTGACTTTAGGAACTCAACAAGTATGTAAAACAGACAAACAGTGAGGGCATGCAAATAATTATTTATTTTTACAGAATTGAACTACCATTTCCAGAATGAGAACTTGAAGAATTCTTAAAGTCAATACAACACTGACTATAAAAAGTAGAGACTGAGGTGCATTGACTTAAGGAACTCAACAAATAGATACAACACCAATGTGGCCAGCCTCAACAGAGCAAAAGTGTCAGCATCAATAATTGTTTTTCCAAACAATCAAGTTCCCATTACTATTACGCACATACGAACAGGTGTCGGTGATGATATTAAATTACCAGAAATTATATGATGTATGTGAACTATGGCGATGAGTACGAAAGAGAATGTGATCCACGCAGTTAAAATATTGTGTGGTTCCAGAAAATATCCATACCTACCCCCAAGGAAGGTCATTGGAAATCCCTAGGAGGAGGGAGGTCACAAAAGCCAAAATGTTTAAAGAGAAAAGTATGAAGCTAAACTGGAAATTCCAGGTAGGGGGTATGGATATAATTTCTGGAACCACACACTTCAAAACAAATTTGAAAAAAAGAAAGCCTGAAAAAAATGTCAACAGGATTCAAACCCATGCCATTTACGGTTCCAGTGCAAACACTCTTACCACTGAGCTACATGTATGAAGCCACAGGGAGCTAGACAATAATTGCGAGTTCTATTCTATAACATTCTATGCCTGTCAATTCGTCAAACAAGAAGCAGTCTGGGGCGAGTTGCATCTCAGTCACTTGTTGGACTGTTACTGGGGACAAAATGGCGGCCAGGATGACGACTCGTCCCGAGTAACGATCCTACAGGCGAATGTGAGATGTGACTCGCGCCAGATTACTGCTCGTTTCTACAGTGGCGAATGTATGCTAATTCACTTACCCAACATTTTCATTCTCTTATTGTCGAGTATGAGATGATACGCAATCTTGAGCTGGTCATGAGGATCTCCGTTCATAATCGCCCATCGTACATCACTTTCACTACAGTTCAGTTTCTTGTAAAGCAATGTAACAAAAGTTAATTATCGTAAAAGCTCTACTTAGCTCCCCTCTCTAATAAGCCCGCTGATGTAAATGACGTTTCAGCACTGTCTATTTTCTGACATTTAAGCCACTTTGTATCGAAATGTAGTCTTTAATTTCCAGAAGTATCGTTGAGTTAGGGTATAAATGACATTGTATTTGTAAGATGGTGATACATAACCCATTAATTTCTTGTTCTGTTTTGGTTAGTGGTGTAATAGTAAAGTTTGAAAAATTAATGTGAATTTTCTTGAAAATTTATGATTTGAAATAAGCCCCCCCTCTCTATTAAGCCCCCCTCTCTAATAAGGCAAGCCCACCTTCTTGGGGCCTAAATGTAGATTACATGTATTAATCCCATCACTGAAGCCAAACATAATTTACATGTTCATGATGATGTGATGTGTAAGTTCACATTTTGGTTTGTTGGTTTGAAATACATGACTGTACAATCATGACATGCATGGATAGAATCCAATCTGCTCTAAGTTACATTTCCCATACTTTTCACCAGCTAGATACAAGGTTATTACAGTCTAGAACTTTCTGAATGTTTTTTGCATTAGTTGGGCATGTTTGACATTGGCTTTATGTCAATGTTACTGGTACTTGGTTCCGGTTTTACATGTATATCTACATTAGAATTTAACAGCTCTTCATTTTCTCATTCTTGAAAAATACCTACCTCACAGACTAGTGTCAGGCACTCTTGGTCTACGATGTCACTTTCTAACGTTGATGATGGGAAGAGATAAACAGGAAGATCCTTTCTGAACCAGTCATGATTTCTAATGGGACAAAAATATATCAAGAATATATCATCATTAAATTGTTTCCCATTCTGATAGGACAGAATTTCCTGCAAAGATCACAAACCAAGTACCCTGATTTAATTTTTTGGCGGGCTGGTTCCCACTACCTGCAAATCTTGTTTCCCACCCTCTTTTATTCTGCCTCCCATAGTCCTCCTGCTCCCTCTACTCCACCGGGAGACCAGGAGATTTGGTTCATACATGTATCCGGAAGAGTTGTCATATTGTCTGGTTTACTCACTTTATTTGTTGCATTGTAGCTCTCTTCATTGGATCGACGTGGAGCATCGAGGATAACAGACTACTTGTCTCTGGTGAGAGATGCGACGGTATGAAGAATACACCACCTAAAAAAAAATGTAACTGAAGGTATAGTTTTGAAAAAAGAGATATTATCACCAATAAAAATTACTCAAATCAGAGTCCATGGTACATTACCAACACAGTTACAGTTCTGGGCCGGGTTGTTCAAAGGACGATTATTAAAGCTAATCCAGGATTAGCGTGAATATTGATTTCAGTTTTGTAACTTTTCAGTGAGGTTTTCTGTTTACATTTTTTGTCTTTCTGTTTCAACTTTGACTAATCTCAAACTTTACAAAATATTAGCAGAGAAAACACTTTTATACAAGATAAATTCAATGCTTGATTAACTTTTAATCCTAGATTAGCGTTAATCGGCTTTCGAACAACCATTATAAATCCCTTGAACTCCCTATTAAATAAATCATGACAATTTTTTCTCAGCCAAAAGAAACCAATAAATTACATATACCAACCTTTTATTTTCTTAAATAGAGTTGGTATGTGCTCATCGTCAAAGGGAAGCTGACGAACAAACAAAAATAAATACAAATAAATATGACTTGATACAATAATTATAATAAATTATTAGAAGAATTGCACAAGTGTGAAGAATTGAGGAAGGGTTTATGACAAGGCAAAAGAGAGCTTCATTATTTAATTTTCTTTTTATTAATAATACTCACACTTCCACATAAAAGGGCATAAAGAATCACTCCACAGCTCCATATGTCCACTTCTGGGCCTGCATAAAGTCTGTCAAAAGGAAAACTATCGGTCAACTGATTTGTATGGCAGATGTATATTGGAAGACAATGGTGGATGACACAGTGGCGTAATGGTTAACAGGTTGGACTCCAGATCAAGCGATCCAGGTTCAAGCTTGATCTGGCTGGGGTCTGTCATTGTGATGTGTTCTTGGGCAAGATATACTTTGCCCTCGAACATGTAGTACCTCTCTCCATCCAGGAGTATACGCATGTAAATGATTGGGTATCTGCAAATTGTCAGGGCAACCTGGCAAAAATGCTGGGGGGTTACTTGCGATGGACTAGCATCCCATCCAGGAATAGCAATACTCCTAGTCGCTTCACGCTACAGATTGAAACAGTTAAGCGCTGAGTTAAGCGCTGGCACTGATGAGGCACTGACAAGCCACTTGGCTCCTCCGATGTATTGGATTAGAACATACACTGTACTTTCTTAAATCTTTTGGAAAAAACACACAACAAAATGCCATATTTGGCTTCTAAGCACACTCTTCTAATACATCCCCCTATCCCACCCTCTTCTTTAAAAATCAGCCAAAATTGATGAAATCCAAAATAGGGTCAATCAATCAGCTTGCAAACTTACTTTCCAGAAATGACCTCAGGAGCTGCATAGTTGGGCGATCCACAACTTGTGCGAAGGAATTCACCGTCTGTCATCATGTTGGACAACCCAAAGTCTGCTATCTTTACATTTGCTTGAGCGTCCAGCAAGAGATTTTCAGGTTTAAGATCCCTGAGAGTGATGGAATGACACAAAATTGAACTAAATGAAATATGATATAATTGTAGTTACATTGGGTAGGTACAGTACTTGGTGTATGGGGACATATCAGCACAACTTACAGTGAAGATGACGCTACCGTTGCCACTCGACAAAGTTTTAAATTAATTTTTGACATCTTTTTGACAACTTTGATGGGTTCCATTTCAGTGGCGCCATAAGAAACTAAAACCATTCAAATTTCACGACTCCGCCTCCAACACTCCTTTGGATTTTGATTGGTCAAGTCAAACGGAACCCATCCGAAAGTCGTCAAAAAGTTGTCAAAAAGATGTCAAAAATTAATAAAAAACTTTGTCGAGTGGCAACGGTAGCGTCATCTTCACTGTAAGTTTGTGCACTGAGAAAAACATCAGTTACCAGAGATGAAAATTAACCTCTCACTTTCTAACATCTATTGCGATAATAAAACAAACAAATGAAGATATATGTAAATACACCAGTTATTCGATGGTTTAACATATAATGCGCGCAGATATTTTGTGAGTTGTGTAGTATTTTTCCGAGCCCCATAGGGGCGAGGAAAAATGCGCAAATGTCCACACGTATAAAATGTTATACAGGTCAATACTGTCTCATATTTTTGCATGTGCTCTTGACCTTATATGGTGAAATGACGTAATGGTGGAATAATAATTAAATGTTAATATTTAAATAAAAAAATTAAATTACTAATAAAATTAATAATTAAATTTTATTAGTAATTTAATTAGTACAATTATTGTACCTGTGGACAACCATGTGTCTATGACAGTAATCTACTCCGGAGATAATTTGCTGAAAAAACCTCCGGGCTTCTTTTTCTTGAAGCTAAATGAAGAAAACAAAGATTAGCACAATGTAACCTCTGACTCTTACATGTAATATTACTAATGCTTGTTAAATTGATTTTATTAACTGTGGCACGTTTTTTGATGTCATTTATGGCGTAGAGTTTTTTGTAGACTTCTACAACTGTACGGCAATCGCTTTTATAGCACTACCCCTCTTTCCATTTCTTACATTAACTCTTCACAACTGTTCCACTAATTTCAGAGTTGTTGCCATGGATACATACATTCTACTAAGTGATGTGGCTCTTGCTATTGTCATCTAGAAAAATATATTTGCTATAAAGCCAGGTCTCATCCACAGCTTTGCGGTTTAGTCATGATGCCATGTCCACTCTATGTTTCAGTAGTAACTTTATCTACATTATAAAACTGTATGCTTTACGGCTCTAAGTGTTTAGTAATAAGTTGATATGTATTACAAACCGTACGCTTCTATTTTCCAATGACCTTCCTTGGGGTGGGTATGGATATTTTCTGGAACTGCACATTACTAATATCATCAACATGTTATATCGATGTATTACCTTTCCATGTTTGAGGATGTAGTCAAACAATTCTCCTCCAGACACATACTCCATAACCATAAATATATCAGATGGAGTACTGATCACTTGGTATCTAGGACAAAAGACCACAGTACTGTGTTACTGTACCAAATTAAAGCATGTAGAACTCCCACAGTCAAACCTTGAGTCAATGAGTGTGATTCTAACTTTGAAGTCCGTGGTCATGTGGTACTGTTTATTATGCTGTACAAGGTGGTTCTGACTTTTAAGTCTGTGGATGAAACTCTAGTGTGTGACCATTCAATTGAAAGCTATCGAGCATCACTTTCATGTCACTGGTACTGTTAATGATGCTGTACAAGGTGGTTCTGACTTTTAAGTCTGCGGATGAAACCCTAGTGTGTGACCATTCAATTGAAAGCTATCGAGCAGTACTTTCATGTGGTACTGTTTGTTTTTAACAATTTTGAAAAAGAAATTCAAGATTGTTTCCGTCAGTTTTGAACTTAGCACTCTTGGGAGTGAAAGGGTTAAAGCATGCAGAACTCATACACTGTATATACGATTGTATATATATTTTTGGAGAGAAAACTAGACTCAAACCATTTTTCCTTTTTCCAGACTCGATGTAATGAGTGAAATCACATACCCAGTACAGAGAATTTGGCTACCTCACACATAGATCCAGGGAAAAAATAATATGACCATGCGCTAGGGAAGTCCTTGTGCACGGTCCCCTGGGAAAACCTTTTAGATTTAATTCTATAAAACATCAATTCCCGAGTTCTTGAGGTTAACAATCGGTTTGTTCAATAGAAAATGTTTGTCACCTAATTTTTTGACTGTCGCATGTGCAACATCCCACTACGAACTTGGTAGTTTACCCTTTAAATCCCTGGGGAAAATATCAGACCAATTTCCGTAAAACGTTGGAAACCGGTCTGGATATGTGCCTGGTTTCCATTGGATACCATTTTTAACTTTTTTAACTTTTTTTTTATTTTTTCCATTGGATACTTACAGTTTAATGATATGGGGATGTCTGAAGAGTTTTAAGTTTTGAATCTCTCTTCTTATTTTGCCGACCACATCAAGATTCTTGATCTTCTGTCTGTTCAGGATTTTGACAGCCACCTTGTGACCAGTCAACTGATGAACTGCCACTGAAATCAACATTAAAAACTTAGTACATGTGCATAAACATGAATCCGGGGTGTCTAATCGAACAAAATCAAACTGAAAACCAATTGAACTCAATCGAGCAATTTTTTTTTAAATTTATTGGTTTGATTGGGTTCGGCAATTGAACCTACCATTGCCACTGGAGAGAGTTTTCGATTAAATTTTGACAACTTTTTGACAACTTTCTGATGGCTGGCCAATCAAAATGCAGAACTATGAGAGGTGGAGTTGTCAAGCTCCACGTTCGCGTTCTGATAATTGACATCTCCGCCTCCCACAATTCTTGCAATTTGATTTGCTAGTTTAAATGGAAGCCATCAGAAAGTTGTCAAAACGATGTCAAAAATTAATCAAAAACTTTGTCGAGTGGCAACGGTAGGGTGCGTTTCATTGTAAGCAGTATTGGGTTCAATATGATGATGACTCTAAAAATTAATATTTTTAATTGTGTTTGGATCGCGAAGCCAAATATCAAATTATTTTTAATAGTGACAGAACTAATAGTACTACAATACATCTGTAAAATTAAAGGTATGAGCTAGATATTTATACGCAAGAACTGTTTTAAAAATTAAAGCTGGACCCTAGTGATGATCAGTGATGATCAGTGATGTCTCTCTGAACGCGGAAAAATGCGTTTAATATTCCCTTTTAGCCATAACTTCAGGATTTCAAAGAACAAATCTAACTTGGAATAAACTGTCAAATAAACTGCAGATCACTGCGGTTTTTTTGGCAATCATGAATTCGTGTTGCAACGTAAACAGCCGTAAAACCTTGCATGTGTGACCGAAATAAGCATGCAAATACATTTGCGTACTACGTGGAAAGTGGCACGAAGTAATTTTTTTCTATTTCCATGCTAGAAGAACCAAAATAAATCCACTGAATACTTACGTTTGACTTTACCAAACGTTCCAACTCCCAAAGTAGCTCCAAGCACATAATTCCCGATGCACAATTTCGCGTTCATAGTTCGATCTCTGCGTTCCTTCGCCGCCATGTTGGGATAATTATAAGGTATCACGTGATAATTGTTGCTTTTCCTTGGCCTTCTTCGTAGACTGAGCAGCCGAGGCATTCTGGGTCCAGTAATAAATTCTTTCGATTTTCCGGGTTTATAAAATGGCGACCGGTGTAGAGGGCGTGAAACTTCGCTGGGATTTAAACGCAGAAGAAATCCTCAAGCTAACAGACGAGCTCATAGAGCGATCGAAGAAGGTCTACGCAGCTGTGGGTGCGTTAAACGCGGATGAAGTGACTTATGAAAACTGCTTGAAGGTAACAACGTGTCCGATTCTCTGATCGCCAGATTTATCATTTCAATTTCACGAGGTCTTCACGTGTTTAGTCCCTGCTTATCATTTGGCCGTGATTTTTTTGTCTCATGCGTGTTCAGCGCCCTTTTGTTGGGATTTCGCAATTAAAGGAAAAGTTTTGACTGATAATTTCGCTTCGCGCCAATGAAATAGTTGAAATTTGTATGCCCAGACATGTTTTTTTTTTACGCGCAACCTTCAGCAACCTTGCCCATGATCAAGTTGGAAATATCGAGTTTCTTTTCATCTCTAAAAAGATTTTAGAAAATAACACCTAAAGCCTACTTCAAAATACCTACAAAGGATATATAATTGAATAGAAAAATAAGCCAGTTAAAGTTTTTGAAGTGACTTGAGTTGTCTTGCACAATGGGAGATCAAAATATTTCTGAGTCATTTCTCACATGCCAGAATGAGCTGGTTTATTTTTACGATATATTTCGAAATCATAAAATTTAAGTCTAGACAATTTAAATATTAGTTTTGTTTAAAAGCTGCTATAGGTTGATTGAATTATATTTTTGTTAATTATTTAATACATATTTTAATTATATTTATATATAATTTATTTACGTGTGTAGGCCTTGTCTGATGATAGCACTGAATATAATACAGCAAAGTCTGTCCTGGACTTCCCACAGCATGTCTCTACAGGTATAGAACCCAAAAAAATTAAAAGCAATGCATACTACGATTTTATCGAATTGGGTGGGGCTGGCTCAACAGGGGTGAGGACAAAACATGGACCTGGGGTCCATGGACCCCCCCTTTGGGGGACTGAGTCCATTTTGAAGGTCCATGGACCCTGTCCAAAAGGGGGGTCCATGGACCCCGGGTCCATGTTGTGTCGATGTTCTCAACAGAGAACTGTGCAGAGTGTCTCTGGTTGGTTGTTGCTTAGTTCTGAATTTCCGCGCACAAGAACAACCAATCAGATACCTGGTGGACCCAGACTTGCATACAAGGTATGAAGGGGGATGGGGCCATGGGGCTCAGAGCAAAAAGGTGGGACCTGGATTGAAAGTGCCTGGGATAGGGGAGTCTGAACTTACTGTACCTTGTACCCCCCGGTTGTGGTTCCTGCCTCTTTGTGCCTATTGGTGGTTTGCATCAATCTTATAAGAGCTGTTTGCTTGCACGAACAACATCAGGAAATTAACAGGGTATAGAGCAGGCAGAAAGAAATGTTCTGTCCAAATTATAACTTTGTAGCGCTTTTCATAACCAAGTTATTACGAAAATAATTTTCAGAAAATTACAGTATTTAGCATGCAGCCGCCATGTTCTTATGTTGGTGCCCCTCTTTGGGACACCAATATGGTGGCCATAAAACTTTACAAAACGTAGAGTAGATTTTACCATCAATATCATTAGCTGTCACTTCAAAACTCTTTAGATATCACTTCTAAACTGTTATCACATGAAAATTTAAAAATGACAAAAAATTTCGATTTTGTGACAGTCCAAAAACACGTTCATCCGGGACATCGCAAATTTCAAAATGCTTTATTTTCGAAACGAAGCACTGAATCGATACCAAACTTTGCATAGAGGTTAATGTCTTGCATGTCTAGAATATGTGAAAATAATAGCTTTGTAGAATCAACAGTTTAGATTTTAGAATTTTGATGACGTCAGATGCAAACCAAGAATTCTATTGAAAAATATTGTGCAATGTTATGAAATTTTTTCCAATTTCTCCCAGCTCCGACCACCTTGAGAATCATGCTTCAGGTGCCCTCTCTTCCCTTACCTCCCATAGACTTCCCGCCCCCCTTTACTACCAGGCTCCCACCCCCCTGTCCCACTGTCAGTAGTACATCATCGGTATGGACATTTTGGGGTTAAATCTTGGACGTTGATCACTCAAGGTAGGAAGGTCCATATACTCTGACTAGTGGCTTATCAGGCCAGTGCTTAACTCTGGTTTTCATAGCATGAAGCGACTATAGGAGTATTGCTACTCCCCTGGATGGGATGCTTGTCCATCGCATATAAACACGGGCCAGAATTTTTGTCAGGTTCTCCAGCTGGCTACTCCTGGGTGAAGACTAATCTCGAGGGACTGTGAAAGTAAATTGTCTTACCCAAGAATACAATACCAGGGTTTTCCTTTTCTGCAGGCGACACTCGATTTTCTCCACCTGTGAACATGTCCTTCGCCTGCAACTTTAGTTTCCACTGCAAAACAATCCTTGGGTTTCTCAAGAGTTTTTTGTTGATTTCTCCGCCTGTTTCAATTTTTTCTACACCAACTCTATTTGAAAAGGAGAACCCTGCGATACAATATTAGTCCAGCCAGTGCTCAAACTCGGACCGCTCGATCTGGAGTACAATGTTCTAACCATTAGACCACCGCGCATCTCCCACTGTGTAAAATAATGTACCTTTAGTAATATGTATCTGCTAATTTTGTTTTAGACAAAGAGATCAGAACAGCCAGTACAGAAGCTGATAGAAAACTTTCTGAATTTGAAGTGGAAGTCAGGTACATTGTAATTCCCAACTATTCAATTTCTAAGTTATACTGTTGAATCTTTCAGTTTGGATGCTTTCTACAATGGCCATAATAACTGCATCTATATAGAGAGGTGGTCCTTGAAAGGAGGTTTCAGTTAGAGTCAAGTATAATTATAATAATATGGATCGGCCCATGGTCGGGATGAAAAATCCCCAGCGGGGGACTCCCATATAAAAATGGCGGGGTTGATCATCGGAAATTTTGAAAAGAACCCCAGAAGGTGCCAGATCGATAATTATGTTTTGTGGGTGTGGCTCAAATTCGTTTTCACCCCTAAGGGGTACCATGCAATTCTAAAACAAAACTAGTTCCTGCCATATTATCTTTTCGTCTTCATACCCAGTGTACACCAGGATAAGCGGTACCAAAACAAATTTTAACCCTAAAAGGTACATACCATGTACATGTACGACAATCACCCCCGTCACTTTTATATGGGAGTCCCCCCCCCCCCTCGGAGATAAAAGCTGGCCATTGTAGAGAGGTGGCCGTTAGTGGAGGTTCAACTGTATTTAACATTTCCTATGGAAAAAAAAGATTTTAAAAAAAATTTCCAAGAATTATTTGCTTGAAATTGAAGGAAGATTGTAGAATGTAAATTGCAACCACAGTGCATGCTCGTTACATCTTGTAGATCAAAATGTTTTTACTGATCCAAAAAATATTTACATTTAGTATATATACTTCAAAACTTTCTTTTTATTGTTTTCAGCATGCGAAAGGATGTCTTTGACAATCTTATGGCTTTTCAGGTAATTAACAGACGTATCACTTAAGTGGAGGTTGAATGGATGCCTGGGACATCCAGGAGCTTCCACTTTTGGCAGCCAGCTCCTAGATGGAGAACCGCCCCCATGGCTGCCAAATACTGGCAACCCAGCCATGAGCCCCCACGCCAGGGAAACAGGCACCCGTCATGCACACTGCCAACGAAGTGGAAAAAATAAGGGAGGGGAGGAGGGGAAAAACGCTGAGGCCTAGAACACGCTAGAAGACCTCGAAGAACGCCCGCCAGAACACAAACGCTAAAACACGCTCAACTCTGAGAGCACATGGAATCATAGCACATGCGCACATGCCAAGTACCGCTGACCTCCAAGTGATCACTGGCGCTCTTGTTGTTAACTCCGTTAAAATTACATTTTAACTGCATTTAAAAATTGACAGAATTAAACTACATTGTACATATGTACATGTACTGCAGAAATAATATTGGCGTAGTAATATCTTTCATCGTTAAACTGCATGCATGTACATGTATACATGTACATGTACATAGATATAATTATATTAATTGTGATTTAATCATTAGTAAACAGCCAGTTTAATATCACTCTTTAATAATTAAAAATAACAATGTTTAATTAAGGTGGCTCGCCTTGATTTTGCCACATCCATCATGATGATTTTGAACGCTGATAATTCATTGTCAGAGCTCAGTCAAGTTTATAAAGGTCTAGATGTTGAGAAATTTGCATGGTGATAATTTGTAAAATATGTGACATTTTCGCTGTGTTGCTATGGTAACACCAATGGCAATCATAAACCTACTTTTTTTTGGAAAGTCCATTCAATCTTCAGTAAATTTAAATGCCTGAGGACAACGTTGGTATATAGAGCTCTTGACTGAGCTCTGAAAGTGAAGTACCATTCAACCATTCAAAATCAGGATGGTGACTGCCCTTGTAAAATCAAAGCGAGCTACCGTTAAGTTAATGTTAAATTTAAATATTGTTCTGTTATACATGTATATATACTGCTTTTATTCCAAACTGCCAGCCGCGTGCGCAAAGGATAATAATATTTATTATTATTATGGATTTTGGAGCTAATAATAATATTAAATGTTACACTTTGATTTTTTTTTCAAACACAGGAAAAACATAAAGAGCCCCTGTCTCCTGAAGCTGGTCGTGTTTTGGAGAGGTTGATTAAACTTGGCAAAAGGAATGGTATGTTCTGTACATCTACAACACATTTTTAAATACAGAGATTGTGTTTTGGAGAGGTACATGTAAACTTGACAATAACAGGGGTGGCGAATGGTCTATCAAAAATAACGAATCTCGGCAAATTTAAGCCGAGGACTTCTTGGAATCTCAACTCTTAAAAAAGCGTCTCGGAATCTCGGGCTCGCCAGAAACAGGACGATCTCGGAGTCTCGAATTTTGAATCTCGCAAATGCAGTTTCTTGTATACTCTATTTTCTCGGAGTTTTGGGTCACTGTGTCTCGGGCTTGGATTTTTGGAGCGCTAAGTCTCAGGCTCGGATTTTTAAAACGGGTCTCGGTGTCTCGGCAAGTCTCAGATTTACCATTCGCCACCCCTAATAATGAATGGTACATGTATGTTTTGCACATCTACAGCAAGTTTTTAAATACAGAGTTTTAAAGAAAAGAAATATTAATTGAAGTCTTCTCAAATTAAGGTGATTTAATTACCTCTCCAAATCACAAACTCTGTATTGTAGGATTGACTGGTAGAAATGGTAGTCGAGTAGAGAGAAAGAAAAACAGACTGATGTGTTTTTTTAATAAACTTGAAAGAAAAAATTAACTAGTAAAAAAATATTAACTACAGTGTAGTTAGAAAAAAAAAAACTACCATAAACACCGGCGTATAAGCCGCACCTTTTCCCCCAGAAATTTCATTCCAAATCGAGGGTACGGCTTATCTGCGAGAACATCTATAAAAGGTTCCGTACATTTTCCCCAATCAACACTTTTTACGCTAAGCTTACTACACAAAACAATAAGAGCTGAGTGAGACTATGGTTGTTTGCAGTGTTGCCGAGGACTTATGATGGTAAATGTGTCGAACTTGTTCTCAAACTCCCTTTAAGCAATGAGTAATTGTCTCCTATGGATGGCTTCCAGACATCCTTCTAGATGTGATAACCACAAACAAATGAAGAGAACTGTATAAACTTCTCCATTTGACAAGCGAACGAACACAAACAAGCGAACGCTAATGGCACTGTAAACCATATTTATTTTCTCACCCCGGGCCTGACATGGCAAGGTGCCGATGAAATGCCTGGTTACTAAGCTCTTGATGCAACGAAGCATGCTTTTGTGTTGACATGCAAACTTCCCTCAAAAAACTAACTTGAATGAAGAAATGATGACAAAAAACTTCCACGGAGAGAACAATCATGTGCCTAGTATTAAGTAGGTAGTCATTCCCTTTACATAATAACAGGGTTGAAATTACATATTAAAAAAAATATTAAAACACGATCGACAAGAATGATTGAAGTGATACAAACTTTGAAAACTTGATACGATTGATAGCTTTCACCTTTATTATGTTCATTGAAGTATGGGTTTTTTAAGACTCGACTGTGAACTTTTTTAGTTTTAGTTTTTTTCCAAAATTTGAGCTTCTAAACTTGGGGTGCGGCTTATCTGCGAGTGCGGCTTATACGCAGGTGTTTACAGTAGTTAGAAATAAAAATAACTAAAAAGAAAAATAAACTTTATGCATGTACAACATATGTATGACATCCAGCACAGATCAATGCCATGGGTTTCACTGACTGAGAAGAAACCAAGAACAGGCTGTCTTATTGTTAGGACGGTGTAATTACATATTGTAATAACTAGTATATTATTATTATTATGTATGAAGATTATTATGTTGTGTCTGCCAGGTCTTCATTTACCAGTTGAAATACAAACAGAAATCAAAGCAATCAAGACTCGCATGAGCAGTCTGTCCATTGACTTCAACAAGAATTTAAATGAGGAGAACACAATCTTAGAATTTACCAAAGAAGAGTTAGGTACATTGTCTTTTTTGTTCAAATTATTTAACAAATAAAGAAGCCTAAGCCATGTATTATACTGTCATAAAACACGACAGGAATTTGAGAACACAAGAGAAATTTAGAAAACATGAGCCGCACGCGAGTGTTTTCTATATTTCTCAAGTGTTCTCAAATAACCGGGAGTGTTTTATGACAGCATAATACATGTACATGGCTTTGGCTTCTTTATGTGCTTTAAAATATCTAGATTTAACGTGCAAACTCAGTCTGTACACATTAATTCCCATAAGCGGCCAACGGCCAGTGAACTACAGTACTGCAGTTAGAAATGTATGGAGACATGCATATGTACAAGTAAGGAGAATGTATATGTTGACGATGGTGTTAAAAGAGCTGAGACTGGAACTAATTAAAGGGATTCATTTGGTGATTTTCTTACTATCACTTGAGCTTAGCTGATGTTCATTAAAGTGCCCATAACCTTTTATTTTTTATTTTCTCATCTGAATCTAAACATCTCTCAAGGAATGTCTGCAAAAAAAAATTTGTGATTTTCACAAAAGGCGAATTTTTTATTAATTTTATAAAACTTTCAAATTTGCCACCATTTTGGCTCACCATTTGCCTTAGTCTCCTCTCAGTCCTTCTCGGTTCACAAAGGATCTGTGACTTCAGACAAAGGAACTGTGGCGTAGATTAAGGAACATGTGACTTCAAAACAAAATAAGTAAATGTGACGTAGATTAAGGAACATGTGAGCCCGTCGGCCTTAGCAATATAACAACGGGATGGGTATACCAAACAAAAATAGGATTTTGAAGATTTGTAATATTCATAAATTTTTTTGTGTTTTGTGCAAATTGCAAATTTTTTTCGCAGAAGTTCCTTGGGAGATGTTTAGATTCAGATGAGAAAATAATAAAAAAGGTTATGGGCACTTTAAGACCGTGTGAGTGAGTAACTACTGTGTGTATTCTCTAGTGTCCTCTGTAAAATTTTGTTTGCATTCCCTCTTGCAGTTGGATTGCCGGATGATTTTATAAACAGCTTAGAAAAGGTAAGAAATCAAATCTGACTAATAGTTCGGAAACATCCAGGAAATTCTAGCCATTTCATAAATAATAATTAAAATAAATACACTTGAAATAATTACTCCATTCTGATTGGCTAAGAGCAGTGTAATGCAAGTGTAACACCAGTGCAAAAAGTGTAACACCAGAGTGCAAATTAGTCAGTACGAAGAACCAAGAAGAACCCTAACAGCTGTCGACGGTCATACGAGACTTGTATGCCGAAGATGGCCGAAGTTTACCCGAAGCCTTCCGAAGATCACCCGATGACTTCCAAAGATTGCCGAAGATTTCCCTTGTCTTCCGAAGATTTTTGAACTTCATCCGAAGACTTCCGAAGTTTATGGAAGATTTCCGAAGATTTCCTAAGATCACCTGAGTGAAGATTTTCCAACTCTATCGGAAATATTTGCGAATACTTTTGGAAATTTTACGAAGGGCAAGGGCTCCTCTGTCTAAGTAATAATTTATTGTATTAGTAAAAAAAAGTAATCATTCAAATTCTTTCAAGTGTATTATAATATTATTGTACAAGTAATCACATGATTTTCTTGACAAATGTGCAATTTGGAATAAATATTGTAAATTTTTCAAAGACTACAAATTGCACTCACCCTATATTTAGCTATGGGCTTGTGCAATTTTGTTAGTCTAGTTTGAAAAATTTAGTCATACTTATTTATTCCAAATTGCACTCAAAATCATGTGATTACCTAATGGTATACTTATTTTCAACTCTAGAGAGTGTGTTTCAAGGATTTTCCAAGAATGCCACTTGCTCCCGAATTGTGTAAAATACTAGTCCGTACATGCAAATAATAATTTTCAATAATAACTTCTGTCATGATTTACATTTTTCAGACAGATGCTGGCCTGAACAAAGTCACTCTCAAGTATCCTCACTACTTTCCGTTAATGAGAAAGGCCTCCAATCCTCGCACCAGGCAGAGAGTGGAATATGCATTTAACAGGAGGTATGGGAGCCAGATCTTCAAGATACTTCATCTCTGTTATCCTTTATATTGTTATGCATCCGAATTATTCCAGACTTTTTCCTTAGTATCAGGCGCAGATCCAGACCGCCTTACACCATTTTACGGAAATTGGTCAAATTTTCCAAATCGAGGGCAATATAATTTTAGAGATTGAAAATCTTTATTAAACGTTTGCGGGGGAACTTGCCTCCAGACTTAAATTCGGCACCAAGAGTCTAGTAAACCCACTTATATCTATGCCTGAACCCCTAGCTAGTGTGTAAGGTCCAACTTGGGCAAGGCATATTTTCTTGCTCAGAGAAATATTATAGGGATTTACTTGCAGAATTAAATGAGGGGAAGGGAACGCTTCAGGGAGGAGGGAGAAACGGCCAAAAAATAAGGGAAGAAGGAGAAACAATGTAAAGGGAGGACTGGGAGAAATGCAGGCCGAAATGTTGACTGTAATGATGGCCTTGATTTCTAAACTTAGTCTTGGTGAGATATGAAATAACCCATTAACATCGGGAACCTTGACATCAATAAATGTGGTTCTACAGTCTGCATTCATGTGAATAAAACCCTGGTGTGTGGAATGGAAGCTATTGAGCAGTACTTTCATGCCATATTGTTTTATATTATGCTGTACAAGGTGGTTCTAACTTTTAAGTCTGTGGATGAAACCCTAGTGTGTGGCCATTCAAATGAAAGCTATTGAGCAGTACTTTCATGTGGTACTGTTTATTATGCTGTACAAGGTGATTCTAACTTTTAAGTCTGTGGATGAAACCCTAGTGTGTGACCATTCAAATGAAAGCTATTCGTGAGCAGTACTTTCAAGTGGTACTGTTTACTTTTTTAGATGCATACAAGAAAACACTCCAATTTTAGAAGAACTTGTGGAACTGAGGCAAAAGGTAAGTAAACATTTGATGGATTCGTGAGCATCATTATTTATACTTGTCAGTCAAATTAAAGATGACGATAGAGTGTCTGTGGATGGAAACAATACAATACAATGAAAATAAGAGAGTGGGGTGATATAAGAGTACTTTAATAGTACGTCTAGTGAACTTAGGCAATGTGGTACTTTTCTAAAAAAATTTTTTGGGGACAAGTTTATCTGCAATACATGCATATAGTGAAAACAAGGCTATTATAACAAAATTATGATGAATTTATTTTATGCTAGATGGCAGACCTTCTTGCCTATCCAACACATGCAAGCTACATTACAGAGGTAAGAATTGCGTACTTGTTTATTAGTATTGGTAATGCGAGTGCAATTAATAAGGATTTACACTACAATTGATATTTGAAAATTATCTCAAAATTGCTTGAGCCTTCAGGTGAGTGCAATTTTAAATAATTTTCAAATATCGCGAGTAGGGTAAATCCTCAATTGCTCGAGTTTTCATACAATAATTACAGTACTCATTTATTATATGACTGAGAAAATTACGAACGCACATGCATTTATTTGCACTGCAGACTGCATTGCAAATTAAAAATTAATGATAAATTTGCCTGCTATCAGCCAATCATAAATGATGTAATTTATTTCTTAGTCATAATAATTATTATAATAATATGAAATACTTAATTTATTAATTATAGTTTTAAAATGATTTTTATTTGGAAATATTTACTTTAATTTATTCTTACTATCTAATTGTTGTATCTCTTTTCCTTTTAGTTACGGATGTCCAAAACAGCTGAAGCAGTTTCCAGTTTCCTTTCGGAGCTGAGTAACAAGTTAAGACCTCTTGGAGATGCTGATTTAGCAGAAATGCTCAGTTTGAAAGAGGCTGAGGTACAGCTAGTTTTACATTGTATTTCTTAACCCTTTACCCCTAAAGCAAAATGGTCTTTTTCCTAACTCAACAAATATTAGTCAGATGTCCATGTATGATATACCATTTGAAAGGTATCAATGATCAAGTGTATTTGATAAATCACAATCATATTCAACAAATAAGAAGGAAGTTATAGCTTTGACTAAATCGTAAAAAGAAAAACATTAAAAATGCTGTTTATCTTGGCATATAGTAGGTACACTGAATACCCCTAAACTGTACTATAGCTTTGTGTGCAGCTCTCAATGTACTGGTTAATATCAGCCATGTTACATGCCATGCATGTATCAGGAAAAAAAGTTGCAAATCACGAAACAGAACCGATAAAAAACAACAACATTACTTTGAATCAGATAAAAACCATTCTGAACCGATCGACATCAAAACAATAATAAGACAGTACTAGTGTGCGTGACCGGCGCTACGCTAACTTTACTTTGGGGGGAAAGAGAAGCGTAAAACACTATGTAATAAGTATTTGTTTGCTAGTGTATTTTTATAGATCGGTGTTAACGTTCCACAAATAACTCAACTCTAGTTGAAAACCTCGGGTCTTTCAAGCTGAAGGAAGGAACACCAGAAATAGATAAGACCAAGAGATAAGAACTGGTCATTTCTGGTTTTAACATTTTGAGCAAATTTCAGCTATTTTTAAAGATGTTTGTCTTGATTGATCAACTTATATTAGGAATCCTAACCTCATCGGTATCTTGCACAAATAAAATGATATATTCCGTGAAGACAACACAACTTGCTCAGCTATATATGTACAGTTGAACCTCTCCTTACGGACACCTCTCTAATACGGACACCTCTCTATTACAGACAGTTTTCTTGGTCCCGGCAAATTAAATGCCCATATATTCTCTATAAGAAAACCTCTCTAATACGGACAATGGACACTAAATATCGGCCCAGAGAGCAAATTCATACAAATTTAACCTCCTTATTACGGACACTCCAGTGATAATAGTTCCTATTCAATACAATTTCTTTGTGGTTACAGATCAAAGTTAATCAAGTGTCCCATTGCCCATAAAATAGAAGTAGCATTTGTTTTCAATCAGCTGTTTATCGACATGCTATTGCCATTTGGTCTCATTTATCATCAAGATTTCTTATCGTCAGTGGAGCATTTCAAGTGACGTCATATTCATGACCTCTATAATATGGATACCTCTCTAATACGGACACTTTGCTCCGTCCCTTCGGTGTCCGTATTAGAGAGGTTCAACTGTATTGTTTAGGCACCAAATTTATAATCTCAAATGAACAGATTGCGAAATTTCTGAGTTGAGTGGCTGCTAAAAGCGTGAATGGACACTGAACTATAGCTTTAGCCCCAAAATGTATTTTTAATGTTCGTTTTTTCCTTGTTGGAACATTCAAACGTCTTATAAAATGATATATTTTACGCACTGATTACAATCTTGTGGAAAATAAACAAACAGCAGACGAAACCTTTCGTGCGTGTGTTCGCTGACTTTTTATTTTGCTAGGTTTAAGTTTTAAATTGCTTTTCGTGAAAGAAGAAAGTATTATTTTCTTTAAATCTTTCGGGTTTCCTGGGCCTTTAACCCCCCACCTCTCTGGAACAATTCCCTCCGTGATGGGGGTATGATTATTTGCTGGAACCACACATTCAGGGTTTGTACTCTCAACACCACATTAGGTTGGGACAGTGGAATGTTAAGCCCCGGTCAAACGGCGCATGATAGTCGATGATAGTTTAAACTCACCTATAAACTATCATCAACTATCATGAGCTATCATGCACCACGTGGTCAAATGGGAAAAACTATCATCGACTATCATGGAGAATTTGAAAATGTTCAAAGTGAATGATAGTCGATGCTAGTGCATGATAGTTGGTGGTCAAACGGGAGCGCGAGCTTCACTATCATGGACATCGACTATCATAGTCGATGTCCATGATCATGTGCCGTTTGACCAGGGCTTTCGGGCAGACGTCACCTTTGGGACTCTGAGTTTTTATTTTTTAGCTTGTAATTGACAGTATAGTTTATTTGAGAGTAGTTTTAATTATTTTATTGTGACTTTCCCGTAGTGCAAAGAATTGGGGCATGACTATGACGGCAAGATTAACTACTGGGACATGCGTTACTACATGAACATGGTGGAGGAAAAGAGTTACGCAGTGGATCAAAACAAGTTAAAAGAATACTTTCCTATTCATGTAGTTACCAAGGGTATGTTTGCAGACGTGTATTTTTTAACTAGTATATATCCTAGCAGGCATGTGTTACACACTGTGTGTATCTTAAATGTGGAGGTCACTCAGACTGTAATTAAAATCGTGTATAAATAAAGGTTTCGTATCATATCGTGTCGTACTTGTAGCTGATGTTAACCCTCTCATTCCTGCAAGAGTGCTAAATTCAAAACTGAGGAAAAAAATCTTGCATTTCAATTTGCTAAATTTTCAAAAATAAACACCACCTCTTGAAAGTACAGTTGTACTGCTTAATAGCTTTCATTTGAATGGTCACACATTATTTGCATGCAGTTGTTTACAGGTTGCATGTAACAGTCACTCGACCAATCAAAAGTAAGAAAAAATAAATTGAATGATAGTTAAGATTCTTTGATTACAACTGCAATAAATTCATGGCAACTTCAGTGATGTACAGTACAGGCCTGTATTGGTTATTTTATTTTATTTTAATGGTCGACTTTTATTTTTCATCTCAGGTCTATTGGATATTTATCAGTAAATAATATTACCTTTGTGCATTCTTATGCTTCTAATCATAGACAACTATTTTTTTTACTTTGAAATCTTCCCACGGATATAATGTAGACAGTGAAACCCACTTAATCCATTAACTTTCTGTTTTTGCAGGAACTTTTAGGATTGCATTTTGAAGAAATTAAAAATCCACAAGTGTGGAACAAAGATATACAGATGGTATGAGTATTTTTTTTTTTGTATTCCTGGTAAGGTTAATGAGCCAAGTGGCTCATCAGTGCCGGCGTTTAACTCTGGTTTCTGTAGCATGAAGTGACTAGGAGCATTGCTACCCCCCCCCCCCCCCCGGATGGGATGCTATTCCATCGCAGGTTACCCCCAGCATTTTTGTCAAGAAGTTGCCCTGTCAATTTGCTGGTACCCATTTACTCCTGGGTGGAGAGAGGCACTGTGAGTGTAAAGTGTCCTGCCCAAGAACAGAACACAGTGACATAAATACAGTCATGTAGGGCGCCCTATTTGCGACCCCGGCCAGGGCTTGAATCCAGTGTGTCCTAGTCACTTAAAATTATATTATGGAAATCGGGATTAAACACTTTGCTTTCTGAAAATTTTAGATTACCATAAAAGCTCTATTTAGCCCCCCCTCTCTATTAAGCCCCCCCCCCCTATCTAATAAGCCCCCCCCCCTTTGGAAGTCAGATTTTGTAATAAGCCCCCCCCCCCCCCCCCCTCCTGGTCTTTAATTTCCAGAACTATCGCTTTTATAGTTAGTGGTGTAATAGTAAAGTTTGAAAAATTAATGACTGTGAATTTTCTTGAAAATTTATGATTTGAAATAACCCTCTCTATTAAGGCCCCCCCCCCCCCCCCCCCCCTTCTTGAGGCCTGAAATTAAATAAACCCCCGAGGGCTTAACAGAGCTTTTACGGTATTAAAAAGTGGATGATTATTGTTAATTTTCTCTTCCTTTTCATTTCCACAGTTCAGTGTTCAAGATGTAGCATCAGCTGGTATAATCGGCTACTTTTACCTTGATTTGTTTCCAAGAGAGGGCAAGTTTAGCCATGCAGCTTGTTTTGGATTACAGGTGAGTCGACTTTGCACGGCATTCGCAAGTTTCTTTTTTTCCTAAATCTTTTTCAAACATGTCTGTACTCGATCTGTACTCGATCTGGAAAAGGTCCAGGGAATACGCTCGTATACAAGCTATATGGGTTTGTACTGGTAGATGGGGTCGTATTTAAGACTTTGTTCTGGTTGGAGATGTGGTGGCTATTAAAATGGTTAGCGCATTGGACCCTGGATTGAGTGGTCTGGGTTCGAGTGCTGGCTGGGGTCATTGTGTTGTGTTCTTGGGCAAGACACTTTACTCTCACAATGCCTCTCTCCACCCAGTAGTATATAATTTTTTGGGTACCAGCGACAAAATGCTGGGGGTGGGGTGTGGGGGGGGGGGGGGTGTGGGTGGGTAGCAATACTTCTAGCTCCAGTAGCGTGGGTCAGTTTGGCCTGAGTGTGGCTTCGCCCTACACAGTGGCTTCTTAGCTCAGTGGTAGAGCATTTGCCCCGGAATTGCAAATATCTTGGATTCGATTCTAACTGTCCGTGAAGATCTCATTCTCTAATTTGTACTTTCCGCCACAGTTTGCTCATATAAATTTATGATTAATTTCATATCATCACTTATTCATATTCAAAAAAATAATAATTATTATTAAATAATAATATAATTATTATAGTCATTAAGGTGACGCAGGACCCTTGCTCTCATTATGTATGTATTTATTTAAAGAGTATGCACGAACCATAACGACTGATGCCGACAATACGCGAAATATTTATGAGGATATTTGTTTTACGTTCTTAATAATGTATTCAATAAATGCTGTTTTGGCGTATTAGTAATTACACGTGCGATTGAAATATTCAGGTACGAGCTTGTTGTGCATTTCACTCTTGAAAAATACTATTTTGAGAGCTTGTTGTTTCAACTGAAAAACGGTATTTTTTACAGGTAATTCAAAATTATCAAACCGTAATCCATCGCCACTAGTTGAAACATAAAAAGGTGTACACGTGTATTTACGGTGGTTCAGTTTGTTTCGATTAAAGAATTTCAATGCACAGAAATTGCAATGTAAATCAACAGCGTTCGGCACACGTGGCGCGTTCTTGCCATGGTGTTCAAGAAATATGTTGTTGTTTCCGATACAAAATAAAGTTATTTATGACTGTTGTCTGGTTTCTTTGAATAGCGTTGACTGAATACGAAAAATAAAGAGTCCGCGAAATTGAATGAAACATATAACAAATTTAAGAACATGCATGCTGAAAATTGCGAAAAATAATTTATCCACTTGTTTTTTTTATATAACTGGCGATGGTATGTATCAGGCCTTGCCTTTCTCTTGTGCACTACAAAACTCTCGAAATCTTCACTCACCTTGAAAAGTACGCGGTTAATTACCACGTTATTGTACTTATTTTTATGGCACGTGCACTGGAATACGGCAAATTATCATAATTAGATTCACAGCTCTAAAGGCGTCGTTGTTGAATATAATTATTATTGACTCGTGTGATCTTCGGAGACGGGAAAAACTACAACTTTGTGTCCAAGCTTTCGTCGCGGATATAGAATTTCCGGAATTGATACTCGAGGAAGGTAAACTTAGTACATTGTATTGTGATGTGACAGAAGCGGAATTTCAAAAAAGCCTTTCAAAAAGAAGATCGAACGTTTCAAAGTCTAATTTTCACATTTTTACTCCCTTAGATGCTAACAACTTTCAACGAGTCTTGAAATTGCAAAATCTGCTTCTGTCACATCATAAAATAGGTTATTATCTACCACTAGGTAATACAAACATTTAATTTAGAACGCTTCTCAAGTTGAAAGCTTGGACACAAAAATTGCATGTCCGCAATTCTAACTTTAGAAGCTTAAAGTATCACCGTACAGCGCGATCTGCCAGAAAAACCACAATCATGATATAGTTCCATCATCCGCCAATATCCCTATTAAGTTTCAGCGGAATCGACTTTCAAAATTCGGAGATTTGAAGGTTTAGAAGACAACACCCACCCAGAAATTAAGCTTATGAATTTATTCATGAGCAAGGGTCCTGCGCCACCTTAAGGCACTTGAATGTTGGGAAAAACTAGATTTGCATGCTATCACCATTTTTATATGTTTTACACATGTATTTGTTGAGTTCCTAAAGACAATACATGCTGCTGTTTTTTCATCAGTGTTGTATTGCCTTTAAGAATTCTTCAAGTGCTCATTCTGGAAAGGGTACGTTTAATTGACTAAAATAATTATTCGCAAGCATTTGGCAATGTCTGTTTTACATATTGTCGAGTTCCTAAAGTCAGTATACCGCTCTATTTTTCATAGCGTTTTATTGCCTTTAAGCATTCTTCAACTTCTCATTCTGGAAAGAGTAGAGTGTATAAAGACATTCTTTGAGGGTAGTTTAAGGTGGCCCGCGGTTATTTATTGGAGGTTCCCTTTTTTAAAACTACTTTTCGGCAGGAAAGCGTCAACCGATTTCTGTAATTTTTGGTATTCAAAATAAGGAATCTTTAAATTTTAGAAGGCTTTTAATTTTAGGGCAAACGAAATTTACGATTTAGAGATACAAGCGCTATTAGAAAACCTGTTTTTTACGAAATCGCGAATATTTTCATAAAACGAAGATAGATTTTTCTAATCACGTTCAATAAGTTCCAAGACTTCAATGTTTACTATGTGCAAGTTTCCACAAAAACGGCTGCATAGAAATTGCTGCACAGTTCACTGCTGAATTTTAGCTTCAAAATAATATGCTCGTGTATTTGCTTCATCTGTTGCAAGAACGCTTCAATAATGCTAAGATCGCACCGTAGTGAGTAGAAAGCTTGATACCACCTTAAACCTCCATTGCTGAATAATCTGGAAAAAGATCGGAAATTCCCACAGTAAAAGTTATAAGCAAAATGCAAGAACAACGATGTTGATAGGTGCGTAATTTAGTGAATTTCAAAATATTCCACGTTTGTTTGACTTGTGAAAAAACTACCGATTTGTCTTGTCTGTAATCTTTTAAGTATGATAAATAAATCCCAGCATATATAAAAACAGCCTCGCCTAGTTTTGGGCGTGCTAGCCCTCGACGAAGCTCGGCGACATTACAGTCCGTTTCAAGTTGGCTACTTCATGTCCTCCATTTTACCAATGCTTTTGAAAAAAACCTCTTGTCTTCCGTTCAAAATTCATTCAAAATATGCCGCTGTCCTGTCGGGATTTTTCACTGGGAAATTTTACGGATCATCGAAAAATTTTCCTTGTGGAATATCATTGATCGTTCATTATCATTCTTAAAATTTTCGATGATCCGCTAAAATTCCAAGTGACAAAATAAATTCCAGATACGCGGCAAGTTTGAATAATTTACGGAACCACGGAGGGCGTTTTCCTAGCATTTGTAAAATGGAAAGACATGAAGTATGACTAAATTTGACGAGGACCCAAAATTCTGCCGAGCTTCATCGACGTTACACGCCTCGATAACAAGGTTAGGCAGATTTGCTATATCATACTCTAGAAATAAGTGAAAACAAATCGGTAGCTTTTTTCAAAAAGTCGAACAAACTTGAATATCTTTGAAATTCACAAATTACGCACATCAAACATCTTGTTCTTTCATTCGCTTATAGCTTTTCCTTTCGAGTTCGACTTATCTCTGTTCCGATTATTCAGCAAAGTTTTAGATAACTAGTTAAACTTTCCAATGATAGGTGTTCGATATAATGAATTATTATTAGCGTTCTTGCAAACAGCTGAAGGAAAAATACCCAACTAATGGCATAGTCATTTTGAAGCGAAGAAAATTAAGCAGTGAACTGTGTCACCGCAATTTCTGTGACAGCTCGTTTTTGTGCGGAAAACTTCGCTCAACAAGTATAACGTTGAAGTATTGGAAACTTTAGTGAACGTTTATTAGAAAAAAAACTCTATCTTCGTTTTATAGAAAATTCTATTCGCATTTTTTTTTAAAAACAAGGTCTTTTAATTAACGCTCGTATCTTCTTGTTAATCGTTTATTCTGATTAGCCCTAAAATTAAAAGCATTCTATAATTTGAAGATTCCTTGTTTTAGAGTTACCAAATAATTAACAGGAAAATCCGGTTAACGCTTTGATGCCGAAATTAGTAGTTTAAAAAAGGGATCTCGCTCGAGCCAATATAATAACCGCGGGCCCACCTTAATAATGACGGGATAAAAGAATTATTTGCAAGCATTTGCCTGTTTTACATATTTGTCGAGTTCCTAAAGTCAGTATACCGCTCTGTTTTTTCATAGCGTTTTATTGCCTTTAAGCAGTCTTCAAGGCTCATTCTGAAAGGCAGTTCAATATTCTGTTGAGACATTCTTTGAGGGTAGTTTAATTGACTGTTAAAGAATTATTTGCAAGCATTTGTCTGTTTACATATTGTTGAGTTCCTAAAGTCAGTATACCGCTCTGTTTTTTCATAGCGTTTTATTGCCTTTAAGCATTCTTCAAGGCTCATTCTGAAAGGCAGTTCAATTCTGTTTAAGACATTCTTTGAGGGTAGTTTAATTGACTGTTAAAGATTATTTGCATAGCATTTGTCTGTTTTACATATTTGTCGAGTTCCTAAAGTCAGTATACTGCTCTGTTTTTTTCATAGCGTTTTATTGCTTTAAGCATTCTTCAAGTTCTCATTCTGGAAAGAGTTAGTTTAATTGACTGTAAAAAGAATTATTTGCAAGCATTCATGCTGTTTACATATTTGTCGAGTTCTTAAAGTCAGTATATCGCTCTGTTTTTTCATAGCGTTTTATTGCCTTTAAGCATTCTTCAAGTTCTCAATCTGGAAAGAGTAGTTCAATTCTGTATAAGGACATTTATCTGTTTTACAAAGGGTGAATACTTGTTGTCCTGGGGGGGGGGGGGGGGGGGGGGGGGGCCCATATAAAGTGTGACAGGGGATGATCACTATACCTTTAGGAGTGAAAAATTGTGCTTTTGTATCGCTTTAAATCTAAAATAATTATCATCACCATTTGAGTTATCAGCTGGTACCCTTTAGGGTATTAAGCCAGAAAAAATGTGACAGGAACTAGACGTTGTCTTAGAATGAATACTCTTTAGGGGTGAAAATGAATTGAGGTCCACACCTACAAAACGAGATTCTGGTACCTTTTAGGGTCCTTTCAGAATTTTTGATGATTACTCTGTCGCTTTTAAATTTGAGTCCGCCCCCCCCCCCCCCCCCCCCCCCCTCCCCCCACACCCCCCATGTAGAGAGTTTAACCATATGGAATAAAATGAATATATAAGTCATGTTTGCTCTCATCTGGCACGTCACATTGCTAACAGTGAACTCTCTAAGGCGGACCCCTGGGACCAGCTCTAGCTGTCCGCCTAAAGAGGTGTCGCCTTAAGAATTATAAGAAAACTGATTCGATCGGGAACCCCATCCATGTCCCCTTGAGAGTGTCTGCCTTACATGGTGTCGCTTGAGAGAGTGACTGTACACCTGTTGAGCTTCTTGAAGTAATGCACCTTGTTGTTTTTCATCAAAGTGGTATTGACTTTAAGATTTCTTCAAGTGCTAGGGTACACATGTACATCTGCTTAAGTGCCATCAGAAAAATTAGTTAATTAGCCCTGGGCCCCTCTGATGACTACTCCTGTTACTTTTAAACTGCGAGTTACCCCCTCCCCCAACCCACCCGTGACATGTGGCTCTTTTTCTAGTTTTAAACCTTTCACTCCCAAGAGTGCCAAGTTAAAAACTGAGGGGGAAATCTTGAATTTCATTTTGCAAAATAATAAAAACAAACAGTACCACATGAAAGTACTACTCAATAGCTTTCATTTGAATGGTCACACACTATACGGGTTTCATCCACAGACTTAAAAAGATACAACATTTATTGACTCAAGGTTTGACTCTGGGAGTGAATGGCCTAGGGTTAATGTCATATCTGATCAAAATGAGTATGTTGGCATGTCACACTGTTATCATTTTGTTGAGTTCTTGTTAATGAACCTTGAGCTGTGTTTTCATCAAAGTGGTATTGACTTTAAGATTTCTTCAAGTGCTTTACCTGGAAGGGTACACATCCCAGGGAGGGTACTTTACCCATGTTTGGGTTAGGGGTGTGCCGAACCCCTAAAATACCTACCCTGTGTAGGACAACATCCTCTATTTTAGGACCCTGTTTAAAAATGATCACGTTTGACTGATACGCGGCAAACGTCTCCGATCTCTAAATACTGTATAAACCATATTTCTGTGCAACCATACCCTGTTTAGAAATGAAAATTATATCCCTGTTCAGGCAGAGGAGGCAAAAACCATACCCTGTCCAGCGGCACGTCCCCGTATAGGCCACATAAGGGAGTACCCCCCTCCCCCCCGGGTACACATCTAGTCGTCACCACACACCACACCACACCACATAGATCCATTTCTGAATGGCACTTAAATCAAATAATTATAACTACATGTACAACTAGTTTAATTCAGCTATATTTTACTATAGTACACCTATTGAGTATAGTCATATGCAATGAAGTTTGACAAAAAACATGTTTGTTGAGACCATTGTGAGTTATACTTTTGTTGAGTTCTTGAAGTCAATGCATCTTGTTGCTTTTTTCATCAATATGGTATTGACTTTAAGATTTCTTCAAGTACTTGACCTGGAAGACTAGGGTTCGCATCTGCTTCAAGTGCCACCACAGCATTACAGTGCGACTACTCGAAGTGGGCCAGTTTGAAGAAAAGTAGCCAATCAAAACGTTAATTGAGAACAAAGGATGGCGACCTTTTCGTAAACTGACCAATCGCATTGAAGCATACAGACAATAGACACCAACAAAGTGCGAACATCTTGGGAAACCTAGAACAGTTTCTGATTGGTAAATTTTCTTCAAACTGGCCGCTTTGAGTAGTCGCACTGTAGTGTAACTGTGCTACTTAAATTTATATAGGGCAATAGAGCCATTTTCTAAGTTGACACTTCATAGTTTAATTCAACTATCATTATTGTAAACATGCATGCAATTTGTAAGTCTATGAGAAAGATGTTAGTCTGAGTCAGTGACAAATTAAGCCACTCAGAAAAAAAATTCCAAGTTCTCCCAACAGGAGTCAAATCTATGACCTTCTGCACATCGGTCGGATGCTCTACTGGGGCTACTGGAGACTTGTGGGAGCTAGGCCATATAAACTAGCTTCAAAATGTGACAAACTTCTCGCATAAACTGCTAGGATTATGTGTAGATTTGTTGATCGATGAGAGAGAATGTGTGAGAATAAGTCTATAGTTTATTGACAGTATTATTTCTCACATGGCAGTTAATAGATGGTCTATTTCAAATGCATTATTGAGTGATCATTTGAATTTTTATCTAAATCAATATCCTACTACCTGCCTTTAATGTTTTATATGATAAGAAGTGGTCAGATTCTAATCACTTGATTGCTTATAGAACATGCTAAGTCTGTATAAACGTTTTTCAATTACAATCTTACTCTCTCTTATCGATCCCCTTCACTCCTCTGTGGTGCATAGGGCATCTACCAGACTCCTCCACTCAACACGATCCTGGGCTCTGCATTCAATGCTGTTCCAATGTGACTCTAGTGTTGCCAGTTCTTTGTTTGGTTGACGTTCTCCAGTTGTTGTTAGTTCTTCCTGCTTCCTCTTCCCTTGCGGGTTTGAGAAGAGAGCTTGCCGGGTTACGTTGTCACATGGTTTCCTTAGAGTTGTAGATCCATTTCCATTTCTTTCTTCTATTTGATTAACCTTTCACTCCCAAGAGTGCTAAGTTCAAAACTGAGGGAAAATCTTGAATTTCATTTTGCAAAATTGTCAAAAAAGACACAGCACCACTTGAAAGTACTGCTCAATAGCTTTCATTTGAATGGTCACACACTAAGGGTTTCATCCACAGACTCCAAAGTTAGAACCACATTTATTGACTCATGTTTTGACTCTGCATGGAGTGAAAGGGTTAAGCATGGATCTCTCTTTGTTTCTGATGACATTTGGCCATCTGACCCAATGATGTAGCACAAGTATCTGATTACAAAGGCCCTTTTTTTATAAAACCTTACTAACAGTGTATACTTTAATTTTAGCCTGGTTGTTTGCTGGCTGATGGTACCAGGCAGGTATTTAACAAGATGTCTTGAAAGTTTTTTTGAATGTTATTAAAGTTTGAATACCATAAAAGCTCTATTAAGCCCCGGGGGCTTATTTAATTTCAGACCCCAAGAAGGTGGGCATAGTAGAGAGGGGGGCTTAATAGAGAGGGGGGGGGGGGGGGGTTATTTCACATCATAAATTTTCAACAAAATTCCCATTTAGTTTTCAAACTTTACTATTACACCACTAACTAAAACAGAACAAGAAATGGGTTATGTATGACCATCTCACAAATGCAATGTCTTTTACACCCTAACTCAAACAATACTTCTGGAAATTAAAGACCAATACAAAGTTTCAATACAAAGTGACTGAAACGCCAGAAAATATTACTGAAACGTCATTTACATTAGCCTGACGGAAAGGGGGGGGGGGGGGGGACGGACTTATTACAAAATTTGACTCCCAAAGGGGGGGGGGGGGCTTATTAGAGAGGGGGGCTTAATAGAGAGGGGGGACTAAATACTTTTACGATAATAAAGAATAAATTACGATGTTCAAAATAGTAAATACAACTGAACCTTCCATAAGCGACCAGGTGACGAGAGGCTGAAAACAATAAACAAAATTCAAACCATCGGCCCTAAAAGTGTCGCAGTCGCTTACTTGCAAGAGGTTGGCGCACAGGGAGGTTCACTGAAAGCCTTTCTTTTTAAAGAGTTCCAAGTTCTTAATAATAATAATCAATAAAGTGCAGTAAACTCTGGCTACGTTTAATGTTTGTCTTTAATCTATGTTACTTATTGTAGCACTCTGTTGCTGCCATGGTGGCAAACTTCACCCGACCAACTGGAGACCAGCCATCGTTATTGACTCATCAAGAGGTAAGCAACCCTTAAACACGAAGGCAATGTGGGATGTGCAGGGCTGCAAATAACAGTCGGTCATCGAACAATGGCCGACCAAAATTTGCCAATGTCCGATGAAATCCCAACTGTGGTCTGACATTATGTCCAGACAATTTTGTTTAGCCTTCCAACACTAATTAATGCATATAATAATAATTAATGTGTTATAACACATTTTGTTCTAAACACACTCTCTTGATGCAAACTAGTTTACACTGCATTGACAAACACATTAGATTAGCAGGTTCGCTTATCAAGCAGTACTGTAATATAATGTCCAACCTCATTTTTGTTTTGTCCGACCAAAATGGTGACTTAGTCGGACATATGTCCTTTCGAGAAAGCCCTGGATGTGGCTCCTACTTTTGACACCATCTAATTTGCATTTTAGCTGGGCTTTGCAAAATTATTGCGTTCCTTTACAAATTTCAAATCTACTATGAACATAAAAATACAATTTCTTAAATTTCCTAATAATTATTTGTCTTCAGTAAGATGCGAATGAAAACTATTAGAAATCATAATTGATAAAATTATGTACTTCAAGCAACTCAGTTCATAGCCTGCATAGCAGTCGTTTCCTTTCCGAGAGCGTGGGAGGCACGAAAGCGCGAAGGTGAAAAGAGTGAAAGATGCCTCACCGCTCCCCCCTCCCGCTTTTTTCCCCGCTCTTTTTGCCTTCGCGCTTTCACGCGCCTCCCACGCTCTCGGAAAGGAAACGACTGCTATGTGCACTGGCTACTCAGTTCACATGCCAGGGGTTTTGTCAGTGAAAACACACACTGACACTATTTTGTCAATTCTATCTTATTTCGCTAGTTACATAATTTATATTTCTTGCAAACCAAAACAGTTCAAGAAACTATTGAAGAAAAGTTTCATTATTCTGTAAACCGGAAAATTTTATTCTTTACTGATCTTCAGCTAATATCTTGTTCGCTGTTGATTGACAAATGAGCCCTGGTCTTCCCTGGAAAGCCCCCTTTTATAGTGTGCTGTGTTTAAAATGATATGAGCCTCTTGTTTATTGATTGGCATTCCTTTTCGATCTACAATCTCGGACATAAGTTGTTGGGACACTTGAGATTAGGTTAGGTGATACCCCTTCCCCCTCAACAAAGTTGGAAACTGTTGTGTGTTTCGAACTAAATGGGGGAAAATAAAGAAATTTCAACATTGCAAAAAGGGGGGAAGGGGAAAAACTTGTTAGTGTCCCAACATTAATGGCTGAGATTGTAGATACATTTACTGTCATATGATTACTTATCACTTTACACACATTCCTTTAAGGTGGAGACATTCTTTCACGAGTTTGGTCATGTGATGCACCAGTTATGCTCTAAAGCAGATTTTGCATTGTTCAGGTAAATGTTACATTGTTCCAACAAATTTTATTTCCCAGTAGGAGGCACAGAGGCTTAATACATTAGATTCCAGAGATCAAGAAGTCGTCAATGTCTTTTCTCTTTCCTCTGTTTCAGTGGTACTAATGTAGAAAGAGACTTTGTAGAAGCTCCATCACAGATGTTGGAGAACTGGTGCTGGGAAAAGGAACCTCTTCATCGTATGTCAGCCCATTACAAAGGTGTGAGAAGGAGGTTAAATTTAAACCTTTCTTGTAGTCAGTAAGAAGAATAGCCTGAGTACTACAGTCATAAGCATTTTTAGACTCTTCGCGCACTCAATTCATCCCCTGCAAAATTCCATACTGATGACGTAGCTCTACAGGGATCCGTGTAGTGTCTCTGATTGGTTGTGGCTTGGTTTTCAATTTTCGCGCGCAAGTAACAACCAATCAGAGATCTGAAGATCTACGTCATCAGTATGCTATTTTTAGGTTTGAAAGCAGGAAGAGTTGGGCATGTGAAGAGAGATGACTGTTTACATACACTAAAAGGAGAATTACATTATATTGGAACTGAAAGCAGTAATAAAACGTGTTCTTGTTTCTTGTCACAGATTCTAGTGCCATTCCAGATGAAATGCTTCAAAAGCTCATAGCTTCTCGTAATGCAAACACTGGAGTGTTTAACTTAAGACAAGTAAGTGATTAATAGAGTACTAAACTTATGACGACTCAAAAGTTAAATTTGCGAAATTATGAAAATTGATCAGCTATTCAGAGGAAGCATGCCAAAAAACGTCCACTTGTCAAAAATTAGCTCTCCATTGCAATTTGCGGTTGAGATGTGGGCACTTCAGGTTTTAATTTCTCCATACAAACCCTTCTAATTTTGCATCGGTTCCTTCAGTTTAGAACAGGCGCGAAATTAGAGAGGTTTGTATGGGACGGTATCAAACTTTGAACCTCTATATCTTCTGTCCTATTTGTGCCAACAAGTTGAAATTTTGTGGCTGATCATGTAGTAGCAATCTTTATCTAAAGGCCCGATCAAACGGTCACAACATTCTCACAACATTTGTCATTGTGTTGTGTTCTTGGCACGACACTTAACTCTCACTCTTACCCTCCTAGTCACTTCATGCTACGGAAACCAGAATAAGTTCTTAATTGTGAAGTGTAATCATAGTAACATCCTAATATCCTATCCTCTTGTATTATTATTATTTTTTCAGATTTTGTTAGCAACATTTGATCAAACAATTCACACTCAAGCTAAGGTACCATAATGCTCATTTTATTTTTATTTTCCCACAGAGCTTCATATTTATGAGTATTTTGAATACGAACTAATGGTGCTTAGTAGACACTCACTGTGGTCTATTGTCAATCTACGAATCTGGGCCTACTTATTCAAACGACAAACTCAAAGGGTGTATAACGCTATCCACTGGATAAATAGCTATCTAGTGGATAAGTGTTAACAAAACAAACTACGCTATCCATAGTGATTTATCCAGTGGATAGCATTATCCATCCTTTGAACAACTGGGCCCTGTTTGATAGACCAAAATTGCGCCCGCTTTGCTCTTAAAAGGGGAAATTATTCTTGATTTATGGCTTAAAAATACTTAAAATTGTAGGTTTGACTGCTATCCTTTATAGGCCACTAAAACAATAATACAAAACTCGTAGTCCAATTGTCAGTTAAATAAGGTTAACATAGTTATTAGTAAGAGCGGTTTTCAATTGAGTGTTGAAAGTAATCCTGAATTACTTTAGTTTTGCTTTACTACGCTCTATGATTGGTTTATACAACTCTTGCCACCTACCGTCAACCAATCAGATGCAAAACCAAAACCTTCGAGTTCTCATTGGTTTGTTCTGTTGTTTTTTACGTTTGTTATGATTGGCCATTGTAATTGCGTTGGTTTTGGTGTTAAGAGACTCAGTTGAAAACCACTCTATCCTCCAATCCTTATCCTAACAGGCAAACACCGCAGAGATTTTCGCCAAACTTTCAAGTGAGATTCTTCGTATAGCATCCACGCCAGGTTAGTAAAAAAATAAACATTTTATTCATATTACCCATTCCAGAAACTACAGCAAGCTATGATTGATTCTTGATTTCCAACGGCAACCATTAACCGTTTCACTCCCAAGAGTATAAGTTCAAAATTGAGGAAAAAATCTTGAATTTCATTTTGCAAAAATAAACGGTACCACATGAAAGTACTGCTCAATAGCTTTCATTTGAATGGTCACGCACTAGGGTTTCATCCACAAACTTAAAAGTTAGAATATATCTATTGACTCAAGGTTTGACTCTGGGAGTGAAAGGGTTAACCAATCATTACTCAAATGATTCCAGAAGAAATCCTCATGCCGAAAGCTGGTACTCAGTCTGGACAATCACCACGGTTGTTTCATTAGTCAGGTAACTCTTTGATTCTGAGCCATTTAGTCAATTGATCTTATTTTCAAGGAATAATGATGGTGAAGTAATATATCAAACACGAGAGACAGTGTTTCATCCGATTTCTAAACACCGAGAAGAGAGTTGAAAATACGACGCGCAGCGGAGTGTTTTTGACGAAATTCGAGATGTTTGGAAATGTGATGAAAACACTGTCTCGATTGTTTGAATCGAACCTAAAACTAAGGAGTAAACGGAGAAATAAAATCATTAAAGTCTATGCGAATTAAGATCATATACCCAAACCACCTTCACGGTTATGATTTCCTTTGTTTTAAGTTGATGAATTATTAAGTTATATTAATTATTAATGAGTTTGATAATTTATCTTCTAGATACCAACATGCCAGCTTCTTTTGGTCATCTCGCTGGAGGATACGATGCCCCAATATTATGGATATATGGTGAGCCATAAATTTGATATCAATTTTAAAACATATAATACATTAAGAAATGATGGTATATGATAAGCTTGGTAGAAAAATGAGAAAGATTATTTTTAGTAGAAGCTTATCACCTAGGTAATAAGCTTCTGTTTTCAGTCAGTGACACTAGCTACGCGATAAAAGAATTCCGAGTTCTCCCAACAGGAGTCGAAGCTATGACCTTCCGCACACTGGTCGGACGCTCTACCACTGAGCTATAGGAGACTTGTGAGAGCTAAGGCCATATAACTAGGTTCAAATGTGACAAACTTCCCACATACTGCTAGATTTGGTTTTGTCAATGAGCGAGAAGTGTTTTCTATTTTTCAATAATGGTGTTGATTCTCATGCAACTGCACATTCAAACATTTCTTATTATTGCATTTGTTTATTGGTACACGAAGTATTCGTGTAATCGCACACTAAGTCACGAGCAAAAAAATGGATTTGTTTGTCTCTTTGTTTGTTTGTCGGAATACGTGAATTGAATGCCTGGCCAACACATGGTCTGCGCGAGGAATGGGTTTGGAAAGTTTGGAAATGTTCGGAATATCTTCGAGAACGGTCAAGTTCGGAAATGTTCGGAATATCTTCGAGAACGGTCAAGTTTGGAAATGTTCGGAATATCTTCGAGAACGTTCAAGTTCGGAAATGTTCGGAATATCTTCGAGAACGTTCAAATTCGGAATTGTTCGGAAAGTTCGGTCAAGTTCGGAAATGTAATTTAACCAAAGTAGTTCATTTTGATTTATATCTTTTTTTTTCTTTTTTTTCCAGTGGAGTGAAGTGTTCTCGATGGACATGTTTCATGCCCGGTTTAAGAAAGAAGGAATAATGAATCCTTCAGTCGGACTTGATTACAGAAAATTCATCTTGCAGCCTGGTGGTACTGTGGTAAGTGATTTCTCGATAACGTAATGCACAGGGTACCCAAGGTCAGGGGAAACTATAAAAAGTTGAAAACTGAGTAAAAAATCTTAAATTTCATTTTGCAAAATTAATAGTGCAAAAACCAATAGTACCACATGAAAGTATTGTTCAATAGCTTTCATTTGAATGGTCACACACTAGGGTTTCGTCCACACTTAAAAGTTACAACCATATTAACTCTGGGAGTGAACGGCTAAGAGACGTGTTGCAGAAGAAATTGACACTACAATTTGCAGCGATCATTGTTATTAAAGGGACTATGTCACCTGGTGCCCATGCGCGGTAGGGTTCACTAAAAGCTAATTTGCATACGACCTTTTTCGCAGTTTATCGGTAATCTGGAGTGAAGTATTTTATTTTGAGTAGGCTTCTGTAAATTAGTGTCAACGTAGCTGCAATATTTATAACTGAACGAGGTTATTGATAACATAAGACGATAATTTAACGGAACAGCTCTTGCGTGACTTTCCGGCAAAAACATTCAACTCAAATTCAACCGCTAAATTCACACTTCCCCTTGCTTTTTTGACTTTGATATTGAGAAATAAAATTTCTGCCATTTATTTTCCATAGCAGTTTATTCATGGTCTGAATCCTGTTAACATAAGTTTGACAAAAATCATTGAAGAATGTACGCCTTCGCTGGCCGCCAAAATGTCAAAACAAAATTATGCTAATCGCGTTTACATTTTATTTCGCTTCGAAAACTATGATTCAAAACATAAAAGCTGCTTTAGAAATGAAAAGTTGTATTAGAGGCGACTATTTTATGCAAACAGAGTGAAATTTCATAATTTGAAAAGTAAAATAACGTTCAATAGAAATACTGTGCAGCAGCTCCGTGCAGCGTGACAAGTGCCGTACGGCCAGTATTGTAGTGAGGCTTCCCTGCGAAAAAAATAGAATGTGAAGCGAATTCCGAATCCGCTGTGGTTTTTGCAAAGGACCAACACATCATTGTAATATCCATTCATTATCAAATAAATAATCCTTCACCATTTTTGCTCTCTGAATTCTAGGAAAGGCTCAATAAGTCCGCTACTGCCGTGGCAAAATTCATTCAGTAAACTGAAGCGGCCCGCCATTGAAGCTGTTGTTTTTCTTCCGAAAGACTCGATTGATTCTTTCTTGCCTCCAGCGAAAGAAGTTGAATGTGATAAGTAACTAGCGTTTAATGTTGTCTACAAACCACGATGAATATAAAGCCATAAATTCTAGCCTGTTCCTTCGATGGTACTGTAGTTAGTTCTTGTCATTGATTCTTTCCTGAAGTACTGGTAATACTTTCTATCGGATATTTTTCGCAAAATCGAGCAAGCTAACACCGAAAATAACTAAATAGAACTGTAGTTCGATATCTCTTAATAGTACAGCGGCTAATCAAGAAGTGTGCACTTTGACCTAAAAGCATGAAACTTTCCAACAGTTGATAAACATACCATAAAGGTTTTATTTTAGATGTGGAGCCATCTGAGATTTGACCTATGACGTCACTGAAAGGTCAATGACGTCACACAGAAAGAAGTGGCTAGTATTGACCATATATTTCGTATTAAAATACTGAAAAGAATATCTATTTGGTAGTAAAAGCTTGCAATCATCTTAATAAAGTACAAAATAAGACAACTTTTGCTTTGGGCTTATTTTATGGACTTTGACCTTTGACCTTGGTTGACCTTTAATGTTAAAAATTGAATCCGGATTAGCCTGGTTAAAATGTATGCCTTATGTAACAATGCAGATCGTATAACTATACTCTGACTGTTTAGTTTGAAGTTTTAAACTGTGTTCTAAGCTGTTTCACGTGGCTGTTTCAAGCTACTGGTTACATTCTTCTGAACATGAGCAGAGAGCAGTGCACGTCAATACTGACTCAAGCACATTAATGCCTGGGTCAAATACTTTTACTTTTTCTGGTGACAAAGAATGGCAATGCACCAAATTTATCACACCGTTAGGTTTTAATGTCCTTGACATTTTAAGGAGGTATTAGGGCTTCTGGCAGGTCACGTGACATGCCACGCGACATTTGGCAGAAGATAGCCAATATTTGGGGAATTGCCGGCGGTGTTCAGTGAAATCATCAAACAAAAAGGCTTTTTAGATGCAGGTCAAATATTTCCAGCCCTTCACGTTTGGAATGACCGTCCCTCGTTTCTGAAAAAAATTATAGGGCAAAGGTCATTTCTTGAAAAAAAAAAAAAAAAAAAAAAAAAAAAGGCCTTTTTAATTACTTATAACTCTTTAAATCGAAATCATGGATGAACATTCCAAAGGCAGGTAAATAACTTTACACTATCGAAAACACTCATTTATTGATGAATACAAGTACAAGTCGCTTATTTACGAAGTTTTAGAAAACTATCACGTGACATGGGTACGTGATCAAAAAAAGATATATAAATAAAAATGATAAATTGAGCCCAAAAAGAATATCGAGTTTTATAATCAGGAAAAAATTCAGCGTGGTAGTACAAATCTAACGTGAGATATTGCTTATCAACCATAATTTCCCTGCACCCAGGCCTTTTTAAGGCTTGAGGACTTAACACACTTGCATCGTCCTGCACAATCCTTCTTGAACCTGCAGTCAGTGTATCAACTCAAAGCAATAAAACAAAGCCTGTGTAAGGTTGTATACAGTGGTGCCTACCCTTTTACTACTTTGTTTCCAGCCCCAGTTAGAATCGAAGGACTTTAACTAAAGGTAAAGTAGCTGAGAATCAGGATCTGTAATTAGGACCTGGTTCCGGGTGTTTGCCTGATAACAGGCTCGCATATGTTGTATCAGCACTGCTTGGGTCGATGATATATTCTTAAGACTTCACGAAGAGTGGAAAAACATGTACAGATGTTTACGGGCGCTGTTGACTTCTGCGCTTCATACAGCAGCACCTTAACCACTCAAGCAGTGGCAGAACAGCATTGTCTATATCACTAGGCATCTGTATGATGTCTTCAAATGCATTGGTAACTTCTGGGAAACTCAGGCATGTGTCCCAGGGAGTTTTCTTAACCTATACTATTGAATGACAAGACGGTGCAGGGCATGGACGACAGGTAGAGTGCTGCACATCTGGGGCTCAATCAAGTCAACAAGCTGATGGATAGGAAACATATTTGAAACTTGTGCCGGTACCAAAAGCCACCCACAATTCATTGGGCTTAATCTTGTCAAAAGTAGCAATGGGCAACACAACGACTTCTCCTTCAACCATGTGCACACATACTGTCCTACATCCTCTGTTTGCAATGTGCAGAAGGAGATAGGTGTCTGCTAGCATGGGATCATGTTTGCAACATCCACCTCTACCAGTGTACTAAGAAAATCTCTACCACCTGTTTGTGTAGATGGCTTTATCTGTAGTTGTTGGACTTGTAACTTGTTGGGACTAAAAACTGAACAGAATCAGCTCTCAGAATCACTGTTGTTGGTAGCCGCACTCGCCTGCGGCACAGCCGCACACCCTTCCCTCGCCTTTCTCTAGTTGTGTTCTTCAAACTGTTTGAATGTAGACATCCTAGACCCTGCCCACTCTGTCAGCTGATTCTAGTTGAGATGTCACATACGGTTGAAATACTAGATCAGCATAATCTTGGAAAGTCTCAACCGTGCCAGGATTGAACATCTCAACAACTACAGCAGTATGCATCCAAACATATTGCATCAACAACAGGAGTGCAGGTATATTAGTGACGAGGAGGTGCAAAGACTTTTGGGGTTTGAAAATCAAATTAGCAATATGGGGACTTTTGGGGGGCTATAAATTTTCTGGCAGTTTTTTGGGGGGTATAGAAAGATTTTAGTGGGGACGTTTTTAGTGTTGATAAAAGGCATAGCCTATTTTTCTCGACTTTATATCAAACAATGAATAAAGGTGGACACATCAACTATTGTGTACTTTCTTGATGTTTTATCTACTTATTATTTATTCAGAAAAAAAGCCAGACTTTTTGGGGGTTACATTTTGGGACATTGGACTGTTTGGGGTCTACATCTCCCGGTCATTAATATATCGGAGTACCAGGCCCCCTGAGCCATCTGGAGTAGTGGGTATGATCAAGAGCAAACAGTCCAGGGCATGACCTTTATCAGTAACTCTATTTATAGCTGAAAATTGCCCTCTCGAATAGATCTGACCTCTAGAAGCCACAATATTTCTCGATAAAAGACTAAGGTCTTCAACGGTATTTGAAATGGTCACTGCGACTTGCCTACATTGCACACCATTCTTTAAGGGGCAGATATCATGGCTGTCACAGCTGACCCTGGGCTTTCCACATAGGCTCATTTTCATTCCCAGAGGCCACGATCCTTTTGGTCAGCACCAAGAATCGAGACTCTGGCCGGTCCCAATTTGTTGAGCATGCTCAGAGTACTCGTTCTGTATTCTCAGCCAATCAGATTTGTCAGATTTGACGGTTAGTCTGAGATTCGCGGACTTCCAGTTTTGGAACCAGCCAGAGGTCTTGATTCTTGGTGCTGACCAAAGGATCGTGGCCTCTGGGGACAAGAATGATTAGGCTTTTTGGAGGAATGCATAGAGCCTCGCAGCGGTGTGACATGATGTGCGTGCTGGGTTTTTGGTCACATGGATGACTTTAGCTAAAATACCTTCTATACCAGGGCTAGCAACGTTTGCTTGGACATGTCCATCCACTGTCTTCTAACCAATGAAACTCCCAGCGTAAGCAAATACAGATCTATCAATACTACATTATGTATTAGTGTTGACACATCGTCCCTTCTCGTCATCAACTATATCACTGATCAAATCATCCTGACCAGAATGACTTTGCCATGTAAAATAAATAACTTAAATAGATTGACTTTGCAAAACTAGGGCTGTATTCAATATTGTTGACTGCTGCTCAGTGTTGAGAGCAATCCTCTACGCATCTTAGGTGCACAAAAAATGTCATTGTGTCCCGTCATGTAAATTGATGACAAACCCCATCGGCTATATGCCAGATGTCACCTGTAGGAGATGATCCTAGACTGAATAACACTACCATAGCACCACTGTGGACAACCCTTACAGAGGATTCGGTTTCTTGCTATGAGTTCATACACTGTCGGACTGTCGGTGTAAAAAGGGTTGCGCAGGATGGTGCAAGTGTGTTAACCCTCGGTACCCCAACGACCGTACAAGGACTGGGGGTTGATGGAAACCCTCCTTGGGTTTTAGTTATTACAGATGTATCAAAAGCATTATGCCCTATAGATAGCTCTGAACTTGCTCTGCAAGGAAGATAGTTACTTGTTATGACTTCATATGACGCCAAATGACGTCATTACATCCGCCATCAAGGGTTTCACTATTTCCACACAAAATAACGCAATAAATTGAAAACAAAATCATTCCAAAGCAATAATGGGATGTTAAAACACACTAATAATGCAATGTTGGTGGAAAAAATATCATTAGAACAAAGAAAATGTAAAATTTTGGTAATTATGTGGTTGCTATGGCAACGTCAAAAACTGCCAAGAAATGGTTATTACATCAAAATGTCATGAAAAAGATGGATGAACAGCTACTGAAAGCTTTAGCATCCCAGAGAAGATCCTCTTTTCAAAATGGTAAAAAAACCTCATGGGGGCATTGACGTGCACTGCTCTCACGCTCTTCTCACGTTCTGGAGAATGGTAATAGTACAGGTAGCTTAGAACAGCCACTTGAAACAGCTTAAAACACAGCTAAAACTTCAAACTAAACAGTCAGAGTACAGTTATACGATCTGCATTTGTTGCATTAGGCATGCATTTTAACTAGGCTAATCCTGATTCAATTTTAACATTTAAAGGTCAACCAAGGTCAAAGGTCAAAGTCCATAAAATAAGCTCAAGGCGTAAAGTTGTCTTTATTAAGATGATTGCAAGCTTTTACTACCAAATATATATTCTTTTCAGCACTTTAGTGAGAAATATATGGTAAATACTAGCCATTTCTTCTGTGTGACGTCATTGACCTTTTAGTGACGTCATAGGTCAAATCTCAGATGGCTCCACATCTAAAAATAAACCTTATGGTATGTTTGTTAACTGTGGAAAGTTTCATGCTTTTAGGTCGAAGTGCACACTTCTCTCAAAATTTGAGCTAAGCCGCTGTACTATAAGGATAAGTTAACATCAAGAGTGAGCCAGATGCAACGGATTGCCAAGATTAGCGTAGATTTGTTCACGACTGCTTCATCTCCTCGAATCTCCCGCCGAGTTTGAAAACGTTGGCGAACGCTTTCAAATTGAAGCTGAAAACTCGTATGCAAATTAGCTTTTAGTGGACCCTACCGCGCATGGGCACCAGGTGACACAGTCCCTTTAAGACCATGCTCGCTTTGAAAGGGCTACGTCACGCATACGTCACGGATAGGGCATCTTAATATATTTGACCTAAATTTTTCAAGTTCGTTTATTGTCGTAACAATCGTCTCAATCTTCTCCATCCGTGTTCCCTTTTGGTTTGTTATTACCTCTTTGGTGTTATCTACCTTAGTAAACTATTCTTTCGAGATTTCCCTCGAATTCGACGTAATTTTCTACATGATCGCAAGATAATGACTCGGTGAAATATTGGGGCATAACTCCTAAAAGAGTTTCGCTTCCTTTGGTTATAAAGTTACTCTAAGTAGGATTATTTCAACAACACGACAGGCAGTTTTTATATTGATTGTAAGTTTTCCAAAACTGTTGTCAGGGTCTTGTTGTATAGAAATGCAGTCGAACTTCTCGTAAGCGGACATCCTTGGGCCCAGGAAAAGCGTCCCTTAGAGAGGTGTCTGCTTATGGGAGGTTAAAAATATAGTGTTTGTATGTAGCTGGGAACATGACTAACTGTCTGTTAGTGGAGGTTCGACTGTAATTGATGGTGAATTTTAAGCTTGGTAGAAACACAATGAGAAATATATTATTCAGTCAGTGACACAAGCTACTCGGTAAAAAATTCCAAGTTCTCCCAACAGCAGTCGAGCCTATGACCTTCCGCAGACCTGTCGTACACTGTACGCTGTACCACTGAGCTACAGGAGACTCGTGGGAGCCGGCGTAGGCCGTATAACTCATCGTTGTCTTGTTTTTGAAGTGTTTAATATTCTATTGTCTGCATATATTTTTTCAGGATGCCTCGGTGATGTTGAAGAACTTTCTTGGTCGCGAGCCTAACCAGGAAGCTTTTCTTGAAAGCAAAGGACTGAAAAAATAGCAAATTCGCGTAGTGTTTACTGCCTATCACTTGTCTAGTCTAGTAACCTTGAAAACATTGTACGGTTTGTAGTTAATTTATTATTGAATTATTATTTAAGATACCACGCACAAGATCTAGGATTTGTTGTATTCAATAAAAAAAACACTTTGAAAACTTTTTTGGTCTGTTGTGTATAATAATATTTAATAAGTAGCTGTCTATTTAATAAGTAGAAGGGTTTTTATGTTGTTGGAAAACAGCGATACGATAAGCTTAGATTGGTTTTCAGTCGAGTGTCGTGCAACCAAAACCAAAGCAATCACAGGAGCCAATCACAACGAATGTAAACAACACAATGAACCAATGAGAACTCGAAGCAAATACACGTAACCGGCGCCAAGCGCGGGAAAACGCGTGTGCCCAAGTTGCGATTGGTTTTGGTTTTACATCTGATTGGTTGAGGTGGTGCGAGTTTTTTTAAACCAATCACAGAGCGTAGTTTTAAGCAAAACCAAAACAAGTCTACTTGTTTAAAAACTGGTGTGCCAAGTAGCAAAACTTGCTCGTGTGCACGGTTCAACAAGGAAAATATGTCGAGGAATTACGAAATCTATGACGTTTTGGGATATTCCGCTATACGAAGAGTATTATGGCTTCAAGAAAACTTGTTTTTATTCGTTTACACGAGCAAATAAAACATGTCCAAGAAAACTTGGTAAGGAAAACTTGTTGTCCGTTCACATGTCAAAGACACATGGTAATACATGCACAGGCCTAGGTGAAAACTGACTGGTTCGTAAATGGGGTGTTTTAGATCATGTTTCACGGAAAATGAAACGGTCATTTCACGTTTTGATTAGTCCGTGATCTTTCATATAGTTATGGGTGCAGATGGCTGTAACAATATCATTACAATGGCAAGAGAGGATGATCTAAGAGAAGGATTTCCCATACCCCATGATATATTTTTTTAAATCTATTATTAGTTTCGCGCCATGCTGTGATCCGACATCACGTTACTCGAACTGACCAATCAGGTAGCGCTCTTAAAATAGCTCGGCTACATATGGACTGGATCGAAAAATAGATTTCAAAAAGTTATCATTGGAAGAGACCCATGTATGGGGAAATGCTTCTCTTAGATCATCCTCTCTTGGTGACGGTAGCAAATTACAGTTCACGGCAAAAATTGATAATTCTCCACGAAAAAATGTCTAATTCACGGCTATTTAGCAGATCACGTTCCGCGACCAAAAAAGTCATTTCACGCGGTTTCGCGCCCAAGAAATATCACAAATCACGCCTAACGACATTTCCCTCGCGATTGTTTTTAAGTTACCATGGATACAATCATTGACTCCTTAACAATATAAAAGCGATGTTGATTGGCCAATAGCTCAGTCATCAGCGCAGCATGCAAGACGTGGAACATAATATGCAAGCATAGAACTAGAAAGCGAACCTGTCAAACAGTGGCAGTACAGTGCGGATAGCACGCAGACTCGTACCCAGTCGCTTCTCATATTCGCGCGCGGTCCTAATTTCCTTTGCGGCTGTGAATGTAAGTAATGACTGGGTACAACAACAACAACAACAACAACATTTATTTGTACTCTCTCAAATAAAATTACAATTTACAATTTTTATTATTATAAGTACGAGTCTGGATAGCACGCCCATTGGTCAAAAAGGTGAGTTTCCAGCCTAGTACCCAGGCGTTCCCTTCCCGCTTACTCGATTTGGGATTTGGCGCGAAATTTCATGACGTCACCGAATGACACTGAGCCGGCACGCAAACCCGTTCCCAGGTCCTTACGTGGACTTCGCGCTCGCTCGAGAGAGAAAGAGAACGACTAGGGGCTAGGCTGGTGAGTTTCTATATTATAGCTTAATTTGCGTAGAAAGGAACATTACTGTGAAGGCGTAAAACTCAGTGAAAACTACTAAAACAGGCTGTATAGGTTTATGCTAAGTTGGAATCGAAATTCAAGAGAGCTTTTTATATGTTTTCGAGAAGGTGAAGTTGTATTGATTGTACACAATGAGATCGTTGCTATTAGATAATGTTTATTTAAGGTATAGAATGGTTTTCGTTATATTTTCGTTACAACATGACGCTTAAAATTAAATGTGGCACAAATTTTCCGTGATAAAAGTAAACTTGAATAAGTATACATCAATTCTAATGGAGTTGTATCGTTCTTGCGCATGCGTCCAATACTAAAACGTGACTATATTGATCCATTCTCGTTCCCAGATCCTCTGTTTCTTTTGGTCACGTGGTTGGCGAAACGGAGGCTCTGGTCTCAGCCGTTACCGGGGGCGCTTTCCATTCGACCAAAAATTCCTGTTTGAAATTCCGGAACGTTAGGACAACCTCAAGAAGTATACCCAAATTTTCGAAACTTTTTCCCGGAATTTCCGGAATTTTTGGTCGAATGGAAAGCGCCCCGGATGTCCGAAAATTCCGTACATCCATGCGACCTTGCATCCATGCGACCACCGACCTTTCCTTGCGACCAGGGCTACTCGTTTCCGGCGCAAAGAAAAAAACGAGGAGCTCTGGGAACGAGGATGATATTGATCATGAGTAACGAGGTAACTGAATAAACATAGTTTTTTAGCAGTTGAGTTAGCAATTTGAAATTAATCGTTTAAATATCTACAAGAACAACCAAAAAACCCGAAACCTTTTAAATTAGACGTTTGGTTAGACTCGAAGGTTTTAGTACTGTAGTTAAATGCCGATAAAAATAAGGCCTGAGCTAGTTTTGTTCAATAAGCATTTTTAGTCTTTTTACCATATAAATATAAAGTCGATATTGTAAGGAAAAATTGGATGTTGAATTAGTACCACGACGAAACGCCGAGGATAACGTCGATATATAAAGAATGAATTTATATTTTATTTATTTCAGAATCGCGCGAATATCTAGTTTGCCTTTGGGTGTGCACTATCCTCAGCTGAATATGTAAAGGCAGCGTTCAAATCCAAAGAAAAGCTTGAAAATTTAAGAGCGCTACCTGATTGGTCAGTTCGAGTAACGTGATGTCGGAGCCTCGATCAGAAGGAAATAAAAATAACTCACAGCATGGCGCGAAACTATTAATAGTTTTTTCAAAAAGCTATCATGGGGCACGGAGAAAGTTTCGCTTGGATCATTCTCTTGGTAAAACTTGATTCGGAATCGTACGAACTAAACTATGCCATCCTTTTCATTGTAAGATTGGGGAGGAATTCCGGGATTTGAACTTCGCGCTTCCCGTATCTTGTAATCTCGGTTCCAGCCCCTTTCGTTGTGGTTCTCGCCTCTTTGTGCTTGTAATACGCAATGTTGCGAATTTTTTTTCTATTTCTCCCTTCTCTCTAATTGGCTGAGCTACTCGTATACTATCAGCCATTAGTGTGCAGTGGCTGGAGGACGTGTACAAAATTTCGGTTTCTTCTCGTTTCTCCGAAGTTTCGGTGGAAGTTTTAGAGTTATTACTAGACAATTGTTATGATTTTTACTAAATAATTAGATTATCCGCTCTCAATTTCTCTCTTGGGAATGATTTCTATGATGTGATCGGTTGATTCGGCCTATTCCCTCATGACTATCACATCATAGAAATCCCGAGCTCGAAATCTAATTGTTAATTATAATTGATTGTAATATTTAATTAATTCCTCGCGAAGCTTATAATTCTGTCCCCCAAGAGCTGAAGCGGGATCAATTCTCATCTGGACTTTACGGTCATATTTATTTATTATTTGTTTGTTTGTGGAAATCGTGGTTGACAGGCGGGCCGTTCGACTGGCCAAACAGAAAAATCAGTCCTCTTCTCCATCCCGGCCTACCTGATACATAGTTAGACAGAGATTTTGCCTCATTATAACAACCCCCCTCCATCTCCCCAATCCACAACCACCTATAGCTATCCAATAGTATCCCCCCTCCAAACAATCTCTTCAAATTTGTCAACACTCTCTTCGCCCCTATTCAAGCCAAGTAATCCACTCTTGCAAAATTCTTATTTATAAAATAAAATTGTCTCTAAAAAAGATATCTTCCTCCCTATTCAGGACAATTTAATATACAGTGGAACCCGCTTTACGGACACTCGTTAATACGGACACCCGCTTATTACGGACAGTTTTGTTTGTCCCGACGACGCATATTTTCTCTTATATCAGCCCGCTTATACGGACACCCGGATAATACGGACACTTTTTCATGTCCCTTTGGTGTCCGTATTAACCGGGTTCCACTGTATACAATTCAATTTAAATCCAACTTCAAGTAATCTACCCCAGCCAAATTCTTATATATGACCCTTTACCCCCCCCCCCCCCCCCCCACACACACACACACACACCAAAAAAAAGGTACTTATTACTAGTTACTGATTCAAGCATCTGCCACCGTCCACACAAATCACTTGTCCAGTTATATACCCTGCCGAGCTTGAGTGAGCAAGGAACTCCACTGCCTCGACGACGTCACTAGGCTCGCCTTTACGATTCAAGGGAATCTTTTTAGGAATTTCTGCCTTTTTGGTCTCCAGCGCTACTCCCGTCGTCTGCTCCGGCCATATGATCGCGCCCGGCTCACGCCGTTCACTCGGACAGAAGGCGCGAATTCCTTGGCAAGCGCCATGGTGCACATGCGCAGAGCCGCCTTTGAAATGCAATACACCGAGTGATTGTCCAGCGGTCTGTCAGCGTGAACATCCAACAGGTTTATGATGCATCCACCTGAAGCTTTCAAGCTGGGAAAGACAGCCTAAAAATACACGATAGGTAAGGATTTATTTATGTCACTAGGAAAAAAGATGGCGGCGGTACATTTTACCACAATACCTTGCGAGCCTAACACAGCCAATAGGCACATAGAAAGCCATATTTTTTTGCAAAATTCGTCTCTGTACTAACAACATTGTGTATGCTAGGTTTGAAGTTTTTATAACTTTTCTGTGCGTTTTTATGAGCATTTTTAGGGTTTTCGTGCGCTAAGAATTATGGGTAAATGTACCAGTTTTTTCCTACGGCAGATCGGTGTAAAATGAAGACTGCATGCAGACTGTGACTGTAGACTACTGTCTCCTCACAAATTACAATGCGGGGTCCGCAGTCTTCATTTTACATTGCCCAATTGAAAATTAGAAAACTAACTGGAAGAGTAAAGTTAGACTATGAACAGTCCCGCTACTTTTTCTCCAATAAGTGACCATCAAACCACCATGTTCGATCGTGGAGCCGCCATCTTGAATGTGGCTATCTTGGCAATATTTACACTACTCGGGGAGGGGAAGGGTTGCTGTTCCCTTCGTCTCCATCCCGGTCCCCTGAGTAGTTTTGTCCTTTCTTATTTCGCTCTAAACAGTATTCAAGATGGGGGACTGTTCATCAAAATATTGAAAAGAGTAAATTTTATCTACATATATTGTTATTGATAGTTATAATCCATCAAAATTTTTTCTCGCGCGCGATTGGTCTAAACACGTCACGTGACGCAGCCAAATCTGGGGAATATCCGGGTGATATTCCCCAAGTGATATTCCCCAGTTTTGAAAATTTGCGTTTCACGTTCGCAGGTTCAGTTTTCGTCTCAAATAAATTGCTAAATTAAATAAAACTGATTGTTTTGAACAGACTAGAAATATTTTTAAACGCCAACATAATTATTTTGATGTTTAACAGCTTGGCCGACCGAGATCTTCCACGGCAAACGGAGCGGCCTTGTGAAAACAATTTTGAAGGATAATAACTACAATAGCCTCCATTTGGCTTCAAAAATATGCTCGGACATTTGTCCTTGGACATTATCTGTTCCTCGAAGCTCACAGTTTTCCTCGAGCTTCGCTCTCGGAAAACTGTTCGCTTCTCGGAACAGATAATGTCCGCGGACAAATATCCGAGCATATTTCCTCGCCAAATGGAGGCTATTGTTTATTTATCATTTTGCAGTTAGCTTTTATTTGGGTGGTCACGCAACGCTCAAATAACGCCTGTGAAGGATTAACCACGACGGCGACGAGGACGGCAACGAGAACGTCACAAAACAATAGGTTTAATTAGTAGTACAATTGCTCTGCACGTGCGTTTTGCATTTGCTACATTTCTTTGCCGTCCTCTGCAAAACAAAAACGTTAAATGACAAAATTCACGGTATTCAGGAGAACGTGAACACACGTCGACGGTTAATGTTCCTTTATCTCTGATCTGGACTTAAACTCCGTCCCTACGAATTCAGCTCCTGGACAGTTCGGCCACATTGGACAAATTGAACGTGTTGGAATAATCGCGAAATAGTTTGTAGGAACGTGAATTCACTTTTTAAGTGACGTTTTTCATGGCGTTGCCGTCCCTGCGTATAGAAGTCTCATATTTCCTTCCGGTGTCCGAAATGAAGTAAGAGACGTCTGCACGCAGCCTAACTAAAGCCCCTTCCACATGAGCAAGTTTTCCTTGACAAGTTTTCCTTGCTCATGTGGAAAGGGAAATTTGGCAAGTGTCCTTGTTCAAAAACAAGTGTGCCAGTTTTTGAACAAGGATACTTGTCAAGGAAAAATTGCCAAGTTGCGAAACTTGTTCGTGTGGACGTGCAACAAGGAAAACTTGACAAGGAATCCCTGGTGCCCAGCGGCCTTATCTTGTCGCTCGCGACCTGGATCCTATTAAAGACAATATTATTGTTGTTACAAAGAAAAATTGTCAAATTAAAATTGTTGTTTATCCACACGAGCAAGGAAAACTTGTCAAGGAAAACTTGTCAAGGAAAACTTGCTCGTGTGGAAGGGGCTTAAGGCCCGTTCACACGGACATGGTTTGTAACCGCGTCATTTTCGATGCGGTTACGCCTTCCGTTTACATGGCGGCGATTGAAAACCGCATCGTTTTGAAATCGCTGTCAAAATTTGTAGCCTTTTCGATACGGTTATATGAATACCGTGCAAACAGAGTATAAATCATTTGATTGAGTCCAAAAGCTACTGAATTGTTGACTGTATTTCCAGTACGGCTAGCTTATCGAAGGAAATTTACCTTTTTACATTAAATTTTCGCGAAATCAAAGTGTCGCGAAAATTTGTTGGCGCGAAAATGAGCAGACGTTACATGTAAATTTTAATAACGCTATAATACTAAATCACGAATCATTCGGCGACTTTTGTGAAACTTTATAAGAGTTTGTTTTTCATGATTTTGAAACTGCATTAAAGTACGTAGTTCGAATGGTAAGTCGTGTTGATTTTATCGTTTTATTGCGACATATACCGCGGCCGGTATACAAGCAAATATTCGATACTAACGCTCTGATGAAATCGCGAGATTTTGTATGAAAACGCGAAAATTAAGTGACTATGATTTTAAAATTTTCGTAAAACCGCGAAATTAAAGTGTCGCGAAATATGGCCACTCAAAATTCGCGAAATTGACGTGTCGCGAAAGTGTCATGTAATTAGGTAGAGCGGAGATGATGGAAGTAGTCAAAGAAAATCCCAAAATTGTGACAGAGGAATGCGTAACCTAGTTACCTGCGATAAGAAGAATGGAGCAGTCAAATTTGGTTCCATGAGTCCATTCCACTCTTCTTGTGTTATTTTTCCAACTTCTGTTGGGTGGAACTGCGATGCGTTGTTCACTAACAGGTCCAGTCGTCCCCAGGCCTTTAACGACTCGTCAATGATCCTCTCCGAAGTCTTCTGGGAGTCGTGTGTCAAGTCTCCTTGGATTGGTTTGGCTGAATTTAAACGTACACTGCAACGATGAACAGGTGAATATCAATCTTGGTATACAGTTGAGCCTCTCTACAACAGCCACCCTGGGGCAGAGTTAACGGGCCGTTGTAGAGAGGTGGCTGTTGTAGGGAATTTTCAAAAAAAGTATAAAGTGTAATGGATCGGCGCTTGATCGGTATGAAAAGTCCTGGTCGTTGTAGAGAGGTGTTAGTGTTCGACTGTAGATCTTCCCTTAAGCTCATTTTAATATATTTTACATTGATATAGTGTGGGTAACAAGCCGCTTCTTAACTCAGATATTGTTAAAAGCAAACTGGGTAAGAGGCAGTAAGCCAAATGTCTCTTTAAAGGAGTTACGTTAGTTGGATCGTCACGCAAGAGTACCTTGACGTAACAATCCGAATAATGACTATGACATACATGTCATCACGTATGGTGCATCACTAATTTTTTTTCTTCCACTTGGAATTTTAACCATCCTCACAAAATACGAAATGCAATTCCAAGGCTAACAAACATGAGGTTGAGCATGATAGCGAGAATTATCAAGACCAAAGTTTGTGTTATCTGCCGAAGCCGAAGGCTGAGGCTGATAACACAAACCGAGGCCTTGGTAATTTCGCTATCATGCGAAAACCGAATCCAATAACAGTACTGTTTATTTTATCATTTCGGTTAACTTTGCAGTGTTTTATATAGCTTTTTCCTTCACGGATTGTGGAGTATTTTAATTTCGTTTTCGCTGCTGGCGCTAATGGTACACGTAGTGCACGTGCATGACGTCAATGAACATGTCTGTAGGTATGACGCGTCAGTTACATGCATAAATCCTATAGTGTCTGTAGTTATGACGCGTCAATTCGATGCCAGCGTTTTTTTAGCTGTATGCTATCAACCAATGAGAACAGAGATAGTGAGCAAGATGTATGATGATGATTACTGGTACACAAAAAATGTTCTTTGGTTCAGTTCTCATGTGATCTAGTTATGTACTTCTCGAAATTATTCGTTTCAAAAATTGATGGAAGTTTGGATTTTCTCTTTAATCAAAGATTCCTATAGGCGCACCCGTGAATGGATGAATGAATGAATGAATGAATGAATGAATGGATGGATGGATGAATGAATGAATGAATGAATGAATGAATGAATGAATGAATGAATGAATGAATGAATGAAT